>VYXB01006918.1:81970-132973 GCA_013397135.1 Pachyramphus minor | reverse complement strand
ACATCTTTTTTTTTTTTTTTTTTTTTTTGAGTGAGGGGAGAAGTTTTCCCCAGGAGCAGCTACTTGTGCAGTGCTGTGGCATTACCTTTGAAGGATGCTGCTATGGCAAGGCCAACCAACTATGAGAAACATCCCCTGGATCCAGCAGGAAAACTCCTCTATGCAAGCCTCTCCATGGGGGAAGCTTTCCCTGTTGCTGCAGTCCACAGCAACAGAGGTGGAAGCAGAAAAAGCTGCTTAGAGAGAGGTGCAACCTGGCAGGCAGCTCCCTATGTGCACCCTCCCATGATGGTGGCCAGGGCTGCAATCACAGCAAAGTCCCTCAGCCAGGCCTCCCTCAGAGTTCTCCTACCATGTCTTGCTGCTATCCTGGTTATCCCAGCAATAGGGAAGAGAGGTCTAGCTGAGAGGCAGCTGCTTGCTCCTGAAATCCTACCAAAAAACCGCCCAGTTTGACTTCCTGCCAACATGCCCCCTTTACTCCACCGTTGAGTGCAATCTCTTCCCATGACATAGGCTGATCTTAGGGAAATGCAGACAGGGGTATCCTGAAGGGCCTCTGGCATTCCCATGGGAAAGGGAACTATTTGAATTAATCTGAAATTCCCCTCAAAACTCATAGTCATAGGTCCAAGAAAACTGTTGTAACAGAGTAAAAATGTACAGGTTGGTATGTCCATACACATATGTGGGAGTGGAGAAAATTGTCTTTCACATCATTCTGACGTACCTGGGATCACTCTGCTGAAACCCCTGGAAATTCCTTTTATTATAAAACCAGTAGAAGGCTCAGACCCAGTGTTTCTGTGAACACACCCCTAAGGCAGCACAGCTCACCAGGACTCTAGTGCCAACTTTTTACTGTACACTTTCTTTTCCATTCAGTCCAAATATAATCTGAAAATCTCAGATGCTAGTGATCTCAGAGGGAGAAGAGAGAAATCAAGGTTAGTCCTTCAGCGGTGTTTGTCTACATAAAACCTGCAACATGTGAAAACCCAAAAAAGAAAATTAAAAAAAATCAGTGAAACTTGTGTCAAGTCAGGAACTAATCACGAACCAAAAGAAACAATTTTAGAAAATAACATGACATAGTACCTCTTAAAATCATGATTAAAAAGAAAGCTACATTCCTATCTACCCCAAGCTTTTCCCTTATTAAATACTGAATGTACCAAAGACAGATGCATTTCCCTTCCCTACCAGCACTGAGCACAGGGATGGATGCTGTTTCTCAACAGACAACTTGTTGGTACCCTCTCACAGCCACTGCACCACTGGGATTCACCTGATGACACCAGAAACCAAACTCAGACATCAGATCAAATCTCTATTCTGTGGTCTACCTTTTCTCAGTTACATCCATGTAAATGAAGGGTTTAAACTGATCCCAACCTGCTCAGAGACACTGGAAGTCTCTGGATTAATATAAAGCACAGGCATCTGCCTCTTGCTGTTTCTGTGCCTGTGGTATCAATAGTGATTTTGAAAATTATTATTTCCGTACAGGCTATCATGACTTAGAAGGAATAGTTATAGCCTGTTGTGCAAATGTGAAAAACACTTGCTTTTTTAAGATGTGGATTTTTCATACGACAGGAACTAATGGTCCTTTCGGAGCAGTTATGGTCTATCTTGTCAATTTGGTTTCTATTCATGCATACTAAGTGAATTTTTATAGCCAAACTAGGAGTCCTTAAAAATGGGCCTTATACTGGAAATGCAGATGTCACTTATTGTGAGTTGTGCTGGGAGAGCATCCCTGCCCCTGGAGAGCCAGAGCCAGTAATCAGAATTCCCTTTTCCCCATGCACATAACATGACTCGCAGGCACTCTTTCATCTGCACTGAGAGGCAGGAAGGAGAGGCAGAATTAGCCCCTCATTACAATAATGTTTCTCACACTTTCTCCAGCTACTCTCTGCAGGCATTAGTAGAGGGGGCCTGGCTGCCAGAATTGCTGAAAACCTACATCTCCAGTTAAAAGAAATCAGAGAGCAGGGTGCTCAGCATCTCTGAAAAATCAGAGCCACAGAGCTTTAAACAAATGGTTTTATACCATTAATATTATAAATATATAGACTCACCTTAACTTTACTCTCTACTGTGAGTGCTTTGTTGTGAAAGAAAATTGTATATTTTCCAGACTATCTGATTTCTCTTACGGCTTCACCACTATAAACTGTACTGCACATGTACATCAATATATTTACCTGCCTGCTTCACAGCTGGACAGAAAATGAAGCCATCTCAATCATCTTCACATTCAGCAGTAGAGAAAACTGACTTTTTCCCTCACTCAATGCCAATTAAAATGCAAAATGTGGATAATCTGATCTCCACTAAATATTCCAATCCCCTCCATAGCACAGAGTGGATATACCTCCATACTCACTGGCAACCTGAACCTTTTTTAAGACTGGAAAAAGCGAGAGAATAGAGACTGTACAATCTTATTACTTATTTATTCAGAATGTTGTAGCCTTGCCTCCCTTCATCTCTTGGCTCCTTACCCAAAACCTGTGTAATGAGCAACATCACAGGACCTGACTACCAGCAGACGCGACACCTCCACTAAAATGAATGCATTTATACTGATTTATGGCAGCCGAGGAGCTGCCACAGCACATCCAGGGAATACCTATCTCTCCAGAAAAAAAGATACGCCTCTGACAATGTGTTCCCAAGGTATTTCTCACAGATCCCATGCCTTAGTGGAGTAGGAGCCACCCCCATTCCAGCTTCTAATCCTGTCACCGAGTGCCTGACCACCTTGTCCTCATCATAGAGGCTCTCCTCTGAAAAGGCATGGAGCCAAACCTGGCATGAACAGATCAGATATGTACAAAGGAAAATCTTGACAGCATCTGTGAACAGAGTTTAAGAGAAAGGAACAAAATAATACCACATATGTTAACAGATTGAAATGGTAGCTATGGTGACCACGGACAGACAAAGAACAAACCATTTTGACTGAATTCAGTGAATTCTTTCTGGCAACAAACTGCAAGTATAAAGCAAACTTTTAAAAATCCCTAATGAAATATTATAACAAATCCATTTAGCTCTGTTTGGTTTGTTTGCTTTTTAAATTTCCATTGCAGCTATTACATTAAACCTATTAATCATTGATGTAGTCAAATAATTTCCACGGACTAAAAATAGGAATTTCTCACTGTAAAAATAAATAAGTAGATTGCATTTTCAAGAAAAAAAAAATTAAAAGCAAGGAATAGTTATTGTAAAATGGCAGACATTCATAATTCAGAGCATTTTCTTACACATGAGAGAGTGTCTGGGTTTTGTAGAATAAAGGCTTGTTTATAAAAGTTGGATTACTTTCCATATCCTGATATGCAGTGTAGCTATGAAAAATGACTGTCCTATTTATTGTGTATCACAGTGTCAAACGTCTCGGAGTCTCTTTCCTCCAGGGTGCCCATTTTTTTCCAGCCCTTTGGAGGAGCTGTCTCTCGGTGCTCTCCCACTGAGGGCTGGCCAGTTGTGCCAAGGGGAATTGGGCTGAGGGCAGCGCAGGGGAGCACAGAGCTGAGCTATCGAGGGGCAGAAAAGCTGCCTCCTTAGAAACAGCATTGGAGATAGGCAGGAGATGGGGAGGATTACTGCAGTGCTAGCACAGCATAAAGCTGCTCAAAGTGCTGCACAGCTGCTTGCAAACTCCTACCCCAGGAGGCTTACAGGGGGTGGAGGAGGCTCCACAGGGAATGTCACAATGGAGACTCCAGCATGTCACCTGCTGTGGAGCATCCCAGGCACACCTTGGTGGACACCTCACTGCCTGCTCTGTTTTCATCTGGGGACTGATTCAGAACAACCAAAACAGATGATGCTGCCCTTGCACCCCATCCCTTCACCCAGCTGCACTCACTGGGTATAATTTCACAGCACAACACAAAATCCTAATTCTAACCCAAAGTTAGAAGTCTTACTTCTAACCAGAATAGCTGATGGCATTTCCCTGTCTTGTTAATATTTAACTCAGTGTGTTTGGTCCCTTCTGCAGACTGTACAATTCCTAACAATATGGATTTGCAACATAGCTGTGGCTTTGGTGCTCCAGGAGCAGTAACTTCAGATTTCTGCAATGCACAGACATTCTCAGCTCTACTCTTGCATTATCTCCACAAGTTAATTGTTCTTTAAAGAACAAAACAAACCAAAAAAAGCAAACTACCAAGGAGTGCCCACGATTCAAACGCCACTCCCTTTATCTGTCTGCTGACTGAGGCTCTGGCTCAGCCTTCTGTCAATTAAGTTCCCAACTATGCCATCACTGCCTGCGTGACAAAAGGCACTTCACTGGCTGGCTCTGCTCTTCAGTTCCCTGTACACTAAAACAGGACCAAGTTTAAAGCCTTTCACTTCTGCCTAGTGTGGCCCTTCCTTATATTCTCCACCCACACACTTCGCTTTCACTCTTGCCAGCACAGAAGGCAGGTCCTCTGGGACTATGCCTGACTCTGTGTGGGTCCCCCGAGAGCAGAGTTGAGCGAGGGTGAGCACATGTGCTCCCTGTCTTTTGTAAAGGGATAACCAGAGGAATGAACATTCAGTCCGTACAGCCTCACCTGCTCAAGCTGTTTGCTTTAGCTGTGGCTCGAGTGTGGCAGGAGCACATGGAGTGGGGGGAAGAGGGGAAAAAATTAGCACCCTTTCTTTCGGTATTGCCTGGAAACAGTAAAGAAACAGTTACTTCGATTTTATGTGCAGTAAACCCTCACTAGATGGCTCCTTCCAGCAAGTAAATATATTCCCCACAGAAAGAACACTGATGTGGCATAATCTGTGTGAGAGCGGAGGTAGCGTGATGCTAACGGGGCTTTATCGCTGGCTGAGCATTTTCCATGGAAAAGCAGTGTCTAACATGGGGTGTGTGGGTGAATTACGACTTACGAATGGCATCACTCCACGAGTCATGAACTGTGAGTCACATGGGCACGGGTGTCTCAGGCACGTAGGAAATGCCACTTGCCCTTTTCTGTAGGTTTTTCTGTTAATCCATTTCACATTCAACTTTCTAATTTAGAAAGCAAAACTGGGTTGCAGTCAAGGGTACCAGCAGAGGAGATCCTGGGGGGGGGAAGCAGCAAGGGTAATAGATGGTATTAAGGCAGAAACCCCAAATGTCATGTATTAACTCCTAAAACAAAGAAGTGATGCTGGCTTCTGAAATGCCCCCCCCATTACCATCACAAGAACACGTTATTTATAATATGTGTATTGGCAGGATGTTCTGGGCAGAAGAGCAAAAAGAAATGAGCTGTCATCTGCAGTTAACCTCTCATTCATACATCACTGTGTGCACTCAGTGGTTCAAGGTTATGCAAGTTGATTGTGCCCTCATTAATGAGCAGTGTTAATTGGTGTCTATCCTGCTTTGAGATCAACATGTATATTATGTGTTAAAAGTACTGCAGGCTGTGAAGGAGCTTTATGAGATATAAATGTGTATGGGCCCTGCACAGGGAGCTACAGGGAGAGGTTATGTTGTGAAATGCTAGGACTGATTTAAATCCACCGGCGATTTCGATCTGGGCAGTCCACATCCCTGCAAGCCAGCCTGGTGCTGGCTCAAGGGGCAGGCAACTTCTGCTGGCAGAGCTCTGACACCATCCCTTGGCTCCCTGCTCTGGCTTTTTTTGGCCCCCAAGCAGTCTGCCTACAGGCCACTTTTCAAGGCGAATTAGCAGTGATTTTAGTTTCCCTTAAACCGCCAGGCTATAACCTCCGGCCGTCACAGCTCGGAGATGATTTAACTGCCATGGGGTCAAGGCAAGCAGACACAGTGGAAGATATTGTCCATCCCCATATAAACTGCCCCCACTCAGGACTCAGTGGCAAGGGAGCTAGGTTGGCTGCTGGTCTGTCTGTCAGCAACCCCAAAGGCTTTATTCAGCCTCTTTCCTCTCACTTTTCCCTCTGCACACGTGCTGACATGGTGCTAACTTGGAGCTCAGGTACCCAGACTCACGAGCCTCACCTCTCCTCATGAGGGACAGAAAACAAGGTTTGACATGGTGGCAAACTTGAACATCATGAAAAGACCTTTTATTCTTTCCCTGAAAGCTGCTGAAAATGAGCACAGATAAATACCCTGAACCAGGTCATAATCAACACACAACATTGATGCAAATATGTGGATTAGAGAATTATGACAATTACGTTAAATAACCTACTGGAATATTTTAAATGCTCAAAAGAAGAGAGTCACACATCTCATAAAAAAGCACAAGCTATGCCAGACCAATGCAATACTAATAAAGTAATCTTTGATCATCTAATTAGTGGAGCTGTTATCTCCCCATACCAATGTGGGGCTTAGAGCTTTTAGGCTGTTAAACATTTTGTCTCAATATTTAAAAGCAAGTAGCACAGGGGTATCCTGAAGGGCCTTCAGTAGCATTCCCTTGAAATGTGGTTGTTTACTTCAGACCTTGAAGGCGGGATTAACTGCAGAGATTGTTTGCTTTAAGTTATACACACAAATTTTATTGTCATTGCTTCTGCCACTAACAAGCTATTTAATAAGCGTCAAAGTGGCAAAGTGTACTGACTGCAAAAGTGAAAGGGTCAAATCTGTGCATCCAGAAATAACACTGAGATTCTCCTCTCTTTTCATGAAATGTACTTGCAACAGGCAGTGTTAAAGTGCTTCCAACTTTCATAGCAACCAGGAGAAGCAGCTCATGAGTCAGCCCAAGGAGGAAATACGTCATTAGCCAGGGAGTTTTCGACATATGCAAAACTGTCAATGTGTCTAAGGCGTACAGAGAGGAATTTTTATAATATTGGTTGTAGTCAGCATTTTATTGCCACAGTCATGGGTGTGGTCAAGTATCTCAGGGGCTGAGGCTGTGATAGCCCCCAACATCACTGAGTGTTTCACACCATGGCTCTCATGCTCCTCCTTTTCAAGACAGGAAAGAGACGAGACATATTTGGTTTTGATAGCTGCGGGAAAGGCCCAACTAAGTCCTCGTGGTTGTACCTTGAGTTCCTCTTCATCCTTCATATCGCGTTCACTGCGCCAAGAAAGGGGTAGGGCTCTTATCTCAGCTTTCTGCAGTTCCAGCCCTTCTGCAACTGAATGAAAACAAATAGAAAGAAAAAAATAATCAGCTCTGTAGGTTTTCCTGCCTGTGTAAATTATGCATCACACTCATTATAGGAAAAAGGAAGACGCAGATTTGGAAATCAGTTGTGAGTTTCTCCATATTTCTTACAATTATGCAAGTGTTACAGCTGCATACACAGGGGACTTTCTTTTTTCATGCAGCTTTACACCAAAATAAAGGCCTCAGTTGTTCTAGTTGGTGATTAGGCTCAATATTATGCCCCTGGGAATGGGAGGCACAGGGACTCAAAGGAACAGAAAACTTAATGAGTTCTTTATTTGAAGAAGAAAAAATTTTTCAAAATGTTTTCCAGAGCTCACAGGAGAGATTCAGAGGCTATTCCTTCTTCAGGAAGATGCAGCTCTTCCAGGTGAAAAAATTAACCCTCGTCTACCCCCAGTAGCCCCTCACTGAAGGTTCCCTTGCCCTCTGAACCCAAACTGAGCCGTGGTGCACAAATTCTCTCACTGGTTAAAATGCTGATCCCTTTACTAGATCTTTTTACTAATATGGCTCATATTGGCATCTCTCCCTGCAGGACTTGAGATTCACAGTGGAATCACTCAGAAACCAATGTTAGTTGCACAAGAAGCCCCAGAAAGACAAGGAGTACAACCAGTGAATTTGCTTATGCTCACCTTGGAGGGGACCTTGCAAATGGTCCATGAACCAGGTTTTGGAGGCCCCTATTTTGGACAGGTTCCTGTGTCCATGTCTGACCTGAGAGCATCACACCTCAAAAGGGAAACTGCTGCACCACAAGCTGAAAAGGCAGCGACCCTGCCCAGTGGGAGCAAAAGGGAAATGTTGTTCTCTGAAAATATCTTTGGGTATTTTCAAATTTTATGGCTTGTGGTCTTTTTTTCAGATTTGAATATTTTATGTAATGGAATAAATAAAACCAACCCGATCTCAGGACTGCTTGTAGAGCAACTGGGCAGCAGGCAGAGCATCAGTGAGGCTGGGCAGCGAATCCCCACTGTCACCCTGAGGCAGAGCCTCCTGTTGCTCCTGGGTCTGTGACATCAACCTGGGGAGAACACCGCAGAGGCCACAAACTCTGACACCAGCTGGCCCAGCACTGGAGCCGTGGGCCAACCTCAGGTCCCTGCAGTCCAGCTGACAACATGCCCTGCATCCCTGGACTCTGCCATCCATGCTGCTGGGACACAGCACTTCCAGCACTGAGGCATCTTGTTGGATAGGACCACCCAGGGGTGTAAGTTGAAGATGACCCTACTGCCATCTCTGTCTGCAGTAGAAGGTAAAGCCGTGATGGTAAAAGCTACCCACTGTCTTATTTTATCCCAGATCAGACGTCTCTAATTCAGTGAGCTGTGGCTGGTGCTTCCAAGTGCACTGAAGCCTGCACATAAAAGAGGACAGGCAAAATAATAGCATTGCAAAATGCTGAGAATAGTAGAAGTGGTCACCCCATGTATCTGGGCTAAGAAAGCCAAGAAAGCTCTTTCGATGAAATGAAACACAGAGCACAAGAAAAATGCTCACATCATACATGATAGTGTCTCCTGGGCTGTTCTATGCTGAGATGAAAAAGAAAAAATTACCCATGCAAAGCCCACATCATCCATAATCTGCAATGCATTTGGACAGAGGGGTCCACCCTTAACCCAAACCATGTGTGTCTGGCTTTAAAACCAGCATCATCGGGGCTCACCAGCCTGTGTGCCATCCTGCTTGTCCTGGATTCAGTGCTTTTCTCCAGGATTCAGCTTTTCTTTCCATATTCGCTGCTGAATCACTCTCGCATCAGCAGCATCACCGTGGGCAGTGTTCCCTCTACAAGGCATGCAAGTGGCAAGAACCCCCAGCCCAGCTCTGCTCAAGCTGGCAGTGGCACAAGATCTCTTCTAGGATATTGTGTCAGACTTCTGCAGGGCCTTTTTAAAAATTTTTTAATCCCAAATTAAAACTTAAGCTTCAAAGGCATAGATCTAGGGGGGGTCTCTTCATGCAGATACTGTATTTCCTGGAACAGATCCTTTAATTTTGTGGTGAGACGGAGCTGAAGACATTTGTATTCAAATCCTTATTTAGGCTCTAATGCTCTTTAGTATTGGATATAGGGATTTTAGACTGGAAATGGCACTCTTGACTTTACTATCACCCCAAACAGACAATCAAATTTTAAGCTGCTATTTCTTTTCCAGCCTTCTTATGCTGTTCCCAACACTCTCCTAGAAACTGTAATTATTCTGCCACATCTACTCTACTAATAAAATTTATTCTGCTCTGTGTTTTTTCCCCTATTTTCTTCTTACGTCTTGCACCATCAAATAAAATCAGGGTTTTCATTTGTAAAGTGGTTATCAGCAGCTCAGCTTTTACTTACAGTTCTCTGAACAGGCTACAAGGATTCTAGATGGGTAGAAATATAATGTAATAGCATATACTGTGGTGCAACCTCTAAGCATCACTTTGTATGAGATGTCCCGCAATGCCCTGTCCTTTTAGGAGGGTTTTATTCCTCCAGATGATAACAGTAGTGGTTCTAATAATTTTGCTGGATATTAAAAATAGATATGATTTAGTTGATCCTCCAGTCACTCAAGCCAACTCACCTCACTGTTTGCAATCCTCTCTGAACACAGCAGGACTTTGTAATCTCCAAGGGCCTTTGTAGAACAACCCTCACTTAGGGATCTCTCAGAGCTTTACAAGCTCATGTTTTGCTGTTGTGTGCCAGCTAAAAACCACAGAGATGTACATCACTGGGATAGTGCAGAGGCAAGGGCAGAAGTGACCTGCAGATTCCAGTCCAGGTGCATGACCACATCCCTCTAAAACCAAATCCACTGAAACTTCCTTTGAAGGATTGATCGCACTTGAATTCTCAACTACACACAAAAAATGTGATGAATATACACAAAAGATTTGTTTGAATCTCTGTTCATTCCCAGATTTGCTCATCTTTTTGCTGGTGGCATTAGGAGCAGCAGCTTTTGTAGCTATCCAGCAAAGGATTCGTTCTCAAGTGTCCCTTTTGTGCAGGTGTGTCTGTGATGTCCATAGGGTGCCGTGAACACCCTCTGCTCCCAAGCTTGAGCTGGAATGCACAGGCAGAGCCTTCCACTCACAAACACTTAACTCCCAGGCCTGGAGCCCAGGAGAGTTTTGTTTCATAGGCTGATATTGCTTCTGCTCTACCCAACATCCCACATTAAGCATGAGCTGGGAATTTGCTGTACGTTCCCTTCGCAGAAAACAGAGACTCCAAAAAACTGGGGGGTGGGGGGGCCAAAAATCAAAGGTCATTCCCAAAAGGCAACAAGACAACATTCATTTATATAGTCTCACAATGGACACACCCATTCATTGCTTTTAGACCTAGGGAATACTGCAAAGAAGTAGTTAGGAATACTATTTCATATTCTCAGCATTTGGATGCATATTGCTTTGGGATCAGCTTTCCATGAGCACTCCAGCTAACGAGCTTGCTGCCGAATGATCTTTGAGCAGCAAATTTTTAAAAGAAGCCCTAGAAAATATTCCCCAGAACACAATTTGGAATAACTAATCATAAAAAGCTTCACACTGGACACCTAATTTAGGAGCTCTGATCATCCTTTTGGCAGCTAGAAATATAACATCATCTGCTTGTCCAGTCAGAGCAGATGTGTGTGAGTCACAGCCACCCGCTCGGAAAGTTATCCCTCACTGAAAGTCAGAGTTGGAGCGCAGAAAAATCGTGAGTGAGAAAGAGAGTGTGTGTGTGCGTGTGTGTGTGTGTCGGGGGTTCCCCTGTGTACATTATTTACTGTGAATTACTTAGGCAGCCCTAGATTTTATGTGATAATTTTTCCCTTGATGTGCCCCATATAAAGGAAACGTTAGCATTAACCAAAGCTAATCCATGGCGCGGTTGGGAAGGGGATTATTTTGCCAATGATTACTTTCTTTAAACGTGGAATTGTGATCAAAGCAATATGGTTCTGATTTTTTCCTGTATTTTTTAGCTTTGTAGTATGGTTCTTCTTAATAGTAAGTTATTCCTATAAGCATGCTGTGAATTTCCAATATAGAAAAGCTTTAATAATTTGCAGCCATAATTGTTCCTGCTTCAGTCTCCAATTCAATTTGGTGTGGAATTCCCATCTCCCAACACAAAGCTTAACTCAACAGTATCTTTGTGAGACAGACTATGAAACTAGTCTGGTATAATGGACTTCATTAAAGGATAGGCAAATTATTTTCATCTGTAATCTATTTTGAATGGAAAAAAGGGCTTTTGAATAAATATTTTTCCTTCAAAAGTTATTAATTTCTGTGGGAAAAGAGGCATGGTTATTGTTGCTCATTTTTTTCCTTTGTCTTCATAAAGGGTTTGAAAATTATTTTCTAGTTGAGTTATTTCTTTTGTTGAAAAAACAAATATTTAAGCCAGGAATGGAAACAACATCTTTTTTTTTTCCTGAAGAGTCAAACTGTGCAAGGAGCTTTCACTTTTTTGCCTGCCCATCTGTAACCTCCTCTGGTGATAAAATGTGAGCTTGTGGGCTGACACGATGAGCACTACTCACCTCCAGAACTTGGTGGCCATTCCTCTGCCTACGTGCAGATTTGGTAGCCTCAAACCATTTTTTAGTCAAGCCTGAAAGTAACGAGCTGTGCAATTTTAGCACAGATATCTGTTTTTAAGAGGCAGCCTGCACTGGCATAAGACCATTAACCATTAACATGAACATGTACAGTCTAATAACAGGTTGGTGGAGAGTCTTATTCAAGCCCTGCACATGGCAGTAAATTACTCCCTTGATGAATAAAAGCCATTACTTAGTATTTAGCATCATAGCAAGAAGCCTCTTCGGCCTGTTCCTAACAGAGATGTTACAGTTAATTTAGTGTAAAATTATCACCTGCTGTACAATAAAACAACAAACTGCAGTCAAATAATCTCTTAATAAATGAAAATGTGTAATAAACTGTGTCAGCACCGCAGAGACTTGGCAAGGCTGAATACCCTAAAGGTACCAATCCAAACAAATTCACCATACAATATATGGCCTATGTCATTTCTGGTTCTTATCAGAGATGATTCATCTGGGATTCCTTGGCACTGAGTTTTACCTCTAAAGGCAGGGCAGTTGTTACAATGATATAATTTCTGCCACATTAATTAAATATAATACCTGAAAGCCCCTTTATAGGGATCTATAAATTTGTTGTAAACATGTGCTGTGGATGAGCATATGTAATTTACCAAATGTAATAAACGTTCAGTCAACTTCCCCTCCTTGCAGAGCAGTGAGAGGTCGAATGATCACCGTGCCAAAAAAACCAGACACCCAAAGGTAAAGCCTAATGTTGCTTCTGTCACTCATTACGATAAATATATATATACACACATATATAAATATATATATACACAGACAGAGACCCATGTCTCTGACAGAGAGGAGGAGGCAGAGGGAGCATGAGTCCAGGGGCATGAGTCTGTGGCAGCAGCCAGGACATGTGGCTGCTCTTGCTGCCTGCAGGCTGTCAGCTGCAACATTGGTGTACATGGATAATAAAGCCCCCCCAAGTCACTGCAGTTCAGCACAGCCCTTCTGCTGGCCTCTTCCGACTGCAGGAAGTTATGTGTTATGTGTTGCCGAAAACCTATCTTTGCTGGGGAAATCAAATGCTCCTTTTAACCAGCATGAAACAAAAAACAAAACAAAAACACCCCCAAACAAACAACAAAAAACCACACACACACCAAAAAAAAGGGGGGGCAGGGGGGCAAATTCAAAAAGGAAAGGAAAGCCAAGGGAACAAAAACTCAGCAATGCTTTTTGCAGTCATCCAGGCCCAGACTTTGAGCAGCTTGTCTGAGATTCAGGCTGAGCAGCATCAACAGACTTCCTGATGCATCACATGAGAAAGTTAAGGAAGACCTTCCACATTCACTTCTGCACTAGGAAGAGGAAAGCAGGGTGCTCAGCAGGCACTGCTTGCCCAGAAGTCCAAGTCCATCCATTTGGACACAACGAAGACACCGCAAAAAGATTTTGCCTTTCTGTGCCCCCACCCCACCGTGGCTGCTTCAGCAAGTGCCAGGAGCCTGGTGCCCCTCAGCCAGGCGGGTTTTTTGCTGGTGTGCAGAGCAGGTTCTCTCCTGGAGCTGGCACTGGGCATGTCTCCAGAGCCGCTGACTCCCAGCCTCTGTTCTTGGAGGGAGCCAGAGGGTGGGCTGCAGCACAGGCCATTCACACTTTCACGCTGTACTTATTCTTGTTTTGTTTCACACAACTCACAAGGTGAGAGCAGGGACAGCTGGTGACAGCTGAAAACCATGTAGGGTCAGGGCAGGACACGGCAGGATGCAGCTACCTAGCAGAAATTTTAAATAAGCATCACCATCAGGAGCCCTTTTCTTCCCAGAAATATTAGTCAAATCGTGTAAAACTGCTGAATTACTTTTGTTTGTATGCAGTGTCTCCTATATAGACATTTCTGATCCCATTCCCACTAACACACCAGATCCCACATCTTATTATAGAGTCCAACTAGAATAATGGCTTCACTTGAGACAAATGGGGAGCTGCCTGGCACCCCATGCCCGCTCTCTCAAGGGTTGCCCATGGTGCAGGTCAGCACTGGATAATCCTTTATGTTAAGCATCCATCTGCTAGCCCCTTTATAATGCAACCCTCACTGGTACAAACATACCCTGCCCATCAATATTTCCTACCTCAGCCTGGTACCTTGAGCATCAGGAATTGGCTCCCACCTATCTTCCAAGCTGTTGCTGGTGTCCTTACACAGGTAATTGTGCCCCAAAACTGCTTTGGTCCCCACCTCTCCAAGGTGATTTCTGCAGAAGACCAATGGAACAATTTCTCCCAGGCTTTCAGGATAAGGAAAGAGGCTGTGTTGATGCATGAATTTGGCTTGGCATCTGCAGTCAGAATAACACTATTCCAGCCCCTACCTCCAGAAGATGGCTGGCATGTCTTTTTCCATCCTAGCTCCTGTCTAGCAGGTTGATGTGACACCACTAGAGATCCATGAGAGGTTTGGGTGCTGCTACCGGTCTGGGTGTAACCTCTGTGATGGTGTGGGCAGGAATAAGGTTCAGGAGCCCATGGAATAACCACATCAGCTGCCCTATAGCTCTTGTGGGGCACGTACCATACTGTGCAGCACTGAAGATAAAACAAGTCTCTCATGTCACTGGTACACCCCTCCTGTTGTTAATCTGAAGGGGCCCTCCAGCCAGCAGCTCTTTTCCAAAGACACGACCACCCAACCTATGGCAGATGTTGGGCTTCTGAGCCACGAGAGCCTCCACGAGTGGGGCTGGAGGCATCAGTTTATTCATTTCACACCACCGCAATGGCAAAGAACACATCCAACACGCATCCCTCTTGAAAGGCTGAAACCAATCATTTAAAAACAGGAAATTAAAATGACAGCTAGAGGAGACATCTCCTCCACCCAGCTCCCTCCTTGGGAAGCTCCATTCCTGTATAAATATCCTCTATTGTTAACTTCTTTGGACAGCATTTTCCTCAAGCTACTAGAGCAGAACCTTTTCTTCAAACCGAGTTAAGATGAGCAAAAGATAAATACAGCATTTTTCCTCAATTACATCAAACAGTAACGGATTATCAGAACATGCCAGCACCTTCTGATAGCAGGAAGGAGCAGTGCAGTGGTGGAGCTGGTGGCCTCTGATACCTGCCCTGCCAGGGGGCTCAGCTGTGCCAGAGGTGGACAACCCAGGCATGCTTCTGCTGTGGGAGGCAGCTGATATCTAAGTTGGCCTCAGGGGCAAAATGGAATGTAAAGTGCTCTGTGCTTCAAGCTGATACTAAGATTTTCCTCACTTAAAGAATCTTTTCCTCACAAAAGAATGCTTTTGATCAAAATGGTGAAAGTATCACTATTTTGAGCAGTTTAACATCTGCACATCCCGGTGCAGCCTCTGTCCTGTCACACTGCCCCCGTCTGCTTGCAAAGGTAAGAAGAAAAATAAAAATGAGCAGTGAAGTGAAAATATTTTTTTTCCATTATCTTATATCCATTTTTATTGATGCAGGGTTTGAGGAAGTTTGTGCCCAACCAGCAGTTTGAGGTGGGCAGGCAGCAGCTCTCAGGGCCAGAGCACAGAATCAGGCCAAGTCACCTCCAGCAGGTTTCTCACAGAGTGACACTGTCTGAAGGAGTGGAGAAAGGGAACTGGGTAGTAAAAGGCTGAACAAATCCTTCAGCATTTAGTTGTAAAACAGATGGAAAAGCACTCTCCCAACATCAAGATAGGACCAAGAAGAAAACTTGGAAGTTGTGTGGTTTTGCCTTTACACATTCTTTTCATTCTGAAGGTGGAGGGGAAGAGTGAAGCAAGTGTGTTTGTTTTTATTACAATGATTTTTGTGACCAGAAAACTGGAGACATCTGTGGATACCCCTGAGGGGACCCTGACACCCATGGGTGGCTGTGCTCTTTGCCTGGCTGCGCATTTTTGCATAGGGGAGACATCTACAGCTGCTTCTCCTCAGGCAGAGGAAAACAGACAAGTCTATTGTCTGTGTCTGACACAAAGAAGAAGTTGCCAATAACAGGATATTATAGGGTTAGGGTTACCTTGTCACTTCCAAGAGGGGCCGAGCCTGGCTCAGTTTGATCCCTCCAGTCAAGGGCAGCTGATACGACACAGGGACCTGTCCACCGAGTCCCTGTGCTGACCAAAAGGATGACACAGCAGTGGGACCATTGATCTGGCTCACTTTGTGGTCCACAAGTGATGCCTGAGAGGAAGCGCTGCCTGCGAACCCATCCACCACAGGGCAGGAAACAAAACCCTCAAAAGTGAAGCAAAAGGGCAGAGCCGAGGGCAAGGCAGCCTGGGGAGCGGAGGGCGGGGACCCACCTGCTGGTCAGTCTGATCGCAGGTTCAGTGCTGAAGGGCAGCAGGACTGTATCTACATCCTCACATCCTCCCACCCTCCTGCATCTGCCCTCTGGCTGCTAAAACAGTTAAACCACCCCAGCCCGCTATGGTTTCAGTTTATCACACACCATGTACAGCTCTCTTGGTGCTTGCTGTCTCTCATGATGTTTGCTTCCCACAAAATGTCATCCTATAAAAAATACCTAATTTGGCTGGAGGAGGGAGTTTGGTATTTTTTTATGAGGCTTTGGTTTGTAGGGTTTTTTTACCAAACAAACTCACAAACAAACTCCTCCTATAACTGCAAGGAGAGAAGGGAAGGGATCACTGTGATCCATAGCCTTGAACTGCAGCTAAGGGCAGAAATGGAGGGACTGTAGTTTCCTTATTCCATCCCACAAGGGCCCCACTGTCTGTAAGGCCAGTGACTGTATGATTTGACTGTATGATCTTACTCTGCCAATGAAAGGGACAGACCACTGCCTGCACTTGTCCTTGCTGCTGTCACCAGGATCCCAATGAGTCTCCCCTTCCAAACAAGATCTCCAGCCTCAGCATTTCCCTTTCTTTGTATTATGAGAGGGGCTATTCATATGATTATTATTTCTCCTGGCACTTCAGTTTGGTGTGAAATTAAATACTTGGTTTGGTGCTGAACATAGAATTGAGGTTTTTAATTAAAATTAATAAAAATTGAGTAAAAATAGAAGAAAAGTTTGAAAAAGATGTTGTTTGAATTTTTTAGAAAAACAGGAAACTGTTCAGCTTTATTTTTCTTTACCTTTCAGTCATTTCAGTGTCATTGAATTTTCGTGTTTTTTTGTTGAAGAAACCCAGCCACTCCAGTTATGAGTGGTAAAGCTAAGAAAAATAAACAAGAAAAGTTTCACTTTTTCATCACCTTTATCTCTTGCCAAATCAGATGTGGCTTTTGCCAGAAGTGCAGTTGTATTACAGCAGAGATGCCCACATAAGGAGGATTTTCTCATAAGGATTCACTCTACTCATCTGGGATCACCTTGCTTTCTGTTTTGCCCAGTCCTGGATTTTCCCTTACCCCATCAAAGGCAAAGCCATGTTTGTACATTTTGCATCCAGGGCAAGGAATATGGACAGTAAACCACCATCCCTTTATCGTAGACCAGCTGCAAAGGCAGGGGGATCCCCCTCCACTATCTTCCTGGGGACACACAGTGCCCAGGAGTGAATCTCCCTTGGCTGTGGAGCTCTGCCCAGGGCACTGGTGTGTGTAGGACCATGCTGTACTCATACCCCTGACCTCGCAGATCATAAGGTGCCTTCCTCATGGAGGGCACATGAGGAAGGGTGATGCTTTGACTTTTTAGAGTCACTCTTGATTTACATCACCACTACAGTTGATTTAGAGATTCCTGTAGGAATGGCAGTTCACTTCCAGTTGCATTTGGTCCGGTACAATACTTGGGTGGTGACAAGGAGCGGGATTTGGACCTGTATTATGGTGTCATTATTTTGATAATGACTTCTGCTTAACAGACGTTTTCCCCCCTCTCTGCTGAGTGCAAACCTTACACAGAACCAAAAGCTATCCAGAGCTGTGTTAAAATGCAAAATTATTTATACTTCAGAGAAGGGCCCTTTCCATAAGCACCTTTGATAGTTCTCATTCTGTTTTACCAAATGCCCTATTACGGTGAGGGAATGGGGACAGGGGTGTGTTTTAAGTAATGTGGAAGCTGTTAAACGTTTTCACCAGGTCTGGTGAAATTCGCATACAGAAACTAAAGTTGCAAAAAAACACACACATCAAAAAATTCCTACAATCCAGTTCCCAGGGTACCAGGGCTGTTTTCCATGTGCCAAGCCATCAGCTAAGAGCAGAGCCTGTACTGCCCAGGCAGTAACAAGTTTTTCTTGAATCAGACCCAGGTTCCCTCTACCTATAACCTGTAGGCAGCACACCAGTACTGCTGTACAAACTGGGAAGAACAGGAACTGAGACTTCTAGACATGATTGCACCCATGTAACCAGAATTACAGAGGGTGGATATTGCAGAAAGAAACCACCAGACAGGAGAGATGTGCTGGCCCAACAGCAAAGATGACTCCACCACAGCGACATCCCCATGGTCTGGGCTCTTCTCCTGTTTGCATTTCTTTCCCAGCTGTGTGGTATGATAAGAAGCTACATGCAGGGGCTCAGCACTGCACGTCACCATAGTTCAACACTGGTGGCTCCAAAGGGCAGGTGAAAAAGTTTATTGCTCATTAATTAAAACTGAGGTCTCACGTGATGGGAGATGGAGCAGGAGAGGCTGCCACAGAGGTTTAGCTCCCTGGGGTGCAGCTGATGAGGGAGAGCACCCCCACCACAACATGGCTTTCTGAGCCCTGTGCCTGGTGTTGTGATTGTAGACTCAGGCACAGCCAGTACCCATACCCAGCCCTGCAGGAGAAGCCCCTGGGACAGGCCTGGGAATGGAAAACAGCTCCATGGAAAAGCTCTGCTCATGTGTGCACAGTATGGATATAACGTGACAGCGGCATAATCAACAGAGAAACAGCAAAACGGCCACCTCAGGGTTATTCCAGAGAGAGAAGGGGAGGTGAGTCCACTTTTATCCTTCTTAGTAGGAAAAAGAAAATTGAATTGCAGCCTCTCTGCAATAAACAGCTCGACAGTTTGGTTCTACTCCTTTGCTCTTTTTCTGTTCCTTATGGACCTTGGTCCTCTTTTTCTTGCTTTGACTATTCAGGTTTTTCTCTCAGTGTAACCAAACACACAGATATCCTGAAACCATTTTCCCCTCTCCCAGGAGGGGAGTATTAAAACACAAGCCTTCCTCCCTCAGTTCATCTCTCCTTTCTACTTTCCACAGATTCTATTTCCTTTAACCTTCATTTTCTTCTGCTGAAAAAGTTTCTCAAAATAACTAATCCTCCTGCCTTCTCTCTCTGCCTCCTACCTCCCATTTTCCCATCCATGATCCTCTCCTGCTTCTGTTTACTTCCCTTTCATCTGGTTTTTGTCCACCAGCTGGTCTCTCCATACACACAGCTCTCCCTTCCTTCCCAGTCTATCTCCACCCTATTATCATTTTTTGACTCACGCTAATTAGGTACTAGGCAAACATCTTCTCTGCCTCCCTTCCCCCACACTTTCGTGACTTCCTAACCCCCCTGTCCTGGTATTTTCCCCCTGGGATTGCCTTTAATGCCCCCCCTGGGATAAAGAGGCCACCCAGTGCTTCCAGAGGTCTGTGTGGGCTCTCACTACCCCTGTTAAAACACCCTTCCTCAGAAAGCTGCCCCATCCCCACGCTATGTGTCCGTCTGCCTCCCTGTGCAGCTCAGCACCAGCGAGGAGCCACCATAATGATGATCACCCCAACCGGGGCCCGCTCTCTTAATTAAGGCAAAGAGGTCAGATCATTACCAGCAGGTCAAGCCGCCAATGCCGGCTCTGCGAGCGCAGCCATGCCAGCTGCCTGCCTCCCCCAGAATCCACAGCCCTGCATGCAAACTCCTCCACTGCAGACACAAATCACAACCAATGCCGGCTGCCAGGAAGGGCTGCACGTCTCTCTCTGTGAGGGGGAACAGAGCTGCACAGGAGCATTTCCTCTCAGAGTTGCTGTTCGTGCTACTTGCCCTCAAGGACATATGTTACCAGCAGCAGCGTGACTTATAAACAGAGTCTTGCTCTGCATCCTGGTGGCACATTCCCAAGTCTCCAAATAGCTCAGGTCACCAACAAATTCTAGGACTCAGATTGCCAAATCCTTAATATCTGGGTTGGTGGCAGTCAAGAAGCAGAGAGAGGAGGGCTTGTGGCTCCTCAGGAACCCAGCCCATTGCTGGGAGAGGTCAGAAGGGTTTTGGTCTATACTGCTACACTTGCGTATCCTTTCACCAAAGCTCGGCTGGAAGAAAGTTTTCCCTCCCAAAAATGCCTTTGAGCTGCTTTCCCTGGGGGTATTTTTCTCAGCATGGGATCCACGGGCAGAGATTTCTCCAGCTGTCAGAACAAAAAATGCTTGCAAAGAAAACCAGTCTAGCTCAGTATATTGTGTTTCAACATCACTGTCATTTTTCCTCCTGATCATCAATGTTTGTCACAGCAGCAAAAGCCCCGCTCTTGGACAAGACCCTGACTGCTGAATATGGAAAGATGAACTCTCTGGCACAAGGGGAATCATCTAGACAATTCACTCACATTTTGAAATAATTTATAACAAGAAAAGTAGATTTTTTAAACTTTGAAAACATTAAGACATCACTTATCTGTCAGTAACAGTGTGGCTCACACACACAATCCACCTGAGGATGTGAGAGGGGAACACAGGCCCCGGGTTTTGGCCAGCACTGCTTGTAACACCCAAACTTTGCCTCTCCCCAGGGCCCATAAAGACTATAGAGGACATCAGGTACCACTTTCACAGGGTGTAGCTGAGGAACTGGGTGTTGAGACATGTAAACTCATGGCCAACTCCACCCAAGCGTCACCCAAAGCCCCAGCAGACCCCCGCCTGCAGAGACTCCCTCCAGCCTGTGCAGACACTTTGCAAGATTTGTCTCGGCTCATCACAGCCCCTCCTCAAACCACGAGGAGCCCACGGGGAGTCAGTGGGACCAAAGTCTAGAAAAGGGCTCTGCTGAACATACATGAGAGCTGGCACAGGGACACTACTGCCACTCCCCAGCCCTGCAGGGCCTTTCCGAGGACAACGAGCCACCGCAGCTGCATCTCTGCACTGCAGCTCTTCCCGCTTGGAGGAACACCCGCTTGGGATGTGTTTGACCCCACATGAACCTTCTCCCTCCTTCCCCTGCCAACTGCAAATGCGTCACTGAGGGATATTGCCAGAGCCGGCCCCAGTGAGAAGTCGGGTGCTTTTTATTGCTAAATTGATGAAAATGAGGCAGTCTGCACACAAAACCCTACCAAAAAATATTTTGACAGGGATAAAGTTATTCTCATTTTTTGCATCACCAAATCTAAAGGATTTTAATTTAAAATGAAACAAAACTTTCAGTTGATTTCTTCCTCCCTCTATCTCCCCCTTGGGTTTAGAAGCTGTGTTAGCAAACACCACAGTGCAGTGCCAGTGCCATAAGCTCCCAAACAGCCTCCTCAGTGACCTCACAGCACAGGCAGTGAATGAAGGACTCCTTTAAATTGCTCTCTGCTTTTCCCTTTGCCTCTCACTCTCTGCTCCCCAGGACACAGCTTCTCCTGGGACCACTGAGCAAAGACAGTCCATCTCCTCTTCCACAAATACTACGCTTTTGACCGTGATAAGAACGGACCCTCCAGGCTTGGACTACACCCCTTCATCTGCCTCTGGGTTCACGGAGGCTGAGGACCACAGGAGCTCCTGCCCAGTTCAGGGCTGATGGTCCGTGCCTCAGCAGAGCTTTGCCCGGGCTGGGTGACCCAGGCACATTGGTGGTCTGTGTTCCTGCCCACCTAAAACGCTGTTCCTTTGCAGTATTTGCCAGATGCAAGGTGGAACGAGCCCATTTCCAGCCGTGGCATCACCCTCTGCAAGTGTGAGCACCAGCAGGTCACCCACCATCCAAAACAGGTCCTGGTCAGGTAGAAGCACAGGGAACTGAATTACCCTGAGTGCTGTGGTTGGCTGGGTGCTATGTGCCAGGGCCACACTAGCTGTGAGAAGATGGGTAATCTCCAATGAACCATGCGGCTGGAGCAGCCCTGACAAACACTATCTGATCTTGCATCAAGCCAGCTGATACAGTTTCCTTGTCAGAATGTTTTAAGCCCACTTGGATGTGCAGAAGGAACTCAAGCTGCACCACTGCTCTATGGCAAGGGGGTTGTGGCAGCAGTGATCCAAACTCCAGGAGCATGTATTCACTGCATCAGCAAACCAAGCTTGTGGTTCTCCTCTCATCCAGCTCCTGATGTTGAGGTCAGACAAAGCTGCATCCTGGCACAAGGCAAAAAGCAGTAGCATATTTTAAGTATGCTTGTTAATGAACAGTAGCAACCACCCCAACCAACCAAAAAGGGAGAATTTCAAGGCAGCAACAGGATTCAGACAGGATTAACAGCACATATTCTGGAGATGAGGTGTAAGAGGAAGCAGTAGAGACAAGACCAGCAGTGCTTTCCTGTTAACAGCAGTGATTCATCCAAGAGAATAAACCAAGTAAAGTTTTCCCAGAACACGGAGCAAGGTTCATCCCTACAGTTATTTTAAAAAGTCGTCATTCCAAAAGAGTCAGTTTTAAGTTCTCCATTGAGCATCAGTAGTTTTCTTGTCCACTCCTTCCAGGAAAACCTTTAGAAAGGTTGAAGGGGAGGAAGGAGAAGGTGATTCAAGGATGCCTGCAAGCTAATAAACAAAAAAATCAGTGTGGAATTCTGTTCTATGCAAGGTGCAGCTTCCCTTCCCATCCCGATGGCTGGTGCTGGGCGAGAGGCTGGAAGCACATTTAGAGCTCTGGGATGACCATAGCTGACCCGGAGCAGGTGGTGCCTGGGATGTTCTCAGGGTTGGAAGCTCCAAAGCTCATGTCAGCAGTGCAAGAACCAGGCATGGAGACAGGACTCATCCCAGCCCTGGTGAAACAAAGACAAATTCTGGCTCCCACAACACCAGTCCTACAATGGAGGTGAACATTTGAAAGTGCTTGTTTGCTGTACCCTAAATAGGAAAAAAAATTAATTTAAAGTGTATTTTCTGAAGCTTTTCAAAGACTTGCTCCCTGCTGTACTCTGCGAAGGACAGACCTATTCCTCTAACCTGGAGTTAGACTCACCACGGTCAACTCACAAGCCACCACAGGTTTCCCATTCCAATTGCAGGCAAAACAGCAGGATCCAAACACAAAAGTGGTCCTTTTAAAAGGAGAGTACTGAGGAAGTGGGTTTCCCCCTCTCTAAACCTTGTCAAAGGGTGGATACCCCACACCAGCTTGGATAAAACACCTCTCAACCTGGTGGTTTTCTCCTTGCCTCTCTGTGCTGCTCTGCAAAGGACCTGGGTGTATTTGTATTTGGAAGTTCCCAAAGCTCCTTGTGTTGCCAGCCCCTTATGCCTGACTGGGATCTCGCCCAGGCTGTTGACATGACCTTCTGGTCCCTGGGGAACAGCTTTATCCCAAGGGGCTGCTGAGGAGGTTGACTCCAAAATGCTCCCCACGTTGCACTAGCAGCCCCATGGATGTAGGAGTGGGAGAGCAAGGAGCCAAGACTAGAGGTGGAAACATGCTTTGGGAAAGGATCAAGCTTCCCATGGTAGGTCTTGCTTCATTGCACCCCTTCAGCTCTCCACATGGCTGATGCAAACCCAATCTGGAACAGGCGTCTGGAAGGGAAGCCAAAGCTTGCTCCTTGTCCATCCCCTTCAGCACCTGCACACCCATCTCTTGCCACCTACATGCTACAACACTGAACTGCCACCCACAGGCTTTGGGAATCCAACAGGGCTCTGGACATGGCAGGCACTCACCACACCTTCTGCTGCCCACATTCCTCACTCACCCTTTCCCTAGAGCTTTTGGGATGAGGGCTATACTGCTCTACCCAGCACCTCTAATACTAAACATTAGTTGATAACAAAAAATAATGTCCCCCCTGCCACTGGCGGAAACCTGTCATAGGCTTTGTGAAGGGAGAGAAGGGTGTTTTCAGGGGCTCTTTTTGCCTTTGTGAGCTTCTACCACAAAAACAAAAGGGGGATACAAGTACCCTGTTTCTGTAATCAGCAATGAAGTATTACACAGCTGTGAAGCTGAACCTGAGATTATAAAGTAAAACTAAGTTGAAATTTAGTACTTTTGCCTTAGGTCAAGAAGTTGTATTTTCAGTGGAACCTTAATTACCTCTTCCAGCTGTAGGTCTTAAATAAGCCTGTCTGTCAAAAGCTCACAGATTGGGTTGAAGTGGAAATTTCTGCGTAACCAAATTTGGAGCAGATGAAATTAAAGAAAAATAAACCACAGAAGAAAAACAAAATTACACAATGTACTTAGCTGGAACTAATTTTGCTTTCTTGCCACCCTTCTGGAAGGGGTCACCAAGTCCCACATGCTGGTGCCCAAGGTGTTGCACAGGAGGAGAAGAGAGCTACTACAGTGTTAATGCAGTGAAAACACCCACCAAAAGTCGAAGAAAGCCTAGAATAACTAAAGGCAAACTTCATTAGGTCACTCCTCAGCACAGCTGCATTTTGTCATCTCCCAAGGTCAGTTTTCATGTGAGAGAATGTCAAAGTCAGCAATTCATGTCTTTTATTGATGTGCCACCTTGCAGCAGGTTCCACGTTAAATTTAATGGGTGCAATTTGCAGCAGGCAGGCAGCTGTTGTGGTGTTGCCTCGCCCATGGGGAGCCCTTAGACTTGGTTGTGTCTACTCTGGAAAGCAGCTTACAACAGAGCCAGGGCCACCCTGGGCTCGAGAAGGGTTTGGCCACCAAGAGCTGTGGTAGGTTCCCACGGCCCCTCCAGCATAGCTCATGATGCTCCACAGCCTTCCCTGGGGACAGAGGTCAGCCCATCATGGACAGCCCACAGGAGGGGCTCTGACAGAACAGCAAGGATGCCAAAGCCAAAAGTCGCAGTTGAAGCATCAGAGTCTACTGCCAAAGCACATCCCCCTGAAACTTATACGGAGACTTGGCCTTAAACACCAGATCCACATCTGGAGTAGGTCTAGACTCCTTCAGGTCATCTTCTTCTTCACATTTTCCCTACAGACAAGTGACATGTTGCTCAGTCACCATAACGGCTGGGACAGCATTTGGCCCTGGAAGAGCATGACCCTCTGCAGAGGAAGGGCCACAGGAGTGATCAGCTTATAGACAACAATCCATATTCAGAGGAGTAGGCACATTACAGCCACACCACACAGCTGCTGGCCAGCTGCCACGACTGTTTACTGCGTCTGCCCCAGCTGCTGGCAAACCCTGGAGCTTTTCTTCAGTGAAGGAGCTCGGTCACCCTCACCTCCCCACCCAGCCAGCCCTATGCATCCCCAGCCCTCCACCCCACAGTCAGTCTGGTCACTTGTCTGGAGCATCCCCCTGCCTCCATTGCCCTGTGGGTGCATTCCTGCTGGTTTTGTCATGTCTGATCGTGTCTAACAAAGCACAGATAATCAGCTAACCTCCACACCCTTAAAAAAGCAAAAATTTAAAAAAAAAAAAAACACAAAACAAAACATAACACAATAAAACTCAGTTTTCACAGCTTTCTGGGTCGCAGAGAAGCCACACTTCATCACATAATGTCTCAAAACAGAGTAATGTGTTGTTGTAACAAACCTTACTCACCCAGACCAGGGAAGGAAGCTGACCCTCTCTTTTACCTTCAATATATGGAATAAAACATAATCCCCCAGACCCTATAAAAACATAGTGCCCCTTGCACCCACCTCCCCCCACCCCGGGGGGAGGACAAGAGAACAGACAACTTGTGACATGCACTGTCACCTCCCACCACACTGGACAGTGCTCAAAGCACAGAGCAATCATCCTTGACATTTCCAGGGAGGAGAAAGATGTGTCCAGAGCAGGCTCCTCTGCTCGCAGCAGAGATGTGTCCCACTCAGGGATAAGCCGAATCCTTGGCTCAGTCCCGCTCCAGACCAGTGCGTACAATCGCCCACCACCATCCCATCCATAGGTGCGCTCGTGCCGTTCCCCGGCCGGCTCGCTGCCTTTGCCGAGCCAGATCACATTGCCCTCTAGTGGACCTGGATCTACAAAAAGCCGTCAGCAACGGTGAGAATGGCTGGGGAAATTAAGGCGGGGGGGAGAGGGGGGGAGGAGGAAAAAAAGAAAATCCGAACCCAGCAGAGCTGCTCCCAGCCAAGCTCCTCCCTCTCTTGCGGAGCCGCTCTCCGAAAACAACAGGATCCAACAGGCAGCGATCGCAGCGCGGAGCCGCGGGGAGGATGAAATCCCCGATGCGAAGGGAAACGATGGCCACACAATAAGAAATACCAGAGAAAAGCACCTGCTCCTCCGTGGTGCTCTAAAATGCTGGTGCTTTTTGAGAGGGAAGCACTCCAACTCTTCAACTGAGGTGGTGGGGTCAAAGTAATGGCTCCAATCTGCTCCAGGCTCCCCCCAGGCTCTCTCTGCGTTGCTCCCACGCTGGCATCCGGTGAGATCAGTTATCCCCCCTTAGACCAAAACTTCAAAGTGTCTTGCAGGACCTGTGAACTATGAGGACAGCATTCCAGCCCTTCCAAAGGAAGGGCAGCACAGCTGGGAGCTGCTGCCGCTGCCAGTGACAAAAAGGCCTTTAAGCCACAGTTCAGTCCTGAGACGCAGGCAGCCCTAAAGCCTGGGGGAGGGTGGAGCAGCCCCTTTTCCCAGCAGTGATTTCAGGATGAATCCTTACCTGTTCCCTCCCAGCAGAGCCACAGAAGAAGCCTCAAGGGAAGACACAAAAAGCCAAGAGGCATCAGCAACCACTATGAAAGCTGCCCACCTTCCCAAGGGGTTGATTTTCTTCGGCAACTGGACTCCAAATCCAGTTAGGGAGAATCAGTTCAAGACCTGGCATGCTCATTGCCTTAGCTCCAAGGAACAAGTCAGACTTTTGACAGGGCTTGGTGGAAAACCAGCACAAATGAGAGGAAAATTAGACTCTCTGGCCACACCTCCACCTAAAAATAGCTAAGGGTAAAAGAATGGATATTTTTGCTTTACAGGTCAACAGACAATCCTCACCCTTTGCTCCCTAAAAGGTTTCACCCACCCCAGGATGCCAACAGCCACATCAGTACCCTGGGATATCAGGGTACTGTCTCAGATGTCCTTGGAGAGATGGTCCAACCAGAGTACTTTGGGCCTTCTGCAGCCCCTCCCCAAGTGCTGTTCAGCAACTTCTGTTTAAAGTTTCTGTTGCTTTGTGGTTTGCAAGGCTGGACGGCTGCCACCAAGACTTCACTGCCAACTCATCCAGCTGGATCCAGCATTTGCGGAGGGGAAGCTCATCTGGGCTCAGATGCAGACTGGAGCCTCCCAGGGCTGGTGTTCCCCTTAGACACTCCCAAACCCAACTCCCATAAGGGCACATCCACACTCCCATCCTCCACACTCTTCCTGGAGTGATTCTGGGCATCACCAGCCTCTGGTGAGGGAAGGCCTGTGGGCTGGAGCATGTGGATCCTAATGTCTCCTGGGTGTGTCACCTGGTCAGGATACAGATCAGATCACTGCATCCCACCAGGGCATGAAGGCAGGGACCCACATGGAAAGGGCAGTAAAATCTCCTCCATTTCTTCATTTACCTCAATCAGGAAGGTTCATACCCCTCCCAGTTAGCCGACACCTCTCCATGACGGAATTTCAGGTGTTTCTATGCCACAGTACTCAAGGAGGGTTGGACACATGGCATCTGTAGCTGCATTTTGGGTTTGATTTCTCCTTCTGTACTCCTTACAGCCTTTGCTCAGGTGTGAAGGCCATACAGGTGAGGTCCTGGTGCACTGTATATCCAAGATTGGGCAAGAAAGGAAGGGGTCAGTGACCAAGCGGTGCTTTTCCTCCAAGCCTAGGTCAGTGGATAACAGCCCAGCTGTCTCTGCTGAGAGAACTGTGGGGACAAGTAGCATTCTTACTGAAAACTGGGAGCAGATGCTGTGCAAGACACTGGACTGAAGTGAACAATCCCTTTCAGCTGGGTGGTGGGATGCAGCTGATCACCCAGCTTTGGATATACTGCTGGACTCTATAGCACATTTCATGTGCCTCTTAGACACAGGCCCATTTACACCATTAGTCCAATATTTCTCTTTCCTGATTTTGTCCCAGTTTTACTCCTATCCCTTTCTCATCTAAACAGATGTTTCACATCTAAACAGATCCTCCCAGCCATCACCCAACAAACACTCATCTGGTGATGGCGCATTTCAATCCCGCAATGTTCCACACTGCTGAACCAGGTCATCTGCTCTTGCTCAGTTAGGGGGGAGGCAGAGCACCTTCTCCCACTCAGGAAAGTCCATCCCTCGGAGGAACAGCACCAATCTCTCCCCAGCAGCACCCCTTCCTCCCCCAGCCCTCTCTTTCCAACTCCTTCACCTAACCCAGATCAAAGCTGCTGTGCTCTGCATGTTCCTCCAATGCCCAGGGCAGAGAAGATTGAAAAATTAGTAATTTTTGCAACACATGCAAATAATAAAGAGCTTGATCTGCTCAGCCCTTCTGCTAGTGCCAAATAGGGAGAGAATTTACCTTCAAATGTCCTAAGACACAGCATCCCAAGTGCAAGATTTTTAAGAGGCCTGCATAGACAGAGCAAAAATTCAGCAGATTTATGTTATTTGGGACATTGAATCTTAATTTGGAATCAAGCAGTTGCCTTCCTGTTAGCCCTTAGCTGTCCACTTTCCCAGAAGTAGCTGCCTGTGTTTCCAAGACATTTGGCAACTTTTCTGCCTCTCACATCATGACAACTTCCATGGGCTTCAGTAAAAAGCCTTCAAATAAAAGGAAAATGCTATAAAAAGATAGAACATCCCCTTTGATACAGGTTTCAGAGGGTGTAATCATCTACTCACCTCACAGATTGAGAGGAAAAGTGGTTTTAGTTCCAAGCGCATTTTCAATGAAAAAAATGCATGTACAATGAAAAAGTTTCAAACGATTTTTTCATTATTACTAATGACAAATTCCGTGTGTGTTCAACTGGTGCCAAGTTAGGTCCTCTAAACCTCTGATAGAACTTTATTTCATCTGATCATTAGTTACAAAATTAGTTCTTTGAGAATACGATCTCCTTGGAGAATCAGACAAATTGAGAAAACTTCCCTTTGGGGAATCACTGGTTTAATATTCAGATTCAATTCTCTCCTAAATTTCTGGTGTGAGTCTCTAGTATATGACTATATAGATGAAGACATCTAGTAGAATATACTTTATCATCAATATGAAATTTATATTTTGTCTTGCAATGTGAAGACTGAGCTGCTAGAGCAAGAAATGTATTCCTTCCCACCTCGCTCTGAGCCGGTTCTCCCTTTCTGGAGCACTTTGCACAGGGCACCAGTACATTTAAGGCTAATTTTGCCATGCCTAGGTGCTTTGTAGCACTGCTCCCTGTGTGAACACAGCTGCTCAGGTGCAAAGGTCTGTGTCCCAGAGCCCCATATTACTGGTGCCCTCACATAGACCCTGTTTCCCACCCAGGATGAAGCAACTCAGCCATGGCCACCCAGCTCAAAGGGCAGAAACCCACGTCAGAGGAGTCCCTGATACAACCTGCACCAGGAGTGAAGGGTGGGAGGAACACAACACTGTAGCTGTTTACACCTAGAAGCAGTTTAGACATGGGAGTGAGGCATACAACACATAGCTGCTGGAGGAGGGGAAAGCTCACCCACTGGTGCACCCTCACAGGTGCCCCTTCAGAGGCAGGATTCTGGTCCCTAGGGCTCTTAATCAGGCATTTAAAATAATTGATCTTATTACACTAAGCATATTACCATTAAGCCTTCAGCTGTTAATGTACAGTTGCTGTTGGAAGGGTCAGACCCAGCCATAAATCAGCCTAAAAGTGACACATCTGAAGAAGCAAGGTTCTACTTCTGAGAGTAATAATTACCTTATCCAGGGAGATTAGAAGTAAATGCAGCAACAATACCCTGAAAGCATTAACTAGTTATTGTGAGGGATCTCTGGGAGATGCCTCCCCAAGGAACAGAGCTCTCCAACCCTTGTTCATTGCATAGGCTCTGCTTCTCCATCCTCCAAAACACAAAAAAACCTCATTGGCCTCCAGCCCAGCTCTTGCAACATCTAGGGATCTACAAGCCCACCTTCATCTCCCAAGGCAGAAGGAAGGCTCCCTGCAGGCACTGCTCAGCCCCCAGCAGAAAGGTTAACAAAACAAACTTCCCTCCAACCCAAATCCCAGAGCTGCTACACCACTACCAAACATACCAGCAAAGATCAATACCCCAAGACAGCAATTTCTCTTTGGGATTCCCAGTCCAAACCCCCCAGCTTCTAGGTGCCCTCTGTATCCAGCATTTAGCTAACTGTGTTCACCTGAAGGCCAGTTTGTAGGAGCTGTAGGTTGTTGGAGGGGTTTTGATGTTTAAATGGATGTTTTAACCATCTACCTGGTGAGGGGTTTAGCAGCCCAGGGGGTTTCTGCAGGTATCTGGGCAGTGATGGTGTACAAGGGGTTGGAGGTGAGTCTGGACCTGGATCTGGGCCAGGGTCTAGGCCTGGGCCTGCTCCTGGATGTGGGTCAGGATCGTTGCCCAACCAGCATCCTGTGGAACCAGGCAGAAACCATGCTGGGTTGCACTCACACACTGGGTTCTGTCACAGGGTTTTTTCAAGAGGTTTTAGTATTGGTCAACTCCTCACATACTGTTTGTTTAAAAGAGACTTTATCTTGAATACCCTTTTTTTTTTTTTTTTGACATTATTTAGCTGTGATTCAAGACCTTGGAGATAACACCAGGCTTAAATTATCTAATGTAAAAATCACCAATGATCTCAAAAGCAATTTATTTGAGAGTGTCTTTTAATTTTTTCATTTTCCTAAGCCATTCCAGGGCAAAATTATAAGCTGGAAATTGAGAGCTGGAAAAGAATTTAAAATAAAATGAAAGCTAAGGTTTGACTCTAATACCATGAATGAGGACCTGGGATTCTAAAAGCATCCTCTAATATTTAGAATCAGAACAGTATTTCAAGAACCATCTCTACTAAAACTATGCATCTCTTTGTTTTCACACGAGGTGGAAATCTATATTTCCAAAGTATTGCGTGTAATTTAAGCACCCAAGAGGAACTGAAAGAGAAAAATTGAGCCCTGAAGATTTGGTCTATTGAATGTAAACAACTGAAAACACAGTGTCTGCTGATTCATTCCATTTGTCATCTCTCTGTCACACCTCTCTGTTTCACAATGGACAGAGAAGATAGTGTGCATGGAGTGGTCCTTGCAAGCTGTAGTCAGGCACACTCAGATCTGTGACTTAAAGCTGTGGAAACTCCCCTGACTTCAAGCAAGGGCTCAGGGTAAAAAACATCTGGCTCCTCGAGCTGCTGGTGGGCAGGTAACAGGCAGGTAAAGTGAGGTCTGTGTCACAGAGAAAAAAACCAAAACAGATTGGATTTCACAACACTGCACACAGGATGCCTCTGTCAGACTGGTCCTAAGGAACAGGCTGGGAAGTCCTTGCTGCTACCAAGGCTATCCCTCACCTGGCTGGCGGAAAACAGTGGCAATGGATGGCAAACCCCATGGCAAAGGATTCCCAAAAAACTTCTTGCAATGCACATGTGCCTCTCTCCCACCTCAGGGAAAAGATGCCTGCTGGACTGGGTCAGGCAGAGGCCCCTGAGGCTGCTGACATTTCCTGGGAACTCCCTCCAATCCCACTACGGTGGCAGAGGAGGATGTGCTTGGACTATCTGCCATGGGATCTCTCCTGACCACTCTTTCCCAGGCCACTTGGGCCAGCAACATTGACAAAAACAGTCGCTGGCCCACGAAGTATGAGTCATGCATCCTGTGACAGCCTTTGCACATAGGGACTGAATATTAGGATACACCACCTCCCACTGTTCTCGATGTACCAGGAGCCTCCAAACCAGTGCCACTCCATTCAGCACAGTGCACACTCTGCCCTGCAACTCCCACTGGGTCTTTAATGGAGCTTTTTGTCCCATAGAAGTAAAGCCCAGCCATGCAGCAATCTCACCAATAGCTTCTTTCATACAGCCTGGTCCTGCTGGGAAAACCAGTGCTGGAATAAGGAAGCCTGATGTTGGATAGCCCGGGGGCTTGCAGCCTGGGTTGGAGGTAGAGCCTCTTGTTTCTGAGGTGGTCTCTGAAGCATTATCCACAGTTTGTTAATATGACCTGCTCTGAGCAGTCTGCAGAGCACAAAGCTATTCTATGGGAAAGTCCTCGTCCACTCAAGACAAACTAGGAAATAAAATGGGATGAAATGTAACAGTTTCAATAAATGTGGCATTCCACTGGATTATCCCATTTGGAAAGGCTAAATTAAATCCAGTGGTGAGGAAAATCTTGATTTCACTCCTGATTTAGTATTTTAAAGAGCAACGTGGGATTACACTACACTACTCCCCAGCTCAATAAGCAGTTGGATCACTGTGGCCACATTTTGCTCTCCACTGCAGTAGGCTTTTGGGTGACTCCACATGAGCAGCAGGAAAGCAAAATATCACCCTCCTACTTCTGCATTTTTAGGGCCAAAACTGCTGTTCTCTCCCCATCTCTGCCCAAGTACAGGGATCTAAACAAGGGCACTTCACCGCCATCAGTGAAGATCATCCCCAAACAGCACAGACAAGACCTTCACTTTCCAGTTTCCTTCTCTGCTTCTTTTTTATCTTCTTCCCAACCCTCCTTTCTCAGAAAGTCCCCCCAGCAACAAGACCAAATTAATAGTTGCAAGGAGTGTCTCACCAGACTGCAAATGCCGCTGCTCTTTATCCCAAAATAACTGTCACATGAGTGACTAGAATTGTGATTTGTTTTTTACCTTAGCCAAATGCGGGACTTAAAAATTATTAAGACTTTTAAAAGAGGCTGGAGAGTCCCCTAAAGTGCCATTTCCACCAGGAGTCAAGCATGACCCTTGCAGGGCATGGTTGTGTCCTGTGTTACTCCTGTGGGTGGCTGTCCTGCCCCAGCAGGAGATATGGAGTCAAAGCTCTGAGGAGTCTTTTTTCAATGTCGTTGCTTTCTTTGATCCCAGGAAGAGCTGCATTTGTAACAGATAATGGCTCAGGGTGACATTTGAAGCTGTCAGATCCATGCTGAGCTGGGTGGAGACGGTAGCTCACCCTGGGTGATTTTCATGGTGCCAGAGGATGGAGAGGCAGTGCTGGGCACAGGGATGTGGTCCCACCAGCCGTTGATTGGTTGTGGGAGTTTTTGTGCATTTGTGTTCCCATCAGTGGGGTCACTGATATCCCTCCTATGCTGCCACTAAGTGGAACACTAATTTAGTCACTCAACAGCTGAAAGATGCTGTGAAGTGACCCTTCGGGTAAGTGGAAATGCTGAACTCCAGTTTGTGGGGGAGCCCTACCAACACACCCCTATACCCCAAAACCAGCAGCTCAGGTAGTCCAGAACCCAAACAGACTTTTGGAATCAGAGGCAGAACTATGTGGCAAAGCCCAGATCCCAAATCACCCGAGAAACTGGCAGCAACCAGATCAAATCTAATATTTGCACTGAGCATCTCAGTCTGACAAAATCTCCACTCCAAAAGTACTAAATCTGGAGGAAATTTAAATCCAGAAACAAAACACTTATACTTGAATCAACCAGTATTCAGAGAGTGTGATCATGGATGGGAGTTTATGTGTCTGCATCCCATGCACTCATTAACTACTGCAATTTAAAAAAAAAAAAAAAAAAAGTTAAAATCTAAGTTAGATCACAAGAAGAAAGAATCTCTCATATTAGTCACATTTCTCATAGGCAAAATCACAGCCCAGAGTGGCACCGTGATCTGCTTTTGCTCAGCTCTTTTCCCACAGACAGCATTTTTGGGGAACAAACAACTGGGTTTAGTGAAACTGCAGAGAGCCGGCCCATGCCAGGGGCAAATTCCAGGCCTGGCCTAAATGGGCATAATTCACATTCAAATCAGCTGAAATTATGCCAGCCTGCTCCAGGACTGACCCAGCTCTTGCAGCTTTCCTCCTCAGCTTGTTCCCAGCCTGTCACTGTGATGAGCACACACTCTTAGGATTTTGGCAGCAAAGTGAGATGAGGACGGCTCCAGCCATGCTGATCAATCACAGAGCCTTATGTTGGACAGATTTGAAATCAGTCACCAATTTACCAACTTCCAGGCTGATGAGGCGTGTGACAATCAGGAGCATTTGGGGATACATATTTATGTTTCCAGAAATGAAAACACAGGGAGTTATTCATAGATGAATCTAAAAGCATCCCTGAGACCGTGTGAGGTGTCATCATCTGGCAGCACTTCGCTATACCCACTGCTGGGAACGTAGTCATGTGGGTTGTCATCGTGCACCCACCAGCAGCAGCAGCAAAAGCTCACCCCCACTCTGTGGCCAGCTCAGTCTTCACAAAAGGGGAAGCAACATTTTAACTCCCTCTCAATGCACTTGGAGAGGAAATGGGTGCTGGATCTCAGGCACAGTCAGGACAGGGCTGAATTGTCTTCTTACCAGCTCAATGTTTGCACCTTCTCTTGGGAGATTGAGGTCCCTTTTCCTCTGTTCCCAAAGAGACTGAGGGAAAGCCTGGAGCCACCCTCCGGTTTCATGACAAAGGTACACTTGGGAGCACGAGTGTACCCGTGAAGGATGGTTCTGTCCTGGGGGCAATGCTGAAGGAGGATCCAGAGCTTAACCTTGCTCTTCTTTTCTTGGAATAGGACCTTTTTGGGATTGGGGAATGGCTGGATCAGTCTCAGCTTGATGCCTAGACCTTGTCAACATGTGACCTGGCAGTCTGGGAAGCATTTCTCATCATCCAGGACCAGCAGATTGGGTAGGACTTGGCTGCACAGGCCAGGTGCTCAACGCACTGTGCATCAATATTCAGCACAAGGAACAGAAGTGCAATGTGTTTGTCCATATTTTTTTATGTCTACTCCTCTATTCCCCCTGCCCTGGGTTCCCCTTGAAACTGCAGGCACAAAAGGCTCTTTTCCAGCTCTGAGACAGCTGTTATGCAAACAGGAGAGGCAGTACAAGAGGATACTGTCCTTTCCCAATAACCTCTCTCAGGACTCTGCTGTTGCTCTGCAGAGGTGGGGCTGTTGCTAGAAAGCAGGCTGGGTACCCACTGCTAGAAAGCGAGAGGCTGGAGAAGAAGGTGGCCTGGCCAGATGATCCCTGGGTTAAGTCCTCAGTTCCTGGGTATGGTAGGGTGCTGAGCATCTAGAGGGGAAATATTATTAAAAGCCAAATGCATGAAATAAATTAACAGTTTTACCTCTTTTTTAACATGAGTTTTCTAGAGGAAAAAAAATTTTCAAATATATTAAAATTGTGGTCTTTCATATTTAATCTCGTCTTTAGTGTGGTCCACTGGCACCCTGTTCCATTTCTAGAATGTCATTCTACTATAAGACTGTTTCAAATAGCTTAAAATTAGTTACAGATTTATAAACAATTACATCTTTACATAAGATGAGGCATTTTTCTTAATATGCGTTTAATGAGACAGAATTTGAACTGGCTATGAGTTTGGATTTTGATCATTTTTATGGTGTTTCTACCCATTTATTTTATGGGCTCTAGGGAGTGGATGCTAAAACTGAGAGCTTGTAAGAAGCTATAAAAGAAAAGAACAGACATAATTTTCATGGTCATTTGAATAGCCAGATTGAACTAAAAAAATGCTTTTTATTCACATCTTTGGCAAATGTTTTTCCTCAGTGCTGGACTCAGACATGGGGACCTGTATTTTTTTTCTCATGGGCTTTTTTCTGTAGCACCTCACCAATGCGAGTGAGAGCATCTCCTTTATCTGCAGGCCAAGGAGTGGGGGGCTGTCACTATCCCCTCCTTAGGGACTGGGCCATGCAAAGGATAGGCTGTGAACACCCAGGGGCCCAAGCAAAAAGCCTCAAGACCCCAGTCATGGCAGTGCCTCTCTGTGTATTTAAAGCATTGCTCCTGCTAACGTCTGTCCAAGCTGCAGGCACCTGGCACCACTGTAAATCAGATTTTCGGGTCTTCAGCAGGCAGCCAGAGAGGAAAGAAAACACATTTATGGGCCACCTGGAGTCAAACACCATGGAGGTCCAGACACAGATTTGCACAAACCAGTTCCTCGTGACCGGGATGGTCTGAGTACCCAACAAACCAAAAGCTCAAACTCCTTCTGTGTGGTTGATTGCACATCTCACATGCATCACTTCCAGCCCCTGTTTTTACAAAAAAGATCTTGAAAGTAGAGGAAACAGCTGGTGAATAATACATTGTGTACCCTCCCGGTTGTACTGCAGCCTCTCGGCTTGTCCACAGGCAGGGTTGTCTGTACCACCATGAGCCATTCCCCCAACACTGCTGGAAACAAAGGCTCCTTTTCTGCAGCTGTTTATTCAAGGGACATAGAGAGAGCTGCAGGAGGAGTTGGGAAAATAGCGGTGGTATGAGATCCCACCCAGTGTGATCCCTTCTCAGGGAGAAGAGGCACCCCTGGGTTAGGAGGGCTTGGGATTCACAACCACATTCCAAGCTTATCTGCCAGCACTGTTCCCCACACTACCAAGTCATCTTCCAACTTATTATGACCCATCTTTCTGTATCAGAGACTGCTTGTGAAGTTGGTAACAAACCTGAAGTTGTGAAGATTAAAGAATTATGAAAATTAAAGAAACAAGCAATAGAACAGGAAGAAACAACCTCAAGTTGGGCCAGGGAAAGTTTAGATTAGATGAGGAAAAATTGCTTCACTGAAAGGGTGATCAGGCATTGAAACAGGTTGCACAAGGAAGTGGTGGAGTCACTGTCCCCAAAGGTATTAAAAAGATGCGTAGATGTGACTCTTAGGGACATGGTTTAGTGGTGGACTTGGCAGTGCTGGGTTAATGGTTGGACCTGATGATCTTAAAGGTCTTAAAGATCTTTTTCCAACCTAAACAACTCTATGATTCTAAGCGAACAAGCTCAGTGGGTGAAAAAAGGCCCCAGGAACATTTTGAAGGGTATAGAGTGGGGCTAAGCATTGCAGGATGTAAAGGAGACAAGGACAGACTCTCGGCAGGAGCCAGAGCTGTGCTGAAAAGTGGAGCAGACGTTGAGCATGCCCCTAGAGAATGTCACACTGCCCAGGCACCTACCAGCACCCTCTGCCTGGATTTGTGTAGCACAGAGCAGCCCTGGGTGATGTGGCAAAAAGTGCACTAGCTCCAGGGAGTGTATTTTGGGGAAACCCTTCAAGCAGGAATGAGCCATTCCCCAGGACAGGGCTGCCAGGCAGGACAACCATGCCACTTATCTTGTGCTGAGGATCCCAGCCATCACCTCACTTCCAGCTCATCCTCAACTGGTAGAAAGTTCTGATCCTCACTGCACCTCCCAGCCCATAACTCACACATCTTTTAGTCCAGTGACACCCTACTATATTTTTGCCATCACATGCAGTGCTGTAGATGTTACCAGAGTCTCTCTTGGGGAATGTATCTTTAGTTGTAATTAAAAAAAAAGAGCTCTTAACAGCTAGCTGCCCCAATTAGCCTGCAGCACGGATGGAGACCAGGGAGAGGTTTGCAAGTGGTTTTTTACAGAGTTGCAGTAAAAAGCTGTTTCCTCTGACATCCAAGCAGTTTCCTGCGGGAGCAAGCCAGGCACAGCCACAACGCTGTGCAGAGGGTCACAGGCACTGTATCCAGGCATGGCTGCTCTGGGCAGGGGGTGAGGGGAGGTGGGCAGGCAGCCTCACAGCGCTCCCTGAGCCCAACCCCCTGAAAAAGGATGGGGCAACAGCCCCCAGCACCAGCCAATGCTGCTCTTTGTGAGCTGCACAGATGCAACGGGAGGGAGAATGTTGGTTGAAATCCTTGCAGACTTTATGCTAATTCACCAAAGAGCATTTTATACCGTACACGGACACTTAATCGAGTGGGGGAGACAGCGGCGAACACGACATTTAATTATGGGAAAGAAAAACGAAGTCTTTTACCCTGCATTTGGCATTCTCCCAACACACAGAGTTAATTGTTAGGAGGGTATATTAGAACGCAATGAAGGAGAAGATTGAAAACCCTGATTATGCCGAGGTCTTGAAAATGCTGAATTTATTGAATTTCACATGAGAAAACACAGTCTGTGCTAAGCTGAGGGCTGTGCCAGCAGCCAGCTAAAGCTCAGGGGGTCTGTATGTGCATGTAAGTGGGGAACAAAGCTTTATGAACAAAGCTTTAATGCTTTATGAGCCTCTGCCAACTACTGGTCAAGCCCCTCTGTGTCCCTAAAGTAGGGCAGGTCAATACATACTTGCTTAGATGCCCTTGGTGTAGGTGATGCAGAAGTTGGGCAGCAGACCTTGGTGTAGGTGATGAACAAGGGCAGCACACTTTTCAGGAGCTCAATTTTCCTTCAGAAAAGGATCTAACCAGGTAACATTAGAAAGGGCATTTCGTTTGTGACCTCTGTGTAGTACATTTAGCTGCAATTGCCTAAATTTGGCTAGAGCCTGCAGCAACAGAAAGCCCAAATGGCAAGCACTGGCAGAGATGCCCATAGAGAACAAGAGCTGTGGGACTGGATCACATGAAGGTCCGTCTGTCCTGGCTGCACCCAGAGGAGGAGATACTACAAGAACAGAGAATCAGTAAAAATGCTTCCCCAAATCCCCTCACTACCTCCCACAGTTTGATTCTTAGGCACATCCTTGGGCTGTAGTGTTGACTCAGTATCCCTCAGCAAGATTCTCCTTTAATTTTTTCAGTTGTCCCTTGAACCATGTAAACTTTTAGCCCCCTTTTTCTTCTGCCTCATCATGGCTGATGGCAAAACCGTGTCTGGTGCTGACCCGTGGATGTATTCGTTATGCCAATACCTGTGGCCGAACGTATCTCCCTGGGAAACTCCCCAGGTTGGGCCTCACAAAGAAAATGAGTGCCAATAATTACCAATTCCTCCGTGCCATTGACAATCCCATCTGCGTTTAGTGAAGTCAATAGAATTTTCTCTCAGCAGAGCAAGGTGCTCTTTTTTTCCCCACATTTTTTTTTAAACATGAAGATCCACATGAATAAATGAGCTCCAGCTCGTGGGGCACCTGCAGTAGCTCTCACTGTGCTGCAGGGGGGAACCTTCGGCTGCTGATACACTCGCGGCTGCTGCAAGTTGGAACAGGCACCGCAAGTCAACTTTGGCCGGAACGCGGGTGGGAAGAGCCCTGATGATTTGTACCGTGGTCCCAATTTAATTACAACAAGCTTCCGGTTTTTCTAGTTTTAAATAGCTTAGCAAAAAGATCCGTAAAGATAAAAATCGTGAAAAGAAAAAAACCTAAAGAATCTGACTTTTGGAGTAAGGCAGCCAAAATTGTTGGTTTGCTTCTCTCAGAGCACGTGATTTTTGTGCCTGACTAATGTCACTGGAAAACCTGATTCTGCCTCATGGAGACAGAAGCAGGCTGTTGCTACAGAAGGGGTAGCCCTGCAGAAAATGCTATTTTCTAGCTACTACTGGAGTGCAGTAAACTGGATGGAACCCAAAACGTTTATGTAACAGAGTGACACACCTCTCACACCGGCAGCCAGGTAGGTGTCTCAGTTCAGAGAGCACCTGGCACACACTGAGCTCTGAAGTGAACCTCAGCAGCTCCGACGGGAGTTAAGCTCAGTGTTGAGCCAAGCCCCAGGCTGCTGCACTGGGCAGCTGTTGGAGGCCACTCGCCCCTCAGGGCCAGCCTGAGGACACACACCTCCCGGGATGAGGAGCTGAGGCAGGACAGCACGACACCGAGCTGATGGAGATCTCAGGGGAAACTGCCGAGCCAAAAAAACCCACAAATTGACAGCAGCTCCACCTTCAGCAGCCCAACGCACTTCAGTTTTTTGGCTTAGATTTATCAGGTGCCTGACCCAGGTTGTGCTGAGCACTGAGCACAAGGCAGCCGTGTTTATCAGGCTGCCGGTGGGCAGGAAGGAGCTCTGTGCCCGTGCCAGCCCACAGCCCGAGGGCAGAGCAGGAGAGGTGGTACCCAGGAGCTCTGGCTCAGCCCCACAGCTCTGCCTGCCTCATGCTGGCAGCCTCCGCCCCTCGTGACACAGCTTTCAGGTAACTAACAAAGTTTCGATTTTTTTTTTTTTTTTAATGAGACAAGAATAAATCTATTAACTAAAATGTCCAATATGCTGTTCAAAATTTTATTTTAAAACTTCCCATTGCTTTTTGACTACTTATCCCTCTCTCTGGGATTTTTTTTGGTGAAAAAATTTTCCCCTTTAAGCCCTACAAACAGCTAGCTTGTTTGTCTTGGGGGGACCTCTTTGAGGAAGGGTCTGCCTGTTCATTTGCATGAGTATTTATCCCCGAGGCTGTTTCCAGCACTGCTGGGTAGTGCTCCAGGAGACCTGGCAATAACTCACCCCTGAGCTGTAGATGCCCTCAGTCACACTGGATTTTCAAGAACCATGTCAGTGTGGAACCGTGCACCAGGCACACGATGTCCTGCCTGGGTCAGCAGGAGTAACATGTGAGCCCACACCTCTGGGCAGGCCACACAAGTGGAAATGAAGGTTAGAAAATTGGTTAGAATCCAGAGAGCAGTTAAACATGGATGAGCAGATTCCTCCTTTTTCAAGGACTGAAGCAAATTGTTTGCCTTTAGTTTGCAGCAAACTCCACACTTCAGATCTCTGTTGCTCTGCCAATGCAAGTGTCCTCAAGGAAATCCAGGAAGACCTCTGCATGTAAAGAAGGAGAGGTCTCAATACAGCAAGGGCTCATCAGTGGAAAGGCAGTGAGACAAACCCAGGCCTCACTGAAAAAGAATAGGAAAAATAAAATAACTTTTTTCTTAAAAAATAATTCAGAGCAAAGGCACCACAACTGCAACACTTAAAATGGGAGTCAAGCTGAAGATTGAAAGACTGGCCTCCAGAAGGACACTTTCCTATTCTACATTTCCTGTACCACAAGCAGAGAGTAGTTTCAGTTCATCAATGGCTGAGCTGTTGCATGATAAAACTCACTGATGAACAAGCTACTTTAAAAGCAATGGAACTTTGTCCTCTTGATGGCTCAGCTCCTCCACTGTCTCTAAAATGTTTATATGGGAAATGACTAAGCGGCCTGTTCAGAAATGAGAACAGTTGAGGCTCCAGCTTTGGGAAGTTTTCCATGCTGTCAGGTAGATGGGGCTGAGGAAGCCCTGTGAGGGCACGGGCTGGGGGCAGTACTGGATGCAGTTCCATCCTCACCACTGCAGGTGACCCAAAGACTTCAGCTTCTGACATCTGGTTCAGCCCACTGGAGCCCTGAGAGCAAACCTGAATGTTCATCCCACTGCTGTGACCTTGCCTCACCTCTGCCCACACCACCATCCACAGACTCCTGCTGAAAAAACCCCAGCCCTCAGACATGCTTAGTCTCTCAGAGCACAACCCAAGCATTAGAGAAGCATTCCCTTTTTCCCCAGACAACAAAAGTTGGAAGTGGCAGCACTGAGAAGGCCTACCTTGCTTTTATATCTCCACATCTAATTATGGTGCTAACACAGCAGCTTTGCTGCTTGGCTTGCTTCCAGGGACCACTGCAGTGGGCTACCAACTGCAGTCAGCTTGTGCACTGTCCTGCACTCCTTCCACAAAGCCCCAGCTTATCTCAAATGCTTACCATGGCATAGCCACTACAGCACGCCAGAGACTGAAAACCTGTAGGGTCACCCCTGTCTTCGGACAAACTACAACCCACACAGCACAACCTTGTCTTACTCACTAAGAACAGCCCAAACATTGGGAACAACTGATCAGCACCTCTGGGACACCATGGATGCCAACAGTAACTTAAGAAAAGCTGCTTTTATTCTACACAAGAAAGCAAAGACCTTGAACTCTTATCAGGCACTTATCACCAAGACAACCAAGAAAGGTGCTTGAACACTGGCCAATATGCTTTTCTTTCTGCTTCACGGAACACATGAGTTGCAAGAGCAGGTTGTCTCCACCAACGCTTGAGCCTCAGAGACAGCAGTGAGATTTCCAGGGTAAACTCATACAAAATCTTGTGAGCTTAACACAAAACCACAAGTCTAAGGGACCTCAAATACTGACATCACTTAAAAAAAACCAAACCCAACCCAATGGCACTACCTCTCCCAAGCACAGGCATCACTCTAAGGCTTGCATTACTCTATCACACCAATATATTAGCCCCAACCCACTTCCCTCAGTAGTTTAAGCTGAAACACCTGACTGTAAACTTGTTATTCTGCCATCCATGATTTGGGGGCAGGAGAGTGGGGCTAAAGGCTGGCAGCAACAGAGCAGCGATGTGAAGAGGAGAGCCTGAGTATTTTGTCTGTCTCCTGCAATGCTCCTTATCATGAGTGAAATTCCCACTTGCATGGTTGGGTGTTTCAGGAGATGCTGCTGTACCCAGCTCTGAGTGAGCTGCCACACATCAGCACTCCCAAGAGTCACCAAACTACCCTCGTCTGAAAGGAGCCACTTTGGCACGTGCGGGGTGCACAGAGGGGCTGGGGGGCCAGCACTGGCACCAGCTCTGCCCAGACCTACAGCTCTGGAAAAATACTCTGAAGGAACCCCAGACCTTGTCCAAGCATGCTTCATGCTTTTCTGCAATAAAAACCTCCAAACACACTGTTTGTGTTGGTGGTGGCTGCTCCAGTGTGGGCAGCCCTGCTGCTGAGATGGAAGGTGATGGTGAGCTCAGTGAGCCTGTCTTGGTCCCAGTATCCAAGGAGGGCTGCAGGAGAGATCCAGGGAGCAGAGCCAAAGCGGGGGAGATCACTGGGGCCCCTGCACAGCTCAGGTGGGGGCAGGGAGCAGGCCAACCTTTGTCCTGTGCTTAGCAGGTGGGCTTGGGTGCTTCTCAGCGTCATTATTTACACATGACTTATTTTTGTCATGTATCTCATCACCCCATTACTTTATATCATCTTTTTAAACTTTCTTTATTTCTGATTTCTGAGCTGGAGGCATCATAAAACACTGGGAACACCTTGGAAACATCATTACTCCCATTTCCCTAAATTACTCGTGCCAGAGCAGAGGGAAATGCTGTTGAGGGGAGCTGCACCCTAATGCCCCAGCCACTTAATAAACCATGAGTAGACATACTAATGGACAAATCTGATCAGGCAGTTACAATAATTCCCATGCAAAAGCAATGCTTCCAAATAGAAAGTTGTATAAAGTGATGCTAGTGCTGAAATTCAGAAGGTAAACAGCATTGCTACCCTGATTTTGAGCACCTTGACATGCACAAAATTATCTATGACCCTCACATAGGGGATAGCTACTGATTTAGAAAAAGAAAAAGCAAACGAAAAGACCCTACTGTGAACTCGCTATGGTTTAACCTCATGATTGTACTTGGATTTGAAAATTTAATTAGATAATAATTACAGAGAAACCGGAAATATTACAGAGGCCTCATCACCAGACCCGGGAGGTTTTCTTGGCAGCAGAAAAGCTGCAGGCAATGCTAGAAGACTTCTGACTACTTTTTTTTACAAAGCAAAAGGGAAATACAGATTCTTTCTAAGCACCACTTTGCAGCAAAAAGGCTTTTGACAGATAATCCAATCTCTTTTTTGAGAAAAGCAAGACAGGTTTCCTGTTGGGATGCAGGCCACAGAGCTATGGAGGCTGCAGCCGCCCTTAGAGTTAACTGCTGCACTGCAGCCACTTCCCACCGAAGGAAGCACACGGCAGAGCTGCCCTCTTTCTTCATCCCTGTTTGTTATTTCAACAGCCCCAGCAGCAGCCAAGAGCAGAGAGAATGAACAAATGGGAATAAAAATAAGTCCTCCTAGACACGCAAAGCATTAGCCAATTCTTTTTTTAATCTTTCTGCTTGGCCTTATATCCATTGTGCTTCAGGATTCAAATGGCAGAAAGGTTTATACAGCAAAGGCAGATCAAATCAACCCTTGGGTGAGCATTATATTGTATGTACCAGCCTCTAAACAAAAGAGAGGTGGCTGCTTTGCTTTGTCTTAGACAGGAGTTTGTCCTGCAATGAGCTACAAGGTCAGAACAGTTCCATGCTGAACAGCAGGGTCTGAGCAGCCACACACATCACAATAATTAAATATGCACTAATCACAGGTGAACTCCAATCTTTTAGGCCCAGTGGTTGAATAGGTAATTTCTGAGTTGCAGAGCCCCGCTCACATCCCAGCTATAAATGCCTTGGGGGAGAAAACAGTAATGCTCCCCGTGGCAACCCAAGCATTTACACAGTGAAGCTGCTGCAGCACAAAAATATCTCTCTGCTTTGCTCCAAACAGGCTCCATCCCCCCAAACCTTATCTAGAGAAGGGGATCTACACAGCCCTGACAAGTACAGCCTGCTCCAGAAAGCAGGAGCCTGTGAATGTACTGCTTACACTATGTACCTACGCATCCCTCGGCTTTATGCAGAGCCATTTTGGCATTCCCAGCAGCATCCCTTGGAATTAGGGTGTCACTGCATCAGCAGTCCTGGGCCCTATGGCCTGAAGAGCCACAGGTTTCATTCAGGCCAATTATAGCACGTTATAAATAGAGGATCCTGCGGCAGGTTCTGCTTCTGCAAATAGCCTGGGAGCTGGTAAGGACAGGTTCACGTCAGCTGGCCTGAGAATTGCTGGGGTTAAAATGACACCAGCAGGGAGCCAGGAGGTGTCCCCAGCCTGGCCAGAAACTGTAGTGGATAAGCCTGGGTGGATAAGACTAGTGGGGTCAGGCTCTGCTTTAGCAAAGCCTTTGTCCTACTTATCTGTGGGAAAACTGAGTTTTCACCCTGCACCTCCCTGAAGTCTTTTAAGTTATCAAACTTTAATAATCACAGGTACACTTTTATGGATGAACAGATGATTTTCTAACGATTTTAAGATGTACAATACAAAAGCAGGCAGCTCATTGTTTCTTAGGGAGCCAGAGGGCAACAAATTCACACTGAATTCAATCAGGCACCTGCTCGGAGCAATTCCCACTGGGGAAGGCATCCCATTCTCTAATTTTAAAATACTGCATCATTTTTCTAACCTTTGAATATTATTGATTTTTTTTTTCCAGGTGCAGAGAGAGAAATGCCAAGTGTGATGTCAGCAGGCAGCAGTACATGGCACAATTGCTCTTTCCAAAATCTGATTGCCAACTGAAGCAGGGCTGGATATTGCATGATAAGAGACAAGCTGTGCTGTGCATATTTGGGGCAATGGAGGCAAGGGTTGACCCCCAGAGCCCTTGGGGTTTGCTCTGCCAAGGCCAGGTTGCTATATCATTATGATAAGGGTAATCCTGTTAGGCAAACACATCAAACAAATAGTCATTCCCGACCACAGACCTTGTCTAGGCAAATCTAACCCTGGGTTAAAAATGTGCTGAGTGTGCAGTCCTGTGACGTAGCACAGCAGGGGCTGAGAGGGATACGTGGGGGCTTCTGTGCCCCAGGACCCCCATGCAACACCCCTTCTGCACTCTCTGAGGCTCAGGCTAATTCCTGGAAGTGTCTAAAAATTGCAACAGAATAAGTTCCCTCTCTTTCCCCTTCACTCCTTGTGTACAAGAGGACAGATGACTCTTATGTCAGGCTGTTTTGCTTCTATATTTATGTCCTGCCTGAGGCTCACAATGTTCAGCTCAGATGCAATCCAGTCTGGTTGTATTAATACATCTGGGAAAATATTTTTAACAACCAACATCAAGCTGAAGGCCAAAATCCTTCACAGGCACCAGGAGCTCTCTGACCCCTCTCAACCATTTGCTTACGAAACAGAAAGGCTCCCCAAAGGGTACCTTTCAGTCTTTTAAGGAACAACTACACTTTTCAGCTTCCCCCTGTAACATGAGGGATGAAATTTAATCTCTGCTGCAGCTCTGGGGGTTTCCCCAAGTTTCCAAAAGGACAAACGTGGCTCTTTTATTACAGGTGTCAAAATCAAGGCTTAATAAGGGGTGGCCCATGAACCCAGTCAAAGTGAAGAGGACACTGATGACAGCCTGTGAGCATCCCTGACAGCTGCAGCTAAAGGATCTCTGCTGCCCGTCTCTCTTCTGCAAGACCACTTTTCTTTATCGAGGAACCAGAATAAAAAATAAGTTTCAAACCCTTAAAAATTGGGTTATCCCACCAGTGGACAATGACAGCCTCAAAAAATCCATGACACCAATTGAGCCATTTATTCAGCCTCCCATCAACTGGGACTGATGTTAGGCACTGGTCAACCCTCACACCATATACTTCCTCCATGGCTGGTCGAGACATTTCCTTTCCAAAACAAAGTGTATCAGAGCATCACTTGGGCTCCCAAGAATTACAAATGGGTAAGGTTGGAAGGGACCAGTGGAGGTCATCTAGTCCAACCTCTCTGATCAAGCAAAGTCTCCTAGAACACATTACTCAGGATTGTGTCCAGACAGCTTTTAATATCTCCAGGGAAGGAGACTCTTCAACATCTCTGGGCAATCTGTTCCAGTGCTCAGGCACCAAGTATCATTTAGGATGCAGATTTTTCAGCAGCAGCCAGGAAACAAGAGTAAAAAGTGAAGACTTGCTCACTTCATTGTTTCCAAAGCAGATTTTTTTTCATGCCATGTGTCAGGATGGAGCTGACCCTATAATGCGACGGAGAAAGCAAAGCAGTTGAAGTTATGGGCAACTCAGGGTCAGTGTGAAATGGTGATTCATATGCAGTCAAGCAAATAGAGAGTGACTGTAATACAAATGAAGATTGAGGAAGAAGAAGTGGGTGCTGAGCAAGGCAGTGTGGTGGTGAGTGGTGAGAACAGGAAGAGGTTCAAGGCCATGACTCCTCCCCTGGATGGAGTGATGTTGTCTAATGGTTCCAGCACAGGAGCCAGGAGCAATGTCCCAACACAGATCACCACTGACGCTCTGCAGTTTCTTCAGTGGTCTTGTTTCTCAAATGAAAATATTTTTGCACTTTCCAGGAAAACTTTCTTTCTTTTCCAAAGTGATCTGAGATTCTGAAATGAAAGGACAGAGTGATTTGCAACAGCCGCTTTCCAATATTCTCCCCTGAAAAATGGAGATGGGCAAACAGGCACACGAAAGGCATGTACATGATGGGTGTTACAAATCCAGATATGTATAGGAGGGGAGTGTTCTCCTCTCTGCATCTGATGTGCAACACACATCTATGGTGAACTGCCCTCATTCACCACCATTTTCAGGAGGGAAAGGACAGCCCTGGGCAGCCTTCCTCAGCTTCCTTCCCATCCCTGGTGCTGCAGGCAGAAATGGGCCCTACTGCCTCCTTCCCAGCTGGGTGCTCCAGAGATGACAGAAGCAAAGGGCCAGCTCCTTGGGTAGGGAACCAGCAGCGGAAGGAGAAACGAAACCAAAAGGTTTCTGGAGAAAATATTTGTGTAAGGCTTCCACGAGGTGTCAGCAGCAGCTATTATTCATCACAGCTGAACAGAGTGCCTGGGGCTGCCATCCACCTCCTCACATGGCTTGTCCTCACCAAAGGAAAATAAATCCTGTCTAGTGACTGCCAGCAGCTCTGCACTGTGTCTCCCCACAGGATGACCAGCCTCTGTCCCGTCTAACAGGGTCAGAGGGTTCCCCAAACAGAGACAGGACCTCAAGGACCAAAAAAATGTTATTGCATATTATCCTTGAATACTATCCATGACGTAAAGAACTCACCAGCTAAAACAGGACGGTTGAAGCAGTATTACTGCACCCCTTCTGCAGACAGGATGCTGGTGGTACAGAGAGATTAATCAGTGATGTATCTGCAGTGAGAGGGCAACATACAACGTGTGTATTCCAGCCCAGTGCCCCTTGCTGCAAACCCCTGACATTCCTCATTCCTTATTTCTCTCTGAAGATGTTTAATTTTAGCTAAACAGGACATCAGGCATTTCTCTCTGACAAGTTGACGAAGACCCCAGAGAGTTAAAGCAAAGTGACAGCTCTGCTGCTCCAGCCCATCATGGGTCTGGAGCTGTTGTCCTAATTCTGCTGACCTTTGGTCCTGAGTCTGCCTTCTTCGAGGGGAGACTGGTAAAGGTTCAGAGTCAAACCCCTGCACAGAATCCTTGCAAGGACTAGAGTAAACCCCATACCCTTCAGCCCTTTCAAGGATAAGGAATGTACTCTACATTTTCATCTCATGATCAAACCCAGCACTAAACATCGACCATGTTCATTGTGCTCCCCGNCTGCTGACCTTTGGTCCTGAGTCTACCTTCTTCTTGACCATGTTCAGTGTGCTCCCCAACAGTGCCTATTTTCATTTTGCTTTTAATTACACCCACAATCATGTCCATTTAAGTCAATATGATCCTGCCCTCAATTTAATGAAAGCCTTAGGAAGTAAATGACGTCTGCAACAAGAAATGGCAGAGCTTTTTCCGTCACCCCATTACGTGGTTGGGGTTTCCGTAGCATTAAGAGGATTTTAGCTGGTCAATGGCTGGAGAAACCAAAGGATCAAGGTCTTAGATGAGGGTGAAGACAAAAATAGCTCCGAGAGAATACGTCACATTACTCCGAAGGGGTTGCACCAACAGATTAATCTTCATCATGTGCCAAGGAACCTGTGATAAGCCCTCTCATAGTCGGATCAGTAATAAGATCAGTTACTTAATTCAAGGTGATTAAAATCAGGCTGGACTTCAAACAAACAAGTCATGTCCATGGGGCTGCATTATATATATATATATATATATATCTCACAAAATTAAAACCTTTCTGTGTTGTCCTGTTTCTTCTGGGTTGTCCTGTTTCATCACTAGTGCTGGGCACTCTATAAACAATTTTGGGGGCAAATAAAATCCAGTAGCCCACAAAAAGGTTGCCTTTCCTACAAATGCATCTGAAAAATACATTTTGCAAACAGAGGCCTATGGGTTACCCAGCTGTGAGGCTGCAAGGACTCAGCACACTCTGGCCAATTTTTAAGCCAGTGCTGGGGCCCAGAGCACCCTATGGTTGTAACTCTTTCCTCTACCTCCATAGGAGTGCTTGGCCTGCAAAAAAACATCCCATTTCCAAACCAAAGACATTACTTTCCTAGACAAAAGCCAATTTTGCTTTGCAACTGTGCTAATGCCCTGCCTTTGGGCTCCAATACCGTTTGGCTTGTACAGGCATGTGTGGACAATAAGTAAAAAGAGCTGGGTTGGTCACTACACCGGACATCCAAACCAATGACAATGTCCTGGCAATGACAAGGAAAGGATTTGGGATTCATGGTTGCTCATGGCCATCTCCCAGAGCAGGTGGCACACAGAGAGGTGGCAGGTACCACTGCCATCAGCGATGGGTAGCAAGGAACAGGCAGGTGAGGCTGCAGCAGACACAAAGGGAGGGCTGTAGAATTATCTATTTTTAAACCATTTCTCTTTCCTACAATTTGGTACAAATTGTCCCATGCCTGCAGTGACAGGACATGACTGATAGGTGAGTGCCCTGACGACAGCAGGGAGTGGTGAAGCGGCTGCCTTTAATGAGTTTTCACCTGGAATCGGAAATGAGCAGTGAAAGAGGATTTTCCATGCCGTGGCTGACATCCAAGACGCCAGGAGCCGTGGTGGATCCGCGGGGATCCTCAGATGACGAATCATGCTGACAAACACTGGACGTAATTCTCTCCAGCAAAGCAGCTCAGCGCATGTTATCCTTCTTTTATTCCCTTCCCTCGGATGTAGTCACCGAGAGTTTCTAAACACGACACTGGTGTGAAGTATACTGCCTGGCTCACCCACCTGCCTGCATCCCCTCACACAGACCCCTGGGGTTTGGTGTGAGCATCATGTGGTGGGGAATAAGTTACAAAGCAAACCAAGCACAGTTTAAGCATTGTTTCCCTGGCTGAATGGTGATTCAGAAGAGGCATGACAAAGGGGATGGCTGTTCCTTGCCAGCTTCGTGCTCATCGGAGTCAAGGGGATGGCTGGGAGCTCTCATCTCTCTCCCTGCCACCCCGAGCAGCTTCACAGAGAGGGCTGCAGGGAACTGGGGCATTTCAGCCCATGTCTGGTGATTCCTCGCAGTGTGTGGGAGCGCAGGTCATGCTGGGATGTATGGAAAGTGTCTCCCATTCCAGCAGCAAACAGCAGCAGCTGCATCCTGGTGAGGGGAAGGCTGGGAAATCCCAAAGATGGAGAAACCAGAGCTGTCAGCCATGAACTCATCAGTGACTAGCATTGCCCACCTGCAGAGTCTGATCTTCCTGACTGAGTGGACAGTGGCTGCAAGTGGGGTAGACACTGGGGTCAAACACACAGTGAGAAAGAGGGAAATGTTCTGAACCCACTTGTGGAGAGAAGGGTGGAGCGGATCCCATGATTTGCTATCAGTAAGCAGGCCTTATGAGAGAGCAGATCCCAGTAATGCCAGTATTTGCTTTCCCAGTGTGTTCCCTGTAAACACACATTTTAGGGCCAAGGCACTGCAGGAGCCCAAGGAGAGTCCCTACAGTACCTGGCTTACCCCACACCATGGCCATCTCTTCACTTTTCTGTAACCAAAACCTGCAAGGCAAATGTCTGGGAGACATATGAGAGGCACAAGTTTAGCAACAAGCACATGTGTGCATGCACACGTGCGCCGGTCGGAGGGCAGAGCCAGTGCCAGGCTCCCGCCAGAGCCACCCATGAGGGCAGGCAGGACAAGCTGGGGATTGGCACAGGCCAGGCTGGGCCCTGCCAGGGTGGGTGGGGAGTGTGACTCTGTCTGCCCTGCACCCATGTGCCCAGGCACTGCAGGTCTGCAGCCTCCTACGCCCAGGAGCCCGGCTGTCCCATAGCCCCTGTGCACAGGTCCCGCTGTGGCCCAGACACCATGTGCCCTTGACCATGTGTCCAGGTCCTGGTGTGGTCTGGGCACAGACTTGGGACCCTGTGACCCTGGGATACTATGCTCTCTGCTCTCTTCATCCCTTATGCCCAGAACCCCATATCCCCAGCACCCTATATCCCCAGGACACCATGTACCTGGACTCAAAACCTCTGCGACCCCAGGAACCCAGGACCCCAAGATCCTGTGCTCTCTGCTCCCTGCACCCCTTATCCCCAGAAACCCATACCTCCAGAACACCATAGTCCAAGGACACCATGTAACCACAGTCCCTATCTCTGAGACCTCAGAACCCTAGGAGTCAGGATCCTATGCTCTTTGCTCTCAGCATCCCTTACCCCCAGGAACCCATGTAACTGCACTCCATACCTCCATGGGACTTCAGGAGCCCATGATCCTCGTCCTGCTGAGACCCCATATCCCTGGCACCGCAAGTCCCCAGACCCTCGTGACCCCACGCCCCCGGGACCCCCATGACGCCGGGCCCTCATGCCC
>VYXB01006918.1:19645-81712 GCA_013397135.1 Pachyramphus minor | reverse complement strand
GATCCCTGTGCGCTTGCGGGGAGGCCGTTTCTCCATAGCGCACCGGGGTACGGGCGTGCTGCGCGCCGCGGGGAGGCCGTTTCCGCGTACCGGGTTCCCATGCACCGGGATCGCGGGCGTCCTGCGCGCTGAGTGGAGGCCGTTCCCTTGTACCGGGTGGCCGTGCGCCGGGGACGTGGGCGTCCCGTGCACCGGTGGGAGGAAGGGAGGGAGATCCCGTGCACCGGAATACCGGTGTCTGCTGCAGCGGGCTGCCGCGGCCCCAAACTGTGCCCCGCGCCGGCCAGCCCCCGCCGCAGCCCCAGGAATCCCGTCGGCATCCCGGCACTGACCGCCCGTCCTCCCCCGCAGGTCCGTGCCGATGGTGGGAGGCAGCCCCCGGCGGAGCCCGGCCGCCCGCCATGCCCTGGAGCGTCCGGTGGGTCGGCGGCTGCGGCGCCCAGTCCCAGAAGCAGTGCAAGAAATCCTCCTTCGCCTTCTACCAGGCGGTGAGGGACCTGCTGCCCGTCTGGTTCCTGGAGGACATGCGGACCATGGAGGTCTTTCACTGGGAGGACGGGGGCAAGGTGAGCGTGTACTCGCCCTCGGAGGCGCTGCTGTACGCGCTGGTGCACGACCACCAGCCCTACGCCCGGCACCTGCTGACTAAGTTCCCCCAGAGCGCCCTGGCCGTGCCCAGCCAAAGCTTCAGCTGCTGCCAGTCGGCCCCGCACTTGGCCATGGCCGTCCGCTACAACCGCGTCCGGATCCTCTTCCGAATCCTCAAGGCCATCCAAGCCTTCCCGCCGGGCGACAGAGCCGGGCACCTGGACCGCCGGGGCTGCAGCCGCGTGGAGGGCGGCAAGACAGCCCTGCACATCGCCTGCGAACTGGTGCGGCCCGAGTGCCTGCTCCTGCTGCTCGGGCACGGAGCGTCGCCCTGCCTGCGGGACAGCGCCGGGAACACACCCCTCGACACCCTGCTGCAGCAGATCTCCCACATGCCGGCGGCTAACATGCGTGCCAAGCTCCTCTGCCTCGACTGCCTCTTCTTCTTCGTGCCTCAGGACCTCCAGTTTGCAATGAAACAGCAACTGTTGGACAACCGACAGCAGTGGCAGGACCTCCTGGGGGAGAACAGGTTCCAATGCCTGGTGGGCTTAGCTCCCCCATCACTGTTTGTCGGAGCCATGCGTGTCTTGATCAGGACCATCTCACCTGAGCATTTCCCAGAGGCTCTGGACAATCTGCCTCTGCCTCATTTTCTAAAGCCTTTGGACTTGAAACTGGAGAGCTAGAGGGGTGGTATGAGAGCCTCCCGCTCATCTGACAGAAATAGACTTGTGCTAAAAGTGTATCAGTATACAAAGCTGCTAATGCAGTGGCCAAGTATCTGTTTTAATGAGAACTGTATTTTTAAAAGAATTATATCTGGCACTTTACAGTATATTTTATTTAAAGACTCTTGTGATGAGGTGAGGGCCGTGCTGCATTTTATAAAGATGTTCTATGGCATGTACAAATGAGGGGATGTGGAAGAACATATTTGTAAATACATCTGAATAAACCAGTGGCAGATGTGATCAAAATACAGATCAAGCAACTGAAAACCCTGGAGTGGCATGTGCCTTGGAAAAGCGTGTGCAGGGTGGGGGAGTATCTTTTTGTTAGGATTTCCCTATTACATAAGCCTCGCCGTCCTGGAACAGGATGACTCCTTTTTTACAGCTCTCCTAATACATCTTGGCAGAGATGCAGGTTTTTTTTAAAGGCACACATGAAAACTTCCTCATCTTGTACACAAGACCAAAGAGAAGCCAGATACTGTTACAACTTCCCTAAACAAGCCTGCCAGAGATGTGCATGTGAACAAAATATATTTTAAAATATGCATAAATAACAGTTGGCTTCCTTCTAAAGTTTTCTCTATTCCTCTTGGAGGACCAAGGTGCTTGTTGTCAGGAAGTGGAAACCTGGAGTACACACATTGCTCTGGCCACAAATGCTCCTGACCTGGCAGGGTGGGACCCTGCAGCCCCTCCATGTGATTGCTGCAGGGTGAAGAGGGTAACACACAGCAGGAGGGCCAACCTGCTTGTGTCTGCTCTCTGCTATTCCCATAGGGATTTAAGGAAGTATGGCAAGGGCCCAGGACCCTAGAGCAAAGCTTTTTGGATGGATTGTGGATTCTGGTCCCTCCACTGCCACTCCCCAGCAGGCTCAGCTTCAGCTGTGAGCACCACAGCAGTCTTGGTGTCCACTCTGGGTACCAGAGGAGTAGCTTAGATATCTAACCTTCCCCCAACTATCCCTTCTAAGATGCTCCAAGGTACAAAAAAAAACCCCCTCACAGCTGCTCCAGATCAAAAAGCCCTTTAGGGGTAATGTCCTGCTTCCAATACTTCTGTTTTGACCAAGTAAAGGGTACAGCTTCAGTTCTTTGCTCTGCAACCTTTACTCTACAGGCAGTCCCTGTAGAACTGGCACTGTCCCTGCATGCTCTGCAGGGAGCTGTGCCTGCTCCACCGGCACTGCAATGATAGCAATCTCCTAGGCCACAGCACTGGAGCTTTGGCTCTGTTCTTGGAAGTTGTCATTGAAACTGGAGGGTTTTGTTTCAGTGCTTAAATTCATAGCCAGGGAGTTGTTTGCTACTTGAACTATTTCAGCGCTGCTGTTCCCTCTGGGGTCATCAAGGAACTGATGTGCTCAGAGAGAAGAGGCCATGTTCAAGGCACAAATATCTTTATTTGTGAATTAATTTTGGTTAAGGCAAAAAAAAGAGAAAACCACAGAATGAGGCACTATAAGCTGTTCATCCTTCAGCAGAACATAGTGGTATTTCATCTAAAATAATCTCCATACTGCAGCACAATAAAAGATAAGCCATACTTCTGAAATTTGAGAAGAAACAGAAAGAAGGTTGCTATTCTTAGACTGATGGCAGTGAAAATGTTTCCTAGAAGAGCAAATGTTCCTTTTTTTCCCAAGAAACCAAGCTGATACATGCTCAAACTAATTACCATGGGAAATTTAGGTCCCTTGCTGGAAAACATGGAACAATTCTAACCATTCTCTTCAGCTACCTTGTGGATTATAAAAACAGAAATCTAAAGAACTAATCCCTCAGCCACTTTTAAAGAAATTTAAATATCTATGTTACTAAATTCTTTATTGGAGTACACATTCCCCAGTGGTCCTGTGATAATGGTATAGAAGAATCTTTCAAAACAGACAAGCAGTAAAGCAGTCAGGTCTACCTTGCACATGGCAAAGTGTTGTGAGGTGGGGGAAGAGACAGAGCTGGGGGTAGGAGGAAATGTTTATCAGCTTTGCTGACAGAGACATAATGCGATTCAGCAGTGGGGAGTTGGTTAGTTGAACTGAGCACTGGAAGACGCTGCTGCTCCCAAGCTGTGAGGGTAATTACACACTGGAACAGCATGACAGGCTGGGCGGGACATCCTGCACCTTAACATGAGCCCTTAACAAAACATGAAGGCTGTCCTGTGATTCCCTACAGCCCTCCCACCAGCCCCGGGGTAATTAATTTCAACAAACAAAACAGATCCCCTGCACATGTTTGTGATGGGTCCAAAGCCAGCTAACTGCTGTGCCCTTCCTGTAGGCCTGGGACAGAAGTCAGACTTAGTGCTGAGCCCACACCGGGGTTTGCTCTGCTGTAGGTCACAGAGACCTCACTGCGTGTGGCTTGCTGATGTCTGCGATGCTTAATCTGTAGGGGCTGAGAGGAACTGTGGGCAAACTGCACTGGTGACTACATGGATCACTCACCCAACTGGGTCCAGGCTTGTTTTTCAGACAGAGTCACAGCTTGGAAAAAGGCTGGGGCTTCTTGGCTTTGGAAACAGAAGCCCTTTGTTTATAGGCCAAGCAATAGCAGCATCAGCTTTCCTCAGACTGACCTGCCAGCATGTCTCTGTCCTCTGCCACCTTTGGAGCACCATGGAGTGCAGGCTCCACAGCCTGTTCAGTTTTCCATCTCTTGGAAAAGGCTACCAACAAAAGTGCTGATTAGTGCCAGTTGCACCACCACTGACAAGCTTAATGAAGCAAACATGGACAGGGACTATGTCACTGCAGCAGAGGACTGTGGTGCTAGAGCCAGGGAGCTGGCCACGAAGGTGTGGGATAGAAGATTCACTAAGTCCTAACACCATGAAAGCACAGGGGTAAGGAGATATACTTAAAAGTCTTACCTGCAAGGTAAGTTCTGTCTTACCTGCACAGCTTAATGTAGTCACACAAGGCAAATCAATCACCTGTAGAAAAAGCTTGCAAATGCATGTAAGGCAGTATACAGAGCCAGCATTCCTTAAAAGCTTAGTTACAGCCAGCCCTCTAAAAAACTGCTTTCTATTATGAAAACTACTTTCTATCATCAGTGATGAAATCTAATAAATATTTCCCATAAGTTGCTCAAGCACTTTAAAACCAAAATATTCATATACTACCCACCTTTTAGTACAAAGTGGTTTTATTTGCTGTGACAGATAAAAAAGGCCTGAAACATTTTCATTCAGAAAGCAAGGGGAGAGAGGAAGCACTGAGTTTTAATTTTGACTCTGCAATTGACTCCTCTCTGCAGCTCCCAAAGTTTAGCCTGTCTAGAGTTTGCTGAAGAAGATGAAGTCTACTATAATTCTGAGTAATTCATTTAAAAGATGGATTTGTGATTTTTAGCAGTCTTCTTTTACCCATAATACTAAGTAGTTACAGAAATCAAACACAAAACTAGGTGGTTTCAACAGTCTAAAAAATCCCTTACTATAATATTTGTCTCTGACATACTGTCCTGCCATACAAGCTGAATCCTCGTCCTTGCCATGGTCACAGCATTGTGTATCACAGCCTGGTACAAGCATTGCCAGAGGTGGGCAGTGCTTAATTTTGGCAGAAGATGCCAATATTGAATACACCTGAAAAACCACTTGCTTCACAACTATGCACAGATATGGAATATCAAGCCTAACATGAGCTTCACACTCAGGACCATACAAAGAATATCTGCTGCAAACAGGTAACGGCTTCATAACAGCTTCACAGGGAAAGAAATGGGGCTGTTAATGAACAGACTCCTCCTTGCAGACAAGCCTTGCAAACTGAAGCAGGCATTACATAAATGAGAAAAAGGAGGAGGAAACCAAGAGCAAGGCCTGCCAGGAGAGGAGTCCTTGGCCACAGGTAAGGCTGCAATTATAGGCTGGTTTGAAAATGAAGTTCAAAAAAGTAAGATCTGGCACAGAGGCATGGAAAGAGAGATAGCAGAAATGGGCCAGCGTTCCAGGTTTGTTTCCTAATCCTTGTTTGTCCTGTGTCTGGTGTTCAAGCCATATGGGGTTTTGGTTTGCAATATAAGAAATCTATTGACATCAGCAGATCATTGTGCATTGCATCATCCCGTCTGGGCAAACGAGGCACCCGTGCCATACACTCAGTATTTAAAGAACACTGTAAATCCTTGCAAATCAACTTTCATAACACCTCAGTTGATGGACATATTTCCATCACTGCTTGGTGTCACCACCTGTCTGAGGCTACACCACCATTATTTCCCAGCCTGGCTTCAGTGGTCTTTCCTCCTCCACCCACAACGTGAAAAGGAAGCTCTGCTTACGACTTGCTCTAGACCACATCAAACTGTCCTTTATTATCATGCACAAGAATCACATCTATGGTGCTGCAAGGCTGCTGCTTGCACTGATTTACTCCTGCTCTTTCCACCATGCAGGTTACATTTGCAGGCGTAGCACAAGAGCAGAAGGAGCCAAGCTCCCTCACAAAACCTAACTCAGCAGTCATAGCAGAAAACAGAAATACAGTTTGCAAAAAAAATCAGAGATCCTCACTGCTTCTACAAGTAGTGGATCCAAGTCTAGCTGGAGTACAAATGTTGCCCCCACTTGCCCTGATGACCTCTGAAATAACTGGTATCTCTTTGCCCAGTGGTTTAGTTGGTAAATGAAAAAAAAAAATCATATAAATCAACAAAGCAAATCTTTAACACATTATGTTTAGGAATTATTGCTATAGCCAGAAGAGTCCAGTCATCTAGCCTCAATTGTGTATGATGCAGGCCAGCAGTTCCCATGTGGGGCTTATCACATGACTGATTGACAGCATTTGCTTTAAATCCAACCGTATTTTATAGATTTTTAAACTGTGAAGCATCCAAGGCTGTCTGAGGAACTTGTGGCTGAGCCAAGCAAAGGTCCTATCCAGGTAACCTCAATCTCTCATCTGTCCCTAAACCCCAAAACATCCCCTGCCATCAACCCAGCCTCCTTATTCTGTAGGAGAAATTATTAATTTCCTAATGCAAATGGAGAATGGACAAAACTGGATCTGAGTCAGCAAGGAGAGAGGCAGAGACCCAATTCAGAGAAGCAGGGAAGGCAGAGAAGGACTTTGAGCTGTCCCACACTTGGATTTCAGCTCTGTGAGCAAGGTTCCAGCAAGGCTGAGCCAGTAAATCAGGACCGTGGGTGAGCTCCAGTCACACCAGCCATTGTAAAGTTATTTTCCCCATAGTACAAATCTAATGGGAAACAGTGCAAATCAACACTTCTCCTTCAGGAAAGCATATTTGAAAAGCCCAATTCCCCAGTTCAGGCCTGATGCAACCCATTCTGAGCCATGGCAAGATACCTGCACATCTGGGATATGAAGGGAGAGACCATGGGCCAGTCTCCCCTTCCCTGTGCTCCCCAACTAAAGCAAACACAAGGGCAATAAGCTCCAGGGATATGAACAGGGAGATGAACAAGGCATTGGGGCCAGCCAAGTCCTTCCCTTAGGGTCCCCTGTGGAAAGCAATGGAAGGAGGCCAAGGGAGGAGACAGAGGCTTCCAGGCAGAAAGCACTTGGCTGCACGCCTCAGCCAGGACAGGGAGCAGCTTCCAGTGCCAAGGAGGGCGCTGCCCTCCCTGCCACTTGGCTCCCTGATTCCTGCACCCTTTGCCATGAGCACCCCGGCTCCTCTCTCACAGCCTCATGGCTCTGAGGACCAACTATCTGTGCTCCCATCTGTAATCAGGCAGTGTCCACAGACCCTGACTCTGGAAGACTGGGCAGCTCCATCTTCTCTCTCAGCCAGAAAAGCTCCTTTGCCCAGAATTGTCCCTCTGCTCCTTTGTTCCAGCCCCAGTGGTAATTACTGTTTTGATGTAAGAGGTGTTTTTTTGGCATCATACTCTTAAAATTCAGGCTTTATTTTATAATCATTAGGGTTTTTCTTTTTAATAGTGCAAGTAAATTGTAGTAAACACATACTACATCACACTCTTGTTTTTAATGTGATGTCATTTCCCTGACAATGTTTGAGGCAGCGTTTTAGAGCAAAGCCTAAATGGATAAGTAATTTCTAATTCATGGTAAGAGAGAAAATGAAGTCCCTTGAGGAGCTGAGTTTTTGAACATGCTCTCCTGCTCTCTCCAACTCCTGCAATAAGGAAAGCTAATGTTGTTTAGTGACTCAAAGTGACAAGAAAGAGGGATGCAGACTCTCAAACTGATTTCAGTTTCTTGTTAATGACACACTCAGTCAGGGCTGTGGTGAAAGGCAGGCTGGATAAAATTCCCAAACTAGTAATGAAAGTGACCCAAGCCACTGCTTGTCCCCTTGTTCTGTGAGGAGATGGGCACATCACTCTGTGTAACAAATCTGCTCACCCAGCAGGAGTGGTGCTGGGACTCTGAGCCTCCGAAAACTGCTGAGAGCACAGCGGGGCCACAGAGCCATTGCAGAGCTCCCAGGACTAGCAATGGGAAAAACACTTGCATGCCAGAGGGAAGGGCGTGGCACTCCCTTGGGTTTGCCTCCTCCTTCAGATGCCCAAGGTTTGACTCAGCTTTGCTGCCACCTCATTTTCCCTGCCAGCAGCAGCACCAGGGCTGCAGTTAGACTATGAACACCCTGGCAGAAAAACACCTCCTGTGACAGCCGTGAGCAGCTGGGAGGGCCGACCAGGTGAGTCACTCATCAGGTAGAATATTTTGAAGGATAAAACCAGACAATTTCCTTCAAAGTGAAATGCCAGCTACATATCACCCAGGCTGCCTTCAGTATGGAGAACGTTGGCTGTGGTGTTGGAGCTCTGTACAACCTGCCAGCCAGAGATGGTCAGTTCACACCCAGCAACATCATTCCAACCTTCACAACAGGTCAGCAAGCCTATCATCCCGTCACTCAGGGCTGGGGTATCGTGCTCTAGGTGAAAGACTCAAGGTGTATTTCCTCCTAATCCTTTGTTCCAGTCAGTCTGGTCTCTATGAGACTATGACTCTTCCTGAGGGTTGTCACTCCAGACCGGGTGTGCAGTGGGAGGCACTCCACCCTCCATTCTTTCTCTCAGGAATAAAGTCCTCTCTACCAGCACAGCCTGTCCCAAGACTCTTGTCTGCCATTGACCCCTTCTATCCCCCTGCTCTTAGGATGCAGGGAAAGCACACTACCAGCATGGTAATAGGCAAAGAGCATCCAACATATCCCTCACTGTGGAAGGGACCAGTAAATCCCAGCTCCCCAGTGAGATTAGGCCCCTGTGGAAGCACAGAGTACGAGGTAGCTGGGGGTTTGGGAAGACAGCATGGCCAGGCAGACAGTGGGGCCAAGCACCACAACACCTGTATCATGAATGATGTGAGAACCTGAGGTCCTAATTCCTTGGTACCACACGGTATCAGCTGTACTTATGTAAGTGCTTAGATATGCCTAGTAACGATGTGCCTGTGGTACTGAGCCACTGCCCACGTGGTCAACAACCAACTCAAATCACATCTACTCCCCTTGCCAGTTTAGAGAGACACAGAGCAGTTAAATCCCAGCTTCTGAGCTCAAGCTTTTTCTGAGTAACATCAGCAAATATTCTTATCACTAACATCCGCAAATATTCTTATCAGTAATATCAGCAAATATTCTTATCACCAAAGGTCTCTGGCTCAATATTGCCCTGCAGTGGCCACAGCAGTGGCCTTTAACTCCTCAAGTCTCACAGGCACTCACCAACACAAGCCAGCTAGCAGCAGACATTGTCCTGCAATGGTCCATGCTGCACCTGCAAACAGCATTTTTGCTGGTATCAGGCAGGTATTTCTCTCTACTGTGCAGCTCTAAGCCCCCTGCGGCTAGAGAGAGAACCACAATGCTCTGCTCAAACAGCAGGACTCTGATGTGTTCCCATCCTCTTTCCACTCTAGCTGAATGAGGGGAGGAGAAAAAAGGGGAAATGAGTTGCTTTGCCAGCCCTGATAGCAAAAGAGTAATTTTCCAAGCTAGAGCCAAGCAGGAGAGGGGAGAAGTGACACAGGGCCTGGCTCTGCCCACCTCCAACTCAGAAAGAAAAGCTCTGCTTAGCAAATGCTGTGCCTTTCAGAGGGTGCTAAGCAGCACTAAGCACTCACTCTGGGAGGTAACAAGTGCCAGCTGTTAGTCTGGATATGCATCTATTCACCTTTTCAGCATTTGCAGTTCATGCATGGGAAGTGGCACTGTACTGTACCAAACCAAGGACACAGAGCTGGGAGGGTATTCGGAAGTCTTTTGTTCCAGAATCAAAAGAAGTCTTTCCTGCCTCCTACTTGGGATTTGATGCTTTAGAAACTGGTTGCTCAGATACCAAACAAATCTTGTGTAGACTCCCTGTTGAAACAAAAGCATAGAAATTTATGCAACCAAATCCCTGCTTTGGACTGTGACCTTACCAGGCCTTATTCATTAATTAGGCTACACTGAAGCTTTACTCAGATCCAAACCCGACACTGATGCAGCTGACCCTGTAGGAGACACCCTTCCAGACAGGACACATACCAAACATGCTGTTTTAATACCATGTTGACCACAATGACCTCCATGACCTAGGCATTAAATATGGTGTGGCAGAAAGACGTGTCCTACCTCTCTAGCTGGTGTCTGGAAAGAAAAAATCCAATTTGGCTATCTGAGCCCAGGACTTTTAGCTCAGCTAGCAGAAAGCTGGCACGCTCTGTGACAGCAAGTCTTGAGCTCTGAGCCTACGGGGAACCTGTATTCTTTAAAGTATCAAAACATGAAACTAACACCACGCTCATGGCATTTCTGCCTGCCTTCCTAGATCCCCAGCCTCTGCAACATAATTCTTTATGGAGTTATGGGAAAACATAATTCTTTATTGGTTTGTTGCTCACTTTTCTATCACTGTAGGATGTACCTGCCCTGACCATCATGCTGCTCCAAATCCCACATCCTCACTGTAGCTCCAAGTGTGACACCCTGCTGAACTTCTGGTTAGCGAGGGTCACCCCACCCTGCTCACCACTCAGGCTTGCTCCTTTCTGAGCAGCTTTTGGGAACTGCCTGACCACAGTTGGTTTGTCAGCAGCCAACCTTTACCTCCTGTTTCTTGTTTGCCTCCTTTCCTTCTTAATCTGACTTAAGGTAAAGACAAATTTACTCCTGATCATCCCTTTGGAAAGTGCTGCTACCACAAGAAAACAGGGAGAAATACATAAGATGGCTGGTTTTGGAGACAATTGCCAGGTAATAAGTAAAAGGGTTACATCACACAGCTCAGGCCTGTTGAAATCAAAGACTGATACTATATGTAAGCATCCACTTGTGGAGGGATCACTTCTGTGGAGAAAGACTGTTGGAACCAGCATCTAGAGCTTGACAAAAATGGATTTACTACACAAGTCAAACCATTTTCCTTTTACAAGTCTTCCATATTGTTGTAATGCCAAATCATCAGTGGTCAAATTAATCTCTCTTATTTATGCTCTTGGCATACTGATTCTGAAAATAAAAACAAACAAACCCCTTTATGTTACAGCTATTACAGGTGATGTTACATGTGTTATTAGCCAGCTGACTGCGTTGCTTTTGTGCCTCCTCTACAATAAAGNTCAAGTCTCACAGGCACTCACCAACACAAGCCAGCTAGCAGCAGACATTGTCCTGCAATGGTCCATGCTGCACCTGCAAACAGCATTTTTGCTGGTATCAGGCAGGTATTTCTCTCTACTGTGCAGCTCTAAGCCCCCTGCGGCTAGAGAGAGAACCACAACACTCTGCTCAAACAGCAGGACTCTGATGTGTTCCCATCCTCTTTCCACTCTAGCTGAATGAGGGGAGGAGAAAAAAGGGGAAATGAGTTGCTTTGCCAGCCCTGATAGCAAAAGAGTAATTTTCCAAGCTAGAGCCAAGCAGGAGAGGGGAGAAGTGACACAGGGCCTGGCTCTGCCCACCTCCAACTCAGAAAGAAAAGCTCTGCTTAGCAAATGCTGTGCCTTTCAGAGGGTGCTAAGCAGCACTAAGCACTCACTCTGGGAGGTAACAAGTGCCAGCTGTTAGTCTGGATATGCATCTATTCACCTTTTCAGCATTTGCAGTTCATGCATGGGAAGTGGCACTGTACTGTACCAAACCAAGGACACAGAGCTGGGAGGGTATTCGGAAGTCTTTTGTTCCAGAATCAAAAGAAGTCTTTCCTGCCTCCTACTTGGGATTTGATGCTTTAGAAACTGGTTGCTCAGATACCAAACAAATCTTGTGTAGACTCCCTGTTGAAACAAAAGCATAGAAATTTATGCAACCAAATCCCTGCTTTGGACTGTGACCTTACCAGGCCTTATTCATTAATTAGGCTACACTGAAGCTTTACTCAGATCCAAACCCGACACTGATGCAGCTGACCCTGTAGGAGACACCCTTCCAGACAGGACACATACCAAACATGCTGTTTTAATACCATGTTGACCACAATGACCTCCATGACCTAGGCATTAAATATGGTGTGGCAGAAAGACGTGTCCTACCTCTCTAGCTGGTGTCTGGAAAGAAAAAATCCAATTTGGCTATCTGAGCCCAGGACTTTTAGCTCAGCTAGCAGAAAGCTGGCACGCTCTGTGACAGCAAGTCTTGAGCTCTGAGCCTACGGGGAACCTGTATTCTTTAAAGTATCAAAACATGAAACTAACACCACGCTCATGGCATTTCTGCCTGCCTTCCTAGATCCCCAGCCTCTGCAACATAATTCTTTATGGAGTTATGGGAAAACATAATTCTTTATTGGTTTGTTGCTCACTTTTCTATCACTGTAGGATGCACCTGCCCTGACCATCATGCTGCTCTAAATCCCACATCCTCACTGTAGCTCCAAGTGTGACACCCTGCTGAACTTCTGGTTAGCGAGGGTCACCCCACCCTGCTCACCACTCAGGCTTGCTCCTTTCTGAGCAGCTTTTGGGAACTGCCTGACCACAGTTGGTTTGTCAGCAGCCAACCTTTACCTCCTGTTTCTTGTTTGCCTCCTTTCCTTCTTAATCTGACTTAAGGTAAAGACAAATTTACTCCTGATCATCCCTTTGGAAAGTGCTGCTACCACAAGAAAACAGGGAGAAATACATAAGATGGCTGGTTTTGGAGACAATTGCCAGGTAATAAGTAAAAGGGTTACATCACACAGCTCAGGCCTGTTGAAATCAAAGACTGATACTATATGTAAGCATCCACTTGTGGAGGGATCACTTCTGTGGAGAAAGACTGTTGGAACCAGCATCTAGAGCTTGACAAAAATGGATTTACTACACAAGTCAAACCATTTTCCTTTTACAAGTCTTCCATATTGTTGTAATGCCAAATCATCAGTGGTCAAATTAATCTCTCTTATTTATGCTCTTGGCATACTGATTCTGAAAATAAAAACAAACAAACCCCTTTATGTTACAGCTATTACAGGCGATGTTACATGTGTTATTAGCCAGCTGACTGCGTTGCTTTTGTGCCTCCTCTACAATAAAGAGCCCTGTTTTCATGCAAGCCATCAGTAAGCCTTGAATGTTCTCAAGGATATGAGAATTGCTGGAGGACTGATGTGCAGAAATACTGAACATTCACAGCACCAAGTGACTGTATGGGCCACTTACTTAAGAGTGGGACTTGATGATCCTTGTGGGTCCCTTCCAACTCAGAATATTCTGTGATTGGGTATAAATGACATCAAAGGAAGATGCACATTTTCTTCACCTTCAAGATTCCTGACTTTCTGCTAATGCCATTCTGATCTACCAAGCAGAACACAAAAGGACCTAAGAGTACTTAAAGTGAAAACAAGGTGTTATCACCTACATAGAAGAATCAAGCAAAGCAACAAAACATTAAATGGCTCTGATAAATAGATATTCTCATCCCTTTAACATTACAGGGATTGTTCCCTTTGTCCAATTTTAAATGCTTCATGGAATGGAGTTACCATTTCCTGTCAACAGCACAACCTACTAAGTCTTATTATAAGGAAATGTTTCCTGCCATTAAGCCTGATTCTTCCTTCCTCATTCTTCTTCCATAGGTCAGAATTATTCTCTTCAGCGGTCCCTGAAACCATCATCTTATCTCTGCTCTCCTGAGCAACAATGGATTAAGGCAGGTATTCTTTAAAGGCTCTTCCACTTTCATCTGCCTCTCCAAGGGGGAGCATTATCTCTGCTCATACCGGTTTTCTCAGAACATCTTTTATGAAATTTAGGTGCTTCCAGCTGTTTTTGGTAACCTAGATGTGAACACATCAATATCAGAGGGAAACAAAACTACTTTAGCATTACACGATGCAGAAGAGCTTCACTCCAAACCAGGACCAGAACTGCAAATATTACACAAAACCAACAAGGCAGGCCCCCCATGACTTGAACTATCTTTTGAAAAGATATGCTCCTGTTTCCCAATCAGTGGCACAGAACTGCTTCCAAAGATACCCCTTATGTGAACTACAGGAGAGACACTGGGATAAAGAGAGGAAAAAAAGGATTTTTCCTTCCCCAAGTGTCATCCATGTTAAAATTTAATGGTCATTACCAAACAAAAAAGACACTCAGTACCTGGCTACCACATCATAGCAAGTAGATGCACTTATTTTGCAAAATCACTCACTTGGGATGGCTTCCAAAAACATCCCATACTTGGCTGAAGAGAAGTAGAGCTGCCTCCAGAGATGTCGTATGGCAAAGTGTTAGATCCCACTAATAATATTCCTGAAGCCTTATGCAGGATCCATCATAGTGAAAGCTTTGCCATGGATACACATAGGACTAAATATGAAAGACAAGCGTTCTGATATTCCCTACTTGCCTGGCTGTGTTTTCACAAAATAACTTTTCAAAATAGTCCAAAAAAAATGTTTTTCTCCCCTAGTCACCACAGTACAGTTATAACTGGAACCAGTTCTTCCTGAGCTTAACATGACAACTGAATTCAGATACTGTAACTCTGCTATTGGGAAAACTGCTAAATACAAGCTAAGACATCAATTATACCAGTGTTAATAAACAAAAGTAAACTCATTTTCAATAGCTGTCTCAGAATATTCTCGTTTTGGAAACGCTCTGTATATATTCCCACTGCAGCAGTGTTTGTGGAGCAGCGATTCTCAAAGATGCTCCATCAAGCACTGACAACCAGGCCACATTTGTTTACAGAAAGTGTACAACTTCTCCAGTGCTTTTTATTAAAAGCTTGATGGAAAAAGTGCAGGAAAATCTGTAAGGAAGTTTTAGTGGCGACCCAGGACAACCCACTCAGGAATCTGGGGAATTGCTATTTTACATCTACTCACTCTGTAGAAGTTAATACCTGTAAAACTAACAGAGATCAATAATGAAAGGCGACAGTCTTGAAAGCAGAATGTAAATAGGATAATAATATGCAAATCATCTGGGTGAGGGGCCTAATTCTTGGGTCCATTACACACTGGATTTCAAAATACCCATTTCAACCTGACAGTCATTGTCACTCATTAATGTCCTAAAAAAACTGTAGATGGTACATACAATAAGGGCTGTGCTTCTCCCCTCAATGATAACATCAACTTTTTAAATGAAAACCTGCATGAGATTTGGTGAAATTCATCATGAAGAAAGCATAAACAAGGTTTCACTTGTAATAACTGATCACAGATGAGATTTATGTATCTGTTACACTGATGTGTTCCACCTTGGCTCACTTCAGGACCTGCAGGAGGGAACTCCAGACCTAAAGCAAGAATCCTTAGAGACAGATCTAAGAAATCACGTATTTGCCAAGATCTGCAAAAGATTCCTATTATTCACCACAGAAGCTGGCAAAACTCACCAGGGAATCCTATGTAGGCGATGAGCCTGTCCATGCTGCTCAGAACAAATATGCTAAGGGAGACACCGAAATCTGGGCTCTTGGCATCATAGTTCTGCAGAGACAATATTATTCTTCAGGTCTCTGAAGGTGACAGCAAGATAGATGCCAACCTGCTTCTAAAACTGGCTTTGAGAAATCACTGGCTGTCTGATTGCAAAACTCAGGGATTGAATGAAGCATGGCCTTTTAAGTGAAAGCTGAGCTCACCTTGCTCAGTATGCTTTGAAAACTCATCTGGCCCATTAAAAGAAGAAAAAACCCCAACCAACCATCTGTCACTTGCTGTCTTCAAAGTCTTCTAATAAAATCGGGTTTAAGAAGTTACTATATTGCAAGCAGCTAGCCAGGGTGAAAAACATGCAGCAAAGGAATGTGGACAGGGTTTAAGTTGATACAAAAACCTGCTGGCTTAACCTTTGGTTTTTCAGTTAAACCAAAATTAAAGTTAGAAGAGATGCTTCACTACCTCCCTGGACCTCAACTCCTGTCCTATGGCAATTAGAAGTGCCAAGATAGGGAGGAAGGAAAGCAGGTGCCATACAAAACACTCAGAACAGCCTCTACACACCCCTGTGTTTCTCCCCTAGGAATGCTCCATATGGGTGCCATGTAAACATGTAATTGTACATGGAAGAGCAGGAGAAAGATCTCTCCACTAAGTAAAAAAACAGTATGAAAAGCAGCTAGCAGGCCCTGAAAGCTACAATATTCAGCTCCCCAATGTATCCACTCCTAGTACAGACAAACACATATTTCGGATTTTTTTGTTGTTGTTTTAAACAGACCCCATGTTGACAGTACTTTAAGTAACCTGCTAATTAGACCTGTAGCCCAACAGATCTCCTACACAAGTACCTATGGCATCGATAATTATTAATATAAATATTAATACCTATGGCATTAATATTTAACAACGTCAGCATTATTAGTACAGCAATTATAAAATGAATCAACAGTGCTACACTTGTTATTTCACAGTGTTACACTGATCATTTACCACGTTTTTCTTAACTTAACAGGATTGACTTGCACCACAGCACCACGGAACAAAGTGCAGATCCATCGCTTCACATATTTTTATTCCCAGTTTGGAGCACTGGGTGCAGCTCATGGAGGGAACAGGCTACAGCCCATCTGCTGAGGCACAAAATGAATTTAGCAAGACAAGCGTGGGAGCTGAGCAAGTAAAATCTCAGTCATTCTAGCAATTACTCTACTTACTTTGCACTTCCCATGATCAGCTGGCTGGTCTGTTCCCTAAAACAACCGGGGATTGTGGGGTTTCTTGCTGGCAGTTGCAGTTTTTCCCCTGCAGCTCAAGCAAATTCATTCTCTTTTGTACATATCCCCCTGCTCTGTAGCCAGGCACAGGTGCCAGGCATTCTACTGGGGGCTTCCCTGGAACTTTCCTCCCAGGCTTTTATTTTTTTCTGGGAGAAATCTAGTTAGCTTGATATTTCACCTGACCCAACAGAGCTTAGCTAAATTCATCCAGCCCCAGTTAGGCAAAACACAGCAGCCTCAGCAAGGAGTCACCTCTTGAGTATTCTCATTTCATGCTTTAACAGACATAACACCTGTGCCACTTCTCCATTCCATACACAAGATACTTCTGCACACCCCTAAACAGCAGAGAGCTCCCAGCCAAGGCTCACCACACTGATTAGACAGAAGGTCCACTGAATACAAATAAAGGACACAGTCAGGTTGTGCAAACTCAAGACAGTAAGTACAGGACATCAATACAATTCTGTACACATCCTTAGGTATATTTTCTCTGGCTATGAGATTCAAGACACAAGTGTTGTAAATTGAAGTCTCCTTCCTTTATCTGCCTTAAGTGTATCTCAGCTGAGGCTATGAGAAAAAGTATATTAAAATGGAAAAATAAGACATTGGTTTCTTCTATATCAGAACAAGTGAATAATATTTGAGAGATTAATTCAGAACTGCAGCTCCACTCAGTGCGATTCAGTTGTGCACTATTCAGTGCCTCTATCAGAGGATCACAGACTACAACAATCACCATATTTTAAAGTAATTTCTGAGGGCCAAGATGGAAAGGGCATTTTTCAGTTTGGAGGATTTAGTATTTTTTTGATATTTTACAACAACTGTATTAGCTTTTAAAGAACAGAAATCAAAGCTTTTATATATGTGCATATATATACATATATAAAAAGTCCACCATCTGTAAAAACAAAGATTCTCAACAGATCTTTACTTTTTCTATACTTTTTTCCTCCACTAGCATCAAGCAGGATTTTAACTTTATGGCTAATATAACAACTTCGGTACATGTATTTAAATAGATTTTGAGTCAGGCAGACTCAAAAACCAAAGGAATCATCATGGTAATTTCACACAGCTTCCAGTATGACACCAGCCACAGTATATTCTAAAACATTTCCTGCATTGAACCCATTCAAGTGATGAGAAATGCATAGCTGATAAACCTAGATACTGCTATTCAGCAGACTAAGGAGATAATTTCATTCATCCAGATATTTTAATTTTTATCAGTGGAGCTTTGGTTGTAGTAATTCACAAAAGATAATGACTGCAACTCAACTTTCGCTTTCCAGTAATTAAAATCTAGTTCTCTATATTACAAGCTCTCTTCTGTCCTGCTGATGTGAGAGTAGTTACCTACTATTGTAGTTATTTAACTACAATAACTCATTATTAAACAATCAGGGTGATCTACTTTGTTTGGATACATCAGCTTTCTTTGCTGGCTACTTGCCACCATAATTCCAACACGCAGCTTTCAGGAAGGCTGCAAAAGGAATAAAAGCTAGAAATCCTCAATCCAGATCTAATCTCTCTACTTCTGACAGGAGGGATGGAATCTGGACAGGGCCAGGTAATGTGAAAATGAGAATTTACACCAAGGTAACTTTGTCTCCATATCTTCACACACTATTTATGTTTTACCAGTTGCTAACTCCCCAGGCAAAGCCATAGGCATACAAGCACTTGAATTTCAAGCCTCTACACTCAGAACAGCATTTACTGAAAAGCTGTCTGAAGGTTGTTCATTGAAATCTACCCAGAACTCCAGCAGAAACAACTCGCAACAGCTCACTCATTAAAGAGAGTTTTAAGGGAAAAGCAAAAATATAAGCCAGAATGCAACACTAATCTAAAATAACCCACAAGTGCCTTCAAAATACTTGACAGGACTCATCTATTGGAAAGTAACATAGTGGAGTTATGGAGTTCAAACTTCCTGATGTTCACAAGTGTATGTGGAAGAAGGGGGAATTCTTGTCCATTGCATCAGACACTCTTTGAACAGGTATAAAGGCCACAGAAATGTGAATCTTTTGTAGCTGTATAATTAAAGCTATGTTTAGACAGTGACCTAACTGTTCAATATAATTTTTCTTAGTAATAGCAGTGTTTCATAACAACACTTCTACTATCTTACTGAAGCCATTAATGCACTTTCTTTGACACTTGTTAGTAAAAGATTTTCTTTGAACCGTTTAACATGATCCTATTTATTTTTATTGCTGTGAGACAAAGAAAATCAAGAGTTTCTTATATATCTGAGATAGATGTTTCACAACAACTCATCACGGTCATCTTCCTTACGCTGTGACATAAGGATCACTCCTGCATAATAGCATCGAGTGGGTGCTGTAAGGAGACTACCAGCTCCCTGTAGGAGTCAGAGAAGCAGCTGAACCAGTTTGTCAAGATAAAAGCTATGATAATTAGCAAGGACATTGCCATTTGAATCTGAACAGGATTCCTGGGGCTGGAAGTGTGTTGAAGACTCAGAAGCCTCATTAATCATTGCTATGTTTTCTTGTGTGAAGTTACCCAGGTCCTGACTCTGTCAGGAAACAGCTCTCTACTCGGGGAAGTGAAGCCAAGGTGCTCTCTTGTAAGGCTCAGCTGCAGTTCCAGTTAAAGGCCAGAAACACAGGAAGTCCTCAGATAATTTAAAATTCAAGGAAGGGTGCAGTTACAGCACGTGGTACAATCACCCATTTTCTGCTTGAACAGTTTCTAGCTGGGACTGCACATGCGTATTTTTTACTGAAAGCTAAGTTATTTAACATGCAATTTTTGTTTGGCATGTAAGGAAAGATATTTGTTTATTTCTATTACAGCAAAACCATCTTAATACAGAGGCAACAAGCTTAATATTCAAATATGAGAAGTGCTTAATTGTCTTTCCTTGAAAGATGACCATTTTGCTGGTTTGACACGCCTGTCATAATTAAAAAAATATATGAAATAAACTTCACAGTATCCAGGTCCTTACATTGTCATTACCATATTGTCTGGGGTAACATTAGGGGACGGATTTCATAAGCATGGCTGTCTTTCACAAGACAGTTTTCAGACACAGAGAACTCTCTTGTGAATCATACAACAGATGAGTCTTACCACAGTAATTTATTTCTTAAAAATCTAGTTTATTGCACTTGTCTCAAAGCACAAACAAAACCAAAAACCTAAATACAGAAATAAAAGTAAAAAAATCCATCCTAATTTTATTAAAACTACCCTAAAAAGTAGTCTGATAAGAGCTCTTGACACCAATTAATTATTAACGACCATAGCAAGGAACAGTATTATACAGTAAATAAACAACTAGCAAGCTCAAACCATTACTAAGATGACTTTGAAAAATGTAATACAAAAGTGTCACTATTAAATAATGTAATTGTACTTGAGCATCTGGTGCTTGGCAGGGCACAGAGAAGTACTCGTGTCCTTTCTCCAAAGTGATTGACTCAGGAGCTGCCACAAGATACTTTTAAGCTGAATTTCAGCTTCTTTAGGGTCCTCAAGACACCAAGCTATGCTTGCATAAAACATACTGGGTTACTTCACAAGCTGATTCCATTACCATCCACTGCCAGACAAGCTAAAAAAAAACCCTCTGGGGTAATCTCTGTATACAGATGAACAAGAAAGAAGCAAACATCTCATCTGTAAAAGGGAAACAAATCTGTCCTCCCTGTAAGACTGAGATCAGACTGAGAACTGACAGCCAATATCACAAGTACTACTAAAAAAACCGGTGACATAACTTGGTTCTCTCTCCACCGATTCACATTCTCACCTTGCACCATGTTTGTTCCAAGTTTAGTGCAGTACACGCATGAACTGTTCTGAAAGAGAACAGAGGTTCAAAACAAAACACATCCTTTTCCGTGTGTTCTCAAAACAGAAACATCCCCGCTTGTCAACTCCTGGCCTTTTCTGAAGCTGGCTCTTTTACAGTATTGGTTAGCAGCTGCTTAAAACATTCTGATGATTTAAAAACTTAGAACAAACACAAAATAACTCCTCCGCCTACATAGTGAACTCAGGTTCTCTCATCTATAGTTCTATTGCTTAAAAAAGATGAGGTATCTTTCAAAGAAGATTTAGTATAAAGAAAAATAAACTGCAATTATTAAGTTACTTCCCAGTTCATCATATACTCCTGCTGCAACCTCTGTTAAATATAAGACACTTCAAAATTTAGCTAACATAGCTAAAAATCAGAATATTGTTAAGTATTTTCTCACAATATCACAATTTTTAATGGGATATATAGGTAATTCTATCTATTACCATTTTTTCTCTTAATACATCTAAGTTTGGTACTCAAAACAATATGAGTCCAAATGTTAAAGCACTGGCTGGAGGCACAAATACAGCACAACAGGAATTATGAAAGCTGCCTTTACATTCCTGCTTTGTACTACAAACCCAAGAAGCGACCTCTTCTTATTCCAGGCTGGGACTTACCCCCAAAAATCTGTCAGCTTCCTGATGGCTATGGAAATAGGTGGAAGTCCCCCTGATATTAGGTGTAATCCAAACTTCTCCCTTGTGAATGAAGCCAAATTATGAACGAAATGTCAAGAAATGGAAGGTTAGTATAGCCTTGCACATATTTATATGGAAATAAATCAAACTAAATTAATTTCAACCAATACTGTGTAATCATGATGTTCTCAAATCTTACTAAGAAATACTTCACCATATTTTCTTCCATGCTGCAAGGAAAAATAATTCTAAATGTATGTACAACAGTCAGAGAGCGATCCCATCAGTTTGGAGTTCCAAGTACAAGAAGAAATTGAGAAATGCTTAGTGTTTCTGCTGTAGAGAAATATTTAATGGAACAGAATTCCTTCTCAAAATCAGTACATTAGTGTGCATGCTGTTGTGAAGTAGTCACTTCCACTGCTAGTAAGATTAACTTAAGGGTTATATTTCCAAAGGAGTTTCTACAGTAGTACGGTATAACAATTGCAGTATGCCACACCTAAAGAGTCTCCCAAAAAATAATGTAACAAACATCAGAACTCACAGCTTGGGGGCTATTTAACAGGTTGGTTTTTCAATACAAAAGTGCTAATATCACAGGTCCAATGAGTGGCTTTTAGATCCCATATTCTGTACATATATCACTGAAATTCTGTCCTGTTTTTTTCACTGCTTCACGAGCTTGAGAGACTTCATATCACTTCCCATTCATCTTCAAAATCATCAGGGTGAAGCAGAACAGAAGTGTCATTATTTTTCTGCAAACTATGGGAATGGCTAAAGGTCTTAGTGAGGCGCTGGAGCAGGGATCCTGAAGTACTGATCGCCCACAGTTCATCTAGAGGGGTCACTGCAAAGCAGAAATTATCCATCTTTTAATTAAGGTAGCAAGTTCCAATTATAAACATTAAATAAATAATATTTGTATCTGTTTTCCTAATTATACCCAGAGAAGGTTTTTACTAATGTGGTTCAAGCATCCCTGGTGAAACTCTCACCGCAGCTCTCCCTGCATATGGTCAGCATGAGCACCATTGGGGAGAAGTCAAAGCAGACATCACAATGATTTGGACAGACTGTCACGCAGAACCAACTTGCCTGTTAAGCGTGAGACATTTCCAGGAATCTTCTTCCAGTAGTCTCCTGCAGGATTCTTGTCAGTAATGCCGTACCGACGAGCTACATCGCCATTGGGACACCGTGCCCACACGGTCCGTGTACTGATGGCCAGCTGGCAAGCCTGCAGCCCTACAGAGATTTGGACACAAAGAGGAAATAATCACAGGCTTGCCTGGGTACTTAATATACATGCAGAAAAAAGTACTAAAGAGCAGACGTCAAGACCGTAACAGTTTTTATATGTTTTTACATGGAGCACTGGTGACCAAAAAAAAGCTTTTTAATTGCAGAGTTTGTATTCTGCATCTATTGGCCCCACTGTGGATACAATTTATTATGTGGCCACAGCCACAAGCAACATCCAATTAAAGGACCTTCATAACACACTTATGGAGCCTCCACTGTAGTTACTACTACATGGAGAATAATCCAACAGTTACAATCTTGTCTAAAAATGGGGAATATTATTATAGATATTGTGGACTTTTTCTCCGCCTCTTCACAAGTACTCTGCAACTAAGTGCCATGTGTTTATGCAGTGACAAATCTTTAAAAAGCAGACAGCGTCAAATACACAGTTATTTAGGAAGAAAAAACTAAAATTTAGTTTTGTTTACAGGCAAGGCAAAAGTGTAACTATCTAATCCACAACACATCCAGCATTCAGGATTAGTAGAGATATGTGCAAAATAGTATTAGGTTTTTGTTACTCATGTCTACAATGTAACCCCATGTGATACCATATTTAAAAACAAAACTGCCCATGGCACAATAGTTTCCTACTGCTTAGGAATTTTGCTTTAGTTCTATCTGAAAGGGAACTGTACCACTTATTAATTCAGTGGCAGCAGCCTAAAAACCATTGTATTTCTCCCAGTTAATCACTTAGTGTTTTTAAGTAAAACCAAGGTCCTCTTTAAAAAATAACCCTTATCAAACACGTGATTGCCAGTAAAAATATTTTATTTAAGGATTACTATCCAATTTAAGAAGCAGCAAGAAAAAAAACCTAAACAAAACAAAAACTGAGAAAATGGCAAAAACAATAAGGAACTGATGCATTAATTTTTACCTGGTACATGTTCCCAGTCAGTGCCTACAGGCATTTCATCTGTGATCCCAACTCGTACGTGGACATTCCATTTGCTATCAATTGCCCACAACATCTGATCATTTGGACTTGAATGAATGCTGACCAAGTTGATTCCTACTGGCTATAAAAATTAAGCACAGTATTTAAACTTTGAACTAATGCATCTTTGTACTATTGTATCACTTGTTCTTCACAGAAGTACACATCCACAGTAAAATATTTACCAGATACTAAAGACAGGGAGCAATGTAACTGATTGTGTATGTTACTGTACAAAATTATCAATTTTCCAAGAAGTTGATCCCTTTCTAAATAGAAAAGGAATATGAATGAATGTCACTCAATTACTGATAATGATATTCATATTTAATGTTCAGTATTCAAGTCTAATAATGTTAATATTTGCTTACCCACTGGTGTTCCAATCAAATAGAGTTTCAATTGAAAGTCAAAGAGGAAACTCTTTCAATGAAATGCACAAAGTGCACTATTTTCCTCCTGCCTTCCTTAACGTTTTCCTAACATAACTAACTTTGTGCTTTATCTCTAAGCAGCACAATTTTTTTTACAGTCTCAATGTTTCCTCTTTGCAATGAAATGGTGATCTGTCTTCTTCCCTGTACTCTGTTCTACAGGAATACAACCATGGAACTTGCTGCAGACCACTGCAGTACTGGAGCAGCCACACCTGCAGGAGAGGATCCACAACACTACCTGTTGGCAACCACAAGTGAAACACACTTCCCATTCTGCTCCCAGGCACGTCCTTACTCAATCTGCTTCTACAGAGATTTGCCTCAACTACTGTTCAAAATCAGTGTCACTGATTTTGTGGCAAAATACATCAGCCAACAGGTTGAATGTTTGCAAATATCTTGCAAAACATTAATTCAAATAAAACATGGACAAAAACAAACAAAAAAGTTTTTCTCCACACCAGCCTGCACTGGAGGCACTGCAGGAGACAGTATGATGCCCTGAAACACGTCTCCTCGCAAAGCAGCACTGAATTCCCTGCTTTAGCCTCACAGGCTAAAGCTGAATTTCCACTGTAACAAACTGAAGAGCAAACAGCAATTTCCACGCATAATCCTAGGAACATAGAAGCATAATCTGCATGTGTGTGTATATATATATATATATAAGGACACAACCCAGTCCCAGATGGGGCTTTGGTGTACATACAGTTACCTGCTTTGGTTTTGCTTTTAAAATTCTGGTGCTGACACGTGTCTGACCCAGCTATAACCAAGTTTGACTTGCATCACCAAATCAATCCTGCCTATTTAGGTTTTAAGGCCTTCAACAGACTGTCTTCTCATGTTTTTGCTTTCATTAGGTATTTGCCCTCCATTGGAAGCTTCAGGCTGGTAGAGGCTTGATCAACTGTTCACCTCTGCTCACAGTAAATTTACAGTGGTTGCAGTTTGAACACTTAAAAGTAAAGCCACTAATTGTCTTGAAAAGCACTGGCTACATAGAATATATGGTTGCCTAGCTACTTTCAAATTGGTATTAAACTAAAAACCCCAAAACAACAAACCACACAAAAAACCTCCAAACATATTCAAAGCTAAACCACAACAAAACCAAAACACCCCAAAACCCCACACAATTTTCCCCTCTGGGCTTTCTGCCCCGTCACTGAAAGTGATCCTTAGTCCTGGGCCTGTTTCTGTTTTTCCCCTCCATTTCTTCTCTGCTTCTTTCTACCACTGCTTTGGCTCTCACTCCCTATTTCTCCCTGCTCACTTCCCCACACTGCTGCCATGGGGTGGTGTCTCACTCCTCTGCTGCTTCCAGCTGCATCACATGCCTCTCCATATTTCTACTCTTGTAGTCCCACATTTTCAAGTAAGGAAGTTGTGCAGTTATTACCTTATGCAGGCAGAAGCACTGCACTACCAGGAGACCTTTGCCTTTTATCTTTTTTTTTTTTAATTTTATTTTCTATTTTTAAATCCACTTGTCTCCTTCTCCTTACCATGTTCTTCTAACAGTCACCTTTTTCTCAGATTTAGGATTTTCTGCCCCATCTCCTCCACACCACAAATTGCCTATGCTCTGCAATATAATTCATGTTCCAACCAGGGTCCTTCAAAAAGTGTGCCCCACAGCTTGGTGTGACTTGTTGCTGAACTGTTGGGATTTGTGCACTTTGCCCTCCACTCTCCTATGTCAGGATCCCATTCCTCTCCACCTCCGCCATTTGTCAATTCTTTGAAAAAGAAAGGGAGGAATATTTCCATCCAAAAAGACTTACTGAGTGCATATACCTAGTACCTAAGTCTGTGCATTACTACAGGTTTACAGGCAGTGGAGCCTAAGAAAAGCAGGCAAAACACCCCAAAGGAGTACCATGAAAGGAGCTGCATGAATCTCAACTAGATTACTTCTGATGCCACTGCAGGCTCAAGTATAATCAGAGCAATTACTTCTCCCCTATTCTGAAGCACCAACGCATCCAAGAAAGAAATGGCAATCATAAAATTCAAAGTAACGTGTCTACAAGCTTGGCCAAAAATTCTTCTCATTCTTTGCTTCCCTAAGTGAGCTCTCTGGGTATTTCACTTACAGCTTCTCTTCCTTCTTCAGGCTACTTAGCTCTTTCTGAGAAACTCCCACCAATGAAACAATCCTGTTACTTTCACTGTGTGAGATCTGGGCAATTCACCTCCACCCCCTGTAGCTTTCTGCTGTGAAACAGCCAGTAAAGGGCAGAACTGACAGGACAGATACTGACATCATTATTACGTACAGCAGCTTCTGGCACAAACCATGGACAAGACATCGGAAACAAGTACAGGCAATTCTTAGAGCCTGTTGCAGAGATTTGACCTCTGTTGTGTAATTTTTTACCCAAAAAACAGCCATCTACACCAAAAAGGTGTTCTCATTGCTAATACAGTAAGGTGGATAAAATTAATTTAACAGTTTCTTGACATAATGTACCATTTTTTGGAACAATCATGCTGACATTATCTCAGATATCCCCTGTTTTCACTAAGTTTTAATTACCATAAGCATGCTTTAAGTGTTTTATAATCTATATAACAAGAAAGTCTCTACAGCTGCAGTTAAAGGTTAAATAGAGTTCTCTCATAGCAGTGAAGAGAGATATCTGTGCAAATTCATAAATCTGCTGATAACATTTCAGAGGCTGATAACCATGAAAATTAATAAATTATCTTAGCATAGCCTTTACTCAGTTGGGTTAACTTCCAACAGGATCCATGAGATTGATATACCTTGACTGTAAATCATGTCCTATTTGTAATTTACTGAAGAATTTGGAATTTTAAAGAGCCTCTCAGTCTCTCAGCTTTCTTCCTCTAATGCTGACACACAAAACTCTGCTTTTATCCACATTTGCCCACAATACTCAACACTGAGACTGTCATGTTATGGATCATTAATGGATCCAGTGTTATTTGATAAAAAGTGATGGAACATTGTTTTCCTTTTACTTGGGGTGCCAAAAATCTCTAAACTCTAAAAATCTCAACAGTCTGGCTGTTTTAGCCAAAAAGAGAAGGCAAATCCTCCTGCCCTCTGGTCTGGTGCATTGGCTACAAATACCCCAGTCACCCTCTGTCTTTTGATACGAAGGATTTCCCATCGCAACCATGGACTGCAACACATACATGCCAACTATGTACTTTTCAACACTAAAACTACATACTAAGAGCTGTGAATATCTTTGTTGTCTGCTACAAGTAAAAACAACAAAAAAGAACTTGCTAGTACCCACACATCTCATGAGAAAACAATGTTGATAAAATGAAGTAAACTAGAAGGAATCACTTAACTGGCAAATTCTTAAATGATATCAAGAAACAGTGTCTATGCTAAACATATTTAAGTTATCAAGTTGTCCATTAGCTTTATAATTCTGTGCAAGTAATTTCCTTTGTTTCTGCAAACCACAGAGAGACAAGCCTCAGTGTAAGAACTTAATTTGAACAATGGTATCACACAAAATCCAAAGTAAAAACTAATATATTCCCCCTCCCACATCCCCCAACACACTAGCCAGAAGTTTTGTCTTACTGGTCACAGCTGAACCCAAATCACAATGGTTCAACTTTCTTGTCAAGGAAGAAAAGACAAACACACACACACAAAAAGCACCAGAACACGTCACTTTTCCATGTCACTTTTCAGGAGCACACAGTCCATGTTCCAGCAAACCTCCACTATCTCTGTTCTGCTGGATAAGGAAGACTAAACAAAACATTATCAGTCTGCCCCAAGCCCAATCCTTTTTAGAATGAGTTGGTGCCTACATGCAGCACGAATGTTCTCCTTGCCTTCAGCTGGTCCAGCCCAGGCCATAAGAAGGTCAAATCATTCTTGCACTGTGGAGCATTATATGTGTATCACACTAATCTATTTTCACGACTAACAGCATCAAGACCCTATTAACATGAATAACAAACAAAGAATGTAACTTAGAGAGGCCCTCCCCTAATATATGCCTATTTCCATATTACTTTCTGAGGTCTGTTTGAATGAGGGTTGTACAGCACTTTCAGTATTAGCTTGCTAAATTAAGTGCTGCTTTTTTCTCTTCAGAGAAGTTCAAGGCAATATACAGGAGCGGGAGAGATGAATCTATGTTTGGTCTTCCCTCAGTGCCAAGTGTTCTTCAGCAATGCTGGCATTAAACTCTCATAAACATTATTATTTATTGTCTGAAAAAATGGAGTATTAATTTTCCTCAGAAAAACAACATCACCCTTCCCCCACTTTCTGCCTTTAGTGAATAAAGGGACAAAGGCCTTAGTTGAGTATCTCCAATTAAGGAGATCTCTATTGTGCTATCTATGTCTGGCTCAATCAGAAGCAAAAAGCAAAGCAGAGGAGTAAATTCCTTGAACTCTCCCCTCTGTTATCTCTAAATTTTTTATTTCAACATTTTTTCTTGCAGAAACATTAGAAAGACAAAAACATACAGCATCAAATCATGGGAAAGATCAAACCAAACCCATGCAACTATTCAACATCATAAAGCTCAACAGAACCATAAAATACTTCTAAAATATTTAGTACAATTGTTCCTTGCAGGCAATTAAAAAAAAAAAATCAACTTTCATGCAACCACATTAAAGACTGTACAAACTACAGGCCTAGTCAGCTTTGCCCAACTGTCTTCCAGTCACAGTCTTATAACTAAGACTATGAACTGTAGTGTAGGAGACAAGCTGCCTGTAATTACCACTATTTTTAATAACATACTGAAAAACCAAACTATTAGAAGAACAACTAAGTTTTTACAGAAATGTATATTAAATAAACACTGCATGCAACTTCCCATGAAACACAACATAATTTAGCACTAGGTAATAAAAACCTTGTACAAGCAAAGCTCTGAGTAACCAAGGCTTTTATTTTTTATAAAGACACTTAATGAGCATCAGTGAAACACCCTCTATGGGTGGCTATGCCAGTAAAGTGCACCTCTCCATTGTTTAAAACTTAAATCCTTTACCAAGGAAAGCAAAGCATTTATTTTAACTTCAGCCTTAACTCTGCTTTGCTAAGTCAGTTTTAACCAGTATTGATCTGTTGCTTTTTCTGCCACTTCGCTTTTTCTTGTTTGTTCACGTTCCTTAGTAAGTTTGTGATAAGACCATCACACACCTCTGATAGTGACAGAAATCCCCATTTCACTGCAGCTCTGGTTTATGAACAAATGCATACACCTTCATGTGTTACAATTCATTTACATAACTACTGGAATAAAAAACAATAGTACTCCAGGGGTTAGGGATCAGAACCCACGTCACTGCCTCCCAGATACATGATCCATTTACGAGACTATAAATAGACCAATCTTCTCTGCTTTGCCTAGTTCTTAGATTCATTGGATTTGGGATCAGCAGACAGGGACTTCCTACAGACCAGACTCTAGGAAGGGTCATGGGGGCAAGAAAGGCAGCACAACCCCGTCCTCCAAGTCCCTGGAGGAGGGCAGATTGCTAGACTGGTCTGCAAAAAGAGGTTGTCAGACGTTGCCTGCTTACAGCATCATAAAACAGGGAGACAGTAATACACTATGGGGAGGGGCCTTCAACTCCTAATTCAAGGTCAAAGGGTCTGATGTGTCCTGCAGATATTCCAGGGTGTCTCCTTACTCTGTACAATCAAGGCATGTGCTTGCTAAATCACAATATGTACCCTCTAGCCATGAGTTTTTACATGATGGCGTTTTTATTTTTAAATAGAATAACCCTGAAAACTCAAAACTCAATGATAATTGTAGTTACTTTATTTGCCTAACTGAACACTAAATGTTATTTCTTCATCTCTGTGAAAAATAATTAAATATATAATTCTCTTTTAGCTAACCAAAATACAGGCACATTGGAAGAGTGTTTCTAGTACTGAACAAATGGAAGCATGAAAACTGAAGGTTCTCTTTCTGACAATTGTTGTTTTCAGTGTGAGCCAGTCTTGCCTAAAAGCAAATACACCACCTTGAGATCACATTTCAGAAGGACACAGAAGGATTGCCTGCTCAGTTTTCTGGGTGTACTTCAGTTCGTGCACTTTCTGGCATCCAAAGCTTCTGGTGCTGATAACAACTGCTATCTAATAGGACAGGCTACACACACAGTTTTCTGAACATGGCGATAGCAATGCCTTAAACAAATATCAGAAAGTTAAAACTCCAAAGTGGCAAAATACAGTGAAATACAGTGACAGCAGTTTTCTTAACCAGCAGCAAAAAGGAAGATAATAAGCACTAAACTCAGCAACGGAATCAGCATGAGGCAACTTCAGTACAAATGCTGGAACTGCACTTTTTCAGCCTCTAAAAGCACCTTTTACATAACCTACAATTACTTAAGAAAGGCAATGCCTGTGAAGAATAGCACAGACTTGAACTTAAAACAATATGGCATCCTAAATGAGCTAAACAAAATACTCAGCTGTAGGAGCTTTGATCTCCTACACTTATTTGCAACCCACCTCGAGACAAATGCTCTTACTACTGCCAAACAGTTTTTCTCTACGTCATCTAGAAAAGTGCAGTCATCCTGTTAACATCTTCAGAGGCCTCATGTCAGTAAAGATACATGGAACAATAGACTAGTTAGTCTGGTCTAGAGATAACCAGAAGGTTTAATGAGTGTATTCCTTCTCCAACCCAGGCAGACTGGATTTAATAAAAGATACTTCCTCTGAATCTCATCTGAGCACTCTGAAGCAGATCTCATAGCAACTCAAGAAGATGTCTGTGTCACAGCAAGCCAGTCTGTGCTAGGGAAAACAATCAGACTTGGAAAGAACAGTCATGTGGAATACACCTTAGAAAGAACAGAGACTTCCCTGGCAGTTGAGTTCAAAAGTAGCATAGATGATGCTAAAGTAAGAGTTATGAAGCACTTTCAACAGAAAAATCCCTTCTCCTCCAAATATCCAAGCCCTGAAGATCATTTCAAACAAACCCTTCCTCCATTTCAGCTTAATGGCAAAATCTGATCTTGAGAAGTGCTCACCACTTCCTTCTCTAAGTACCACTTAACATAGAACTGGACTTAACGATAATAGAAATCTCACTGAAAAATGCAAAAGCAAGGCAGATGGCAGAGGAAGAAAGTCCCCAAATTAACATTAAGTGTTCTGTAACGTAGGCAGAATTTTATTTAAAGGAAGGAAACGAAACAAAGATCATGACAACCATTTCTAACTCATCCATAAGGCACAGTCAACCTCGTTACCTTTTCTTAATCTATGTTCAATGTAAAGTATTGAAAAGAAATTAAATCTATCCTGTACAGATCTCTCAGAATCACAGATAGTTTGTCTAAATTTCAAATTATATTTTTAAACTACTATTTGCTAGTTTTAGTAATGTTTGAACAACTGTGAAAGCATGAACATCCTTAATTTTTTTTTGTTTGGAAGTCTGTGTATAAGAAAAAAACAGCTCTTCTTAGATCAGCAAGACTTTCTACTATCTATAAGAACTTCTCTTACCAATGATACCAAGCTTAAAACATAAAGAGACAATTACCAGGTTGTTCTTACAAATATTTATTATATTTTTCTTAATCTTTCTTTTAATCTTGTCAAATAAAGTTGTTTAGCTGATAGGTCCCTTACTGTAAATCTGAGAAGGTAGTTCTTAAGGACAGTTTGTATGTTAAGTTGTGCTTGTAGGAAGTTAAGTGTTTCTCAAGAGCAGATTTTGTCTCATCTTTTTCAGAAGGTGCCAGAAATCAAAGTCAAAATGCTGAAAAAATTATTTTCAAGAAGTTCAACTTCTGGGGACCTTTTAAAGTAATTTAATGATTTTTAACTCTTGATCAACTTCTGCTCTACAATCACTTAAATTAGTCTTATAGACTACACTAATTTTTTATTTTGTTTTTATTATCATTCCTTTAGGCCATAAATCTGAAAAGCATTAAATCATATTAAATATACATTCACATACATATAGAAGCATACTCCATCGTATCTTCTTAAATAATATTTACATTTCACGCTCTTTTTTAAGAAATTAAATGTAACGTATATTAAGACATCCTACAGCAGATCACAGTTTTATGCTGTATATTAACAACTGCATGAAGAACACTTTCTATTTCCTGGTCCAAAATAATTTCATCAAACCATTTTGATCAGTTTTGTTAATGTCCTTGAAGAAGCTTCCAAAAAAGCTGCTGAACTACATCATCATTTTGACTTTTAAGACTGTAGAACAGAATTGATGAAGCACAGAAAACATCTATATATAACCTACTACTGCTCAAGATACTCTAATGATGTTATCAACCTCTTCTGAAGTACCGGATAAAATAAAGAGGGAGGTCAGAGAACATGTTCTTTTCATCATGTTATTTTTCACCTCAAGAGATGCTACAGTGGAGAGGTAGAGAGGGAAGAGTAACAAAGGAGAATGGGTTTGGTCTAGATTTAAAAAAAAAATACAGCATCACAGAGCCAAAGACTGAACTTATATTATATGCACTCATTTTAGCATGAGCAAAATCTCATCAAAATTACAGTCTCTGAATATCTTTGTGAAGCTGTGCAAAGACAGATGCTGTGCAACTGCAGCACTCCTTTAAGGAGAAGTGACACCATAAAAGCAGAGTCTGCAGCTGCTCACAAGCTCCTCATGAGTCATGAGATCTGGGATAGGCAAGTCATATTGGCTCTGACATTTACTGGGGAATGAAATATCCACAGTTGGTTTCAAATTACGTTATTTGAGAGTGCTCCTGTACTTAAAGAAAGTGAAAGGCAATTTTGATTTCCTTCTTCAACCAGAAAATGGCTGAATTGTTCACAAATACTTCTTACAGTATTTCTGCTGCTCTGAAGAGAGAGGCAGCATGGACTATGTCAAAGTCAATTAAGGGACAGATAACAGTAAGTAATTTGCTCCTAATAAGCAAATACTGTTCACTGAATAATTCACTTTTCAGACATCATGTTATATTTGTTCTCCAAACACTAAGCTAGCATTTGGAAATATTTTTAGAGTTCACGTATTTTCTTATTTTGCATTAAGCCTCTGTAAAAGCACAAATGGCTGCTCCTTTAATGACTTGCTTTAACATGCTGGAATTATCTCAAAACAATCTTCTCTACAAGCAATGTTTGAATTTTTGCCCTTTCATACTGACTCATTAGGTTTGCCATGTCAGGAAAGAGTGCTCTGGGTATCAGAAGGTTATAATTTTTGGAAGCCAACATCATCCTACTTTCTTGATAAGATAACAGGAAATAGTTTGATTTTCAACCTTGCCCACTTTCTACAAGTAAGTCAGGGCCAAATCATGAGCCACAGCAAATCCCAAATGTTGTAAACACCTTTGCATTGAGTAGTTTAATCTACGTCAGTGGAGGAGTAGAGAATAACTTATGACAGAGAAAATAGTATCAGCATAGAGAAACAGCTTTTTGGGCTATTTCCCTGGATAGGCCTTTGGTAAGAAAGCACTACTCAAGCTTAATTCTCTGTGTCTTGGCAAACTCATTTTAAGTGGAATGTTTTCTCCCCTCGTTTTAAGAATACTACCTTCAGGGGAGATGTCACCACTGATACCTTCAGTCTCCTTTTTCTGCTGCTGTACCCCTTGTTAGCAGGGAAAATGTGCCTCTTACAGATTACATGAAAAAGACCCACTTGCAGCACACAAAGAATAAGCAGCGTAACCAAGTCCTTTTTGCAAGAGATATTGGCAACTATTTATCAGTCTGCTCTGCTATCCTGCAAAACAAGTTGCCATTTCTCCGGGATAACATTCCCAGTACAGAATTAGCCATCCAACCAGTGCTGTGCTAATTGATGGGATGCAGATCTGCACTCATTTCGCTGTTCCACTGCCCCTCTTTGCTTTATACCCTGAGATACACAGGAGCCAATAACTGGCTGATGAGATAAGCAGAACTAAAAGCAAACTATAAAACCCAAATAAACTACTGCAACTCCACTGCCACAGATTTACTTAAACTTCTTAATGTGTCCTTTCAAAGGTACCACACATTTCAAAATCTTTAAAAGAAATGATGTAACATCATAAAATGTTGATCAAGTAGGCAAACACATCCACTGCTACTCTGGCAGATCAGCAGAGTTCAGTTCAAGCATTTTCATGCCAAGGGGCAAAGAATGAAATCAGCGGTCAAAGTTCAGCTTCATTAGAACAGTCCTAACCCACAGACACAGAAATTACTCTCATCTCATAGATGAAGTTGCAAAGTATTAGAGCAGCAATGAAAGCAAGCAGTGATGTTTAAAAAACAAACAAAGAGATGAGATGCAAACAACAGACACTGGAGAAACAGATTATGTCCATTTTCTATATTCAGAAAATATGCTCCCAGGGTACTTTAGGAGGCTTCTTTCCCCTCTGGTCCTCTGAAAGGATATAAACTTTGCCCATTTCGGGAACAAGGGAGATGAGCTGCATTTGTACTGTATACTTAAAAATGACTGCATGGTAAGGAAAGTCCCTAAATTCACAGAATCACAGAACATGCTGAGCTGGAAGGGACCCACAAGGATCATCAAGTCCAACTCCTGGCCCTGCACAGGACCATCCCCAAGAGTCCCACTATATGCCTGAGTAATACTAGTATAGTTCAAACACTTCTTGAGCTCTGTCAGGCTTGGTGCTGTGACCACTTCCCCGGGGAGCCTGTTCCAGTGCCCAGCCATGCTCTGGGTGAAGAACCTTTTCCTAGTATCTAACCTAAACCTCCCCTAATGCTACTTCAGGCCGTTCCCTCCAGGTCCACAGGAAACCACAGCCAGACCCTCACACCCGGCACACCCTGTACAGCCCAGTAAGTGTCACCTGCTGTGACACCTTTCCCACAGAACCCTTAGCAAGCACACCAGACTCACAAGGGTGAGAATAAAGGAAGAGGGAGGCAGGCACTGCAGCACCACTCCACTTGAACAGAGCCTTCCCCCACCCTCTGCTCTGTGCTGTTTGCCCATCCAGCCCCTTGCTTAGCACACAGCAGGTGCTCAGGATGTAGCTCAATCCTACACTTTCCTGTGTGCCTATAAAGCTGCTGTGTGCTACAAAAAGAGTAAATTTTCATTAGGAAAGGAAAACAAAACCTGTCTCTGCTGTTTCCCATGAGTGTTAAAATTATTGTTTTATTGTTTAGCACAGAGCTAAACTACCAGGTCACAATGAATTATAATCAACACTTTACCTGTATAGGTGGCTCAATCATTATCCATGCAGGAAGCATCAAACTTGGGTTAAGAGGTTGAGTTCCTACACGGAAATAAATGCCACCATTGGTGTCACAGGCCCAAACGTGCTGATTTCCACAGGTCAAGCTGATCAGCTTTACAGCACCTAATAACAAAGGGAGTATTAGCAACCTGGCATTATCCTTTCAAATTCAGCTAATAATGAGAACTTTTATTTAGACTTCATTGTATTAAACTAGCTTTAAACACAGTCACATAAAAATGATTAAAAGTTAATACAACTTATGAGAGAAAAAAAAATTCACTGGATGCAATGAATAAAACCAATAGGTAGCACATATCTGAGAAATTTCTCTTTTAAATCGAAAAATAAATGTTTTAGTTACAGGATACTGCAATTTCTAAAGCACATGAAAAATATGCTATTAAAATAACTGAATTCAAGCAAGGAACCATTCCGTGACAAATGGTATCAGTGCCTAGACAAACTTTCACATGACCTAACATGAACTCTTCTCTGTGGCTGGCCAGGCTTGTAGACTTTTAAAGGTGTTGATCCGCTAAACACACGTTCAGCAAAGAACATTCCTAACGCCAGCACTTTAAAAATATGAGAGCATGTGGATCATGCATTTCGGTGTTAACATACCAGTGTCGCATCTGTAAATAAAGGAACTCATTTTCAAACGGATTTATATTCACCAGTGCACGTATTTATTACAGCTGTATCAAAAGTGCAGCAGTATTTTAACCCTGTGTAAGTCAGCACTGTGAAAAGAAGCTGCCAAATAAAGTGTGTTTAGGAATTTTGGGGTGGTTTTAACCCTGTGTAAGTCAGCACTGTGAAAAGAAGCTGCCAAATAAAGTGTGTTTAGGAATTTTGGGGTGGTTCGTGTTTTGGGTTTAGTCTAGATTCCTGCAAGGACAGTAGAGAAGCATACTTGATATTTTAGACTAAAAGAACTCCTATTTAACTGTCTACTGAAACTCTTACTCTTTCACATCAATATTAAAATAGCCATGTGATATAATATATCTAACATTTTATTTCTTTTTTCCTCCCCATGCTGGACAACACAATGCTAAGTAACAGAAAACGTGTTCCAAAGAACGAGGGACTCGTCAGTACAGACACACTACAGAAGGAATGCTCTGGTCAGACTCCAAACTAAAGACTCTAAAAATAGGCCCTTGCTGGTTAAATGAACATGCTAGTGCTGCTTGGGATATCCCCTTCTTGGTAACAGTTCACGCTTTAGGTATGTGAAATCTAGCAACAAACCCTTGTAAAACACATCAGGTACAGCATTCCTTAAAGAATGGGGTGCAATTTTATCCCACAGAATGCAAGTTCAAAGCATTTACTTCTGCAGAAGGCGGTATTATCTGTTGCTAAGGCTTGCTGAGGGAAAGAATAGGAAACAACAGGACAACACAGCCTTATCTTTTGATTATCTGTAATAGTAAGCAGATCTCATTAACCAAAATTATTTAACTTTCTGAATCATAGGAACATGAATTAATTATTCTCATCCCAATATTTCCTTTAATCATACACCTTCACATTAAAAACGAAATGACAAAACTGTACACAAAAACCTCTACTGCTTGGGATAAGAATACCTATAACTTCTTTTTGCAGGGAGGGCTTGACATTCAGCTAAAAAGTCAAAATCTTACTTTAAACCTTATTATTCCTTCTAATATAACATATGTCTCGAAGTAAGGGCTGCATCATATGATACCTCAGCTGTTGAAGTGTTCTGATCCAGACAACCATCAGAGCACTCACAGGTGGAATCACATATCACCCACTTGGCATAGCTGATATTATTTACGTCTACAGGACAATTTGATATTCAAAAAAGCAGCCCTTACGTAAATATTTTGGGGTCCCTCCCTCCTCCCTCTTACTGTTTGGATCTTAGGAGAAGGTCATGCTAACCACAATCATCCACTGTTTGGAGCAAGTAGCAGGATTCAGAGGCATTGTTTATTGTTAAAACCTAAAGGTCGTCCTACCGTGTTTAGATAGCAGTAATGGAACTCTAATCAAAATAATTGACTAGGTACTACTGCCAGTACATAGTGTAAAGGCAAGAGGAAGATACTACCAACATGATATGAATATTTCAACCTTAATGCTGGCAACTCCATCACTTCACAGAATTCTGAACTGCATTTTTCAGCAAGTTACTCCCACTTCCCTATGCCTCCCCAGTTACAGCCCTAATGTTTCAGGAGTAAACTTAAACATACACTTGAAAAATAAGAATAGTTCTCCATTCTCCTCAGCCCCATCAGAGCAAATAAAGGCTCTTGTATTATAGCCATAGATATGCACTTGTCAGCAGTGATCTACCATATGTAATTAACAGGAGGAAAAATCCCTAAAACATTTTCACATTTCAGTATTAACCCACAAGTGACAGGTAAAGTGGAGTGTTTGAAGTATTTCCTGACCCAGATCTCTGCTATACCACCACCATGTGCCACAGAGCTGACAAGAACAGCTGAATGTAAAGGTTGAAATTCTGAACTGCTGAGTTTCACAGGCCAGATATTACAGTCCAATAACTCCAATTGTGCTGATTTCCTTTATGAATTCTTTTGAGATTTTCAGACAATAGCAAGAAGTTATTTATTATTTCTGTTAAACAGTTGCTGTCTGAATTGCTGGAAAGCAGTGGTTCATGAAAAAAAGTTTAAAGCTGTATTAAGGAATATGAGAAGGACAGTGGACAAATGGATCCTGTAGGTCAGTGAAGGTAAAAGGCATCAAACAGTGTTTAAACTGTGGTATGATGAGTCATTTGGAACCGATTCATCAGGTCTGAAAAACCTGATGTAAAACTGACAAATAAATTAATTTTAAAATACACATTTTAAAAAGTTTTCCATGAAGTATTACAAATTGTACACCAAAATTGTCCATGAGGCTTAAAGTCTGCCAGCTGTGTTTGCCTTTCTTCATCCCTGAGGTTAAAACTGCTTGTCTATTCTCAGACTAGTCATTAACATTGCCATTAAAAATAGAAAAATTGCAAAAGAATTTAATTATTTTTAAAATGGTGCATAGTCTCAATTTCTTTTATCTTCACTTGAAACAGGAATGCAGGTTAGCACGGAGATAGGAATGTTGTAACAGTCAGACTAGCACAGAAATAAATCTGACTGGAATACTGTTGATGAAGTTGACAAATAACCCGATTACCCCAGAGCCAAAGTGCAAAGTGGGAGTATATTTTAATGACCAAAACATGTTCAACCACCTAAGCAAATGAAAAGAGCAGTTAACCAGCACCATATTCTAAGCACTATGCTGACTTATTAGATCAGTATAAACCTGAACATGAGTGTTACCAGCTCTATCATTCATGGATGATGCAACTCTTGGCGCATAATTTTTCTTTGACAGGATCCTAACGCAGATTTTTTGGCAATGTTAAAAACCTGGTTTTAATCACAAAATTCAGGGCTTTGTGTAAGGAACTGCCTGAGGCCAGGTGATTATGGTTACACTGCAGAACAAGAGCCAGACTAGTTAAAGCTGCTGGTAAACCTGCACAGCACCGTGTCAGGCTGAGCCATCTCCGACTGACCAACTGCAAATTGCACAGACACACACAAATTACCTTGCAAACAGTAAACACGATGCCTACAGGAAAAGGCAAAACAGAACACAGTTGAAAGCCGAGCTGTTCCAGATGTTTTACAATCCTCTGCCGTGAGGCTCATTATTTTAAGTTACTATTTAATCCAGTAAATGTTATATTCTAGATCAGTAAACTCAAGGATACTTATGGAAACATTGACAGTATGCTAAGGGTTAAGAGATACTCTACTCAATAAAAGTGTCATACCTAGTTGGGTGAGATCCAGTTTTGTCCAGTGCATCCCCGTTGGGCAGCTGGGTGAGAGTGTTCTGATAAATATCTGCCCGAGACTATCCAAACCCCAAATGGCATCCTGGCAGGCAGAGTAGTGCACCATCTCGGCCTCTGGTGGCAGCTGCACCGTAGAAGGACGAAACTGAGGATTCTGATCACTGACACAAAACAGATCCTTGTTGCTTTGGCACAGCCACAGAAAGCTTCCTGTGGAAAGGACAATTCTGTTATTAAAATAATTCCTAATCCACTCTGAGAAAGCTTATACATCTACTTTTTTGTGAAAAAAATGATCAGTGCATTTGAAGGCAAAACTAATTTCTTGGCTATGTTCATGAGGTAAGACTTTGAAGTAAAAGTACACATCCTAAGCCCTTATTTAGGCACTTAAAATACTGCCTTTCTCAAATCAAGTAGTAAGTGATCTCATTTGAAGAAATGCTTCACTCGAAGAAACTAATAAGAGAAAAGACACACGTAACAGTGCACTATCACCTCCCTTGGCTCTAATCCTTGATAATAGCCTTTGAATACAAAGCATGATTTTTCAGCTCTAAATCACATATTTTTGCCAATAAAGCCAGTGTACTTAGATAATGGAATTGCTAACTGTTGTAACTAGCAGTTCAATTCCCTAGTATGGTCTCAGTTTTGCCGATAAAATGTGCAATTTTGCTGCAATAACTGTACTGACAGGAGAAACACTTGGTTAGGACAGGCATTCCAGCAGAGCATGCTCCAAGATTTCCTATAACAAATTCTGGTGATTCAGGCTTCGGCAATTTAGGGAGTTACTGCTCTTAAAGAACTACTCATTTCTCTGTTGGATGCCACTCCACACCAAAGGTGAGAGTGAATAATATGTTATTTTAATCTCCAGTAGTTTTACAGACATGTTTCCATCCTACTTCAAATACTTTAGATCCCTGCATATAGAAGAGACACTCAAAATCTGAAGTAAATTCAGGATGTTTAATTACTTACACCATCAATTCCACTCTATTTAAAAATCAGATATCATATGCCTGCACTGCTGATTCACTAACCTTCTTTAGTTGAAGCTGTGGAAGCCAACACAAAAATCCATTTTGTGGCAGAAGCAGTACCACGAGGCACAACATTATTCCAGTAAGTGCCTTGAAAGAAAGGACAGGGTGTCACTAGTATGAAACTTAATTTTCTATTACAACTTGTTGTTATTTAAAATGTTACAGATTGAAAAAAATTCTATAGCAATCAATTATTAAATATAATTTAGACAAGATTTTCTATGTAAATCTTTTAAGAAACTGTTGAGGGGAGGGGGAAAACTTCCTCCTGACATATGCGTATACCTATGTGCACACAGAAAAAACTGGGAATGCAGAAAAGGATCAAAGACAAGATCAGCGGTCTTCAACAGGGGACCAATTTGGTCATGAGGTTAAATAATGTCCTAGGCCTATCGTTAGCATTTATCCAGACAAAGAAATGTACCAAATCAAAATTCTATTTTGAGAGATAAAGCAAGAAAAATAAACCAATTCCTCTACTAGCACTCTAAAACCATAACATTACTGTTTTGCATAGTCACACCGACAGTAAACCACACTCCATTGTGCTAAATAAAACAGCTGAAGACTGCCTTCCCATCCAGAGAAGAGACTTCTCATCCCAGAGAAGTGTAGGTGTTAAAAGGAGTTACTTGTGCACAGCTCACCAGATGACAATGACTTTTCCATGAAAAATATTTCCCTTTAAATGAGAAAGTATTTAAGACCAAATGCTAATGAATCATTTAATTTAATTTTTACACGTTTGTTAAAGCTGCCCTGACTTGCCATGGGTAATTTTTGTGGTGCTGTACTTAGTTATTTCCTCCTGTTTAATTTCCTTAACTTAAAAATATTAGATGTAAAAGTACACCAACCTATTAAGTTTCCCTTTGCTACGTGGAATTCATTTTTGCCTGAAGAGATCCACACTCCACTGCCATTAACTCCAAGGAGGCTGGGTTGACACTGAAGCTGCTGTGACCAAAATGCCATTCGAAGCTTATCAGCCACCTTCTCCACAGGTGCCTGAGCTGCTGTGGCCACTGTATGAGTTGCCTGGATTATTGTCTGGAACAGGCTGCACTGGTCAAACACTACATAATCAGTGATGCTCACCTGGGGGGGAAAAAAGTGCTCTTGATAATTAATTAAGCCTTTGGCTGAACTGCACAATCTTTTACCAGAAGTTGGGGGTTTTTGGTGTTTCTTCTTTATGAACAAGAAATCTATTAAGAGTTTAGAAAGCTTCAAAGTGCGGGAAGGGAAAAATAAAAAAGGTACATTTTGAATAAGTGTCTTGCAAATAAACCACAATCAATATTAAACATCAGCTTACAACTCCCACCTATCCAACAATCCATTTAGAATTCTGCATTTTAAAAAAGCCCTTCTTTTTAGGATGTCACCTCTTCTCTCCCTCTAAAAACATGTTGAACTCTGCAAACCAAGAGGTGAATTTTCAATTTCCCAAAGGAAGAGAGAAACTTGAGCAGTGTAGCAATTCAAACCACATCAGAAAACTTGTATGCAATATTCCTTTACAAAAACCTCATGGACATTTTAATTCATAATGAAGGAGGAGGTCTAAGCAAGCAATTGCCCAAGTTCAGCCACGGACAACTAGGTTGGCAACACTCTGGGATACTCTTAGAAAGGAAGAAAATGCCTAGGAGCACAAAAAGACCACCAGTTTGCCAATAGCCTCAAAGCCAAGCTACTCATGATGCCCACATGCAAGAAGAGATTACATACGCCCATAAACTGAAATTCTTTTAACTTAGGTAGACATGTAGACAAACAAATTTTCTGTATAACATTTTTGTACCCCCTTCTTCCTCACCCCTGTCTCTGGGGAAAACAAGAAAAGCTGGAGAAACCAGAGTCAGGAATTCTAAATCAAAACCAGACAGCACTTGCAGTAACTGAGTTCTTTTTACCCACATGAGCTGTGACTGAAGCAAACAGCTCCACATGGTTCAAAGAAACCTCAACTGAATGGAAAAATATGTAACACACTTTTTTTGCACTCAGTTACTCAGTATTTATTTTACTCAGCTAAGGAAAAGGATGGTCACTGGAAGACAAGAGAAGAGACTGCATTCAGCAGCCAGACGAGATGCTCTGCCTCAACAGCACGTTCTACTGCCACTGTAAAGGTACCAAGCTACATTCACCAGTGATATGACCGGGCAGAGCATTTCTTGTGTTCTTGAAAACTGCTGTGATGCTGCCCTGGATGACCATGGGATGGTTTTCCCCCCCACCCTTTATAGAAGACATGAAAATGGATTTCAGCCATAGCCACACTGCAGTTTTAATATACTGAATAAAGAGTGCTGTAATATATCGAGCAATTAATTTTTATCTTAGAATCTTGTAGGAAAACAACACAAACAATAAACCCAAGCTAAAAGACTAAACTGAAAGCAAAATAAAAAAATGCCTACTTGCCACCAATGGTTATCATCTCCTTGTGGTTTCTTTGAAACTATACCAGTTCTGAACCAGAGGTTGCCGTGGATATCCAAAGCCCATAATGTCTGCTGATCTCCAAGGGTTATGCACACTGGTTCCAAAGCTTGCATTTCACTGGAAATGCAAACAAGCAAAAGAATTAAAACCTTACTTCAAATTTATGTTTATGGTATGTTAAGGAAGCCGTTAGAATGCTAATAGCAGTTTTAAATGATTGAACCCAGTGGGGCCAAGCTAAAATACACATTTGATATCAAATTTTCAAAGTTATTCAGTAATCTATATTTCATTAGTTTGTATAAGTAAAAAACATTCAACAATAAAAAATAAGTCCTTCCAAGATTACCAAAGATTTGAAACTTGGATACATAACAATAAAACTAAACAAAACCTATTTTAAGCAATCAAGAGCTATGTTCTTTGAGTTTTTGATAAAACAGCCTCATAAATGTGTCTCCTCCAACTTCCTTGACCTATTCTCAGAACAATACTAGCAGTTCAGGGACCATAAATAGAAAACTCAACCTAACTATATGGCAAAGATAAACATTGAATTTAGGACTGCAAGTTTTCTGCGCAAGTAAACAATTTTCAAGCTCAGAAATTCAACAGGTGATTGTATCAGACACTGAAAAGGTAGCAAACAATGCTAGTTCTTTCAGATAACCTCTCAGCAATTTAAGAACAAATAGTGAGTGCTTTCTGCAATTTTAATACAAACCCCAGAAACATGAAATGTACCTAAGATGTAGGTCAAGTAGCTTTTTCATTAAATAAACCAATTAAAGTGCATGCAAATCTCAGGTTTGAACAAGCCATTGAGTAGTTTCTTAGACTTTTCAAGGGCCAAAATACCAGGCTGTGAGGTAAGACAAGTTAAAGCTTCACAATAGAATATTCAGTAGATAAAGTCATATGACAACAAGAACTGGAATTTCTTCCTATACTTGCTTCAGGCTGATGTCACAAGAGAGACTACATTCTAAATTCTCAAAGCCAGCAGTAGAAACTCAGCACTTTTAACTTTAGCACAAAATAACTACTGTGAGTAGAGCATCAACTACAAAGCTAAATACCAACTACGCAAAGTATTTATAAAAATCTGTGACTGGATGACCAAGAAAATGCTGAGATTTAACCCCAGGGGAAAAAAAAAAACAAACAACAAACCTCAAATAACTGATGAGCTCCTTAAAGCCACTCTGGCAAGAATTAAAGAAGCAGTACTTAATAAAAGAAGAATGTCCCATCACAGCGCCATTACCTGACAATATCACTCTTCCACTGCTCTCCCTCAGGACAGAAGCTGCGCACTCCCTCCCGGTACAGCAGGGCCCGCTGCTCACTCAGGGCCCACACTACATTATTTCTGGATGTAACCTGTGACAGTGGATAAGGGCAGTCAACCTTTACTGCTCGGGCACACGGACGATCCACACTCAGGCCTAGAAACCAAAAAATGAGGATTGCTTTACAAACTTTGGCTTTTTGAAAATGAAAAGAGAAGAGATAAAGCAACTCAGCAAAAGAAAATGAGGAGAGAAATATCCTTGACACGCTAATATTTGTTATTTGATCATTATTTTCTTTCTATAAACTATTAATCATTTCCTCTAATACAGGGGAGTTTACATTGTAAGAAATAAAACACTGTATATCCTTCAACATCCTGCAGGGCCCATGAGCCATGTCCTGTCATTTCTGTTCCTTTTCTCCCTCTAGTGTCAGTACTAGGAATCTCCATTTATAAAACCTCTATCAGACCTGACAGAAGCATCCAAGAAAAAGCCAGTAAAGGAGGAACTTTTGCCCAAAGCATGCCAAGGAGAGAAGCAACCTGATCTGAATAGTGGCTGCAGAGCAAGTGCAAAAGAGCACGTCACAGTGGGTAGTACTGAAAGGAGCAGAGAGGTTCTGGTAGATTTACAGACACTTTGCACACATCTATATATCTCATCTAGAGAAACATATCTTCTTCACGATTACACTGAAGCTTGATTTACACAGCTCCATGTGAAACGCTTCAGGAGATGCAGTTTTTGTTTAATCTCATGCTGCCAAAGCCAGTACAAACACATTCATCTTTGTGATACTCTAAATTAACAAGAATGTTCATTTCTAAACCTCTGAGCACACACTTTTGTTATAAATGTTAGACAAGACAGTGAAGGGAATGAAAAAATCCTGGAGAAAAAAGTTTCCACTGGTTGCCTCACATTAACAAGACAGATACACTGCGAATTTACTTCTTGCATCAAAAGACAAATTTAGAAGCCTAAGAACAGCAGAATGTAAGCTGATGTAATCAAACCAATCTCTCACAGGGAAGAAAAACATTGATTAAAACTTCCACAGAGCCCTATGTGATTGGCATCAAAAGTTCACTCTTGATCACCACCATTCAAGCTTGCTGGCACTATGCATGTGACCATGAGCAGGGCCACTTCATTTCTCTGTAACTACTACACTAGATTAAAAGAAAATAATTTGAGTAGATTATCTTCAAAACAATTATGTGTACTTAAACAGTTTTCCTAATCACAAAGAATTTCTGTATTGTGCTACAGTAATTAAATCTAAAAAAGAAAATAGGAAAGCGCCAAAATTAAAGGTAAATGAGAATTTTGATAGCCAGTCTGAAATGTTGTCCTGCTTTAGTATGTCTTACAGTTCCCCCTTTACCTCAGTCTTCCTTTTCATTCTGCAGTAATTCCTTCATCATGTTATTGGTAATTTTTCCTTACCAAATCAGCTCTCTGTGCAACACCAGCATGCCCAGGAGTCTTTGATACTTTTCTCCTTTAACTCTAAAATTTGTACCTTCATCCTTGCTCCTTGTATTTAGCATTAATATCGTTTGTATAACACCTTCCAAATGCACCCTCTTCTATTCAGTGAAGAACTTAAAACTATGGCCATGACTTCGAAGTTGACACTGCACTATGTCTTTTCCAGTCCTTGCCTCATTCACATCCAACAAGAATGCAGCTGTAAACATTGCTGCTCCACAGCCCATTCCATTCCTCCATGGCTCTGCTTCCTCTATCACATAAAATACATATCACTTGTTTATACTTCCAAAGCACTTCATGATCTGTCTCAGAACACTTTCATTATCAAGTGGTAACTCTTATCTTCAAGAGATCTGTTTTTTTCAAAACACACAGCTTCTACTTTCCCCTTTTCTGCCCCCGTACCCAAATTCCTTTTGAACAGCCACACAGTATCTCATTGCCTTTCAAAGTCCTTCTAAACCTGTTAAAATCCCTACAGCAAAAAAACCCACTTAGGACTCAGCTGTCTCAGTGCACCATACCATTGTCAAAGCAAGGATGTTATTTTCATATTTTCTGCAATCCCTTTTCATTTCTCTGCATCCATCCTATATCCTCCCCATGTCATAAACTCTCTATACTGTATGTACTCCACTTGGCACACATAAAAAGTGTCCAAGAACGGGTTTTTCCACGCTCCTAATTACACAGAATCTCACAACTGTTTCCAAACTTTTCTCAAGATAAAAAGGCTTCCCTAGGTCCTGGCTGCAGATAAAAGTTTATAGCAAACTGTGGACATTCTACAGATTTGAAATCTAACAATCTCAGCCTGTAAAAATTCAAAGAGCCTGCAATTAATTCGGGTACCTGTTTGCAGATACAGATCTCCATTTGTTCTGATAATCCAGGCGGTGTCATCGCTTAAAGCTACAAATACAGCCTGGGGTAAAGCCTCATACCAGTGGCGTTTTCCTTTTATAGTTACTTTTCCACAAGCAAATGCTTTGTTAGTCTTCTGCTCAATCTTCCAGAGAAGGGCCCCTATATGAGGAGTTAAGAGAGAACATAACAGCACTCAGCAATTACTGTAACAGACTCAGCTGATGTGTCCTACCTACATCTAAACTACTGGGAAAGGANCTTAACTGCTAGTTCATAGCAGAATAGTACATTGTCGTTGAATAATTCCACAAAGTAGCATTTGATTCCCCTTTGTCATTTGTGGTTAAGAGGCTCCTGCATTAATACATCCACGGCAAACTGTGGATGATAGAAGCTTCCACAGATTCAATGAGAAGCTGGGTGAGTTCCTGGAACCGAAGGATAGTAAACACAGAGGAACAACCTTTTGCCCAGGAAATCTCTGAGCCATCAACTGCAGCCTGAAACTACCAAGGGCACATGTCACACATGACTTTTCTGCAGGGACCTGCTTTTGACCACTCTTCAGGGTAAGGTACTGAGCTGGATGAACCTGTGATCTCACCTAGTACAACCACTCCTAAATTGTTTTGGCCATAACAAAGCTCAACTACAGATTAAATAGAATTTCTTTCTTCTTAAAACAGATAGCAAGTCTTCCCCTACACAGAGAAGTGAAGATTGACATGTGCTTTTAGAGACAACAGGGAACAAAAGTAGCGGCAAGGCAGGGGACAATGCAATGGAAATAGCTGAGAAACTTGTATTTTCACATCAGTCCTGGAACGATCTGGAAGGCCAAAAGTGACACAAGTATATAACCAAAACCTACTTATTTTTAACCCAACATAATCCTCATTTCCAACACCCAGAACAAATTCACATGCAAATCCACCAAACCCTAACAGGTGGGGGTTTTTATCAGTATTTAAAAAGAAATGAAATCAACAAATCCACACATATGCAAAACCAATTCAATATTTACAACAAAAAGAATTTTAAATTTGTGAATCACAGAATGGTCTGGGTGGAAAGGGACCTTAAAGATCAACTAGTTCCAACTTCCCTTGACATGGGCATGGACAACTTCCACTACACCAGGTTGCTCAGGGCCCCATCCAACCTGGCCTTGAACACTTTCAGGGATGGGGCATCCACAGCTTCTCTGGGCAACCTGTTCCAGTGCATCACCCTCACATTAAAAATTTCTGTAGTTCTGTAACAAAAATCAAGGTTTTGTATAGAAAGGGAGCTCTTCATTCATCTCTGCCTACCACTGAACTGCTACTTCTGAAGTTCACTTTAATCAGGCAAATGCAGCTTAAAAATCTTCCAAAATGCAGTGTGAACCCATTAGGAAGACAGCACTTACACTGCAACATGGGATACAGAAGTAGTGAAGATGAAGTCATGTAACTGTGACTTTTTTTTTAAAAACAAAACCAATGCACTACTTTGACAGGAAATAAGCCCTAAACAACTAAGTTTCCATAAGTACCGTATTTAAATAAAAACCAATAAACTGCCTAAGTGGAAATTACATTTGCATTGAACTCCATCTTTAATCTCAAAAATGACAAGTTTCATCTAATTAAATGAAAAAAACAAAGAAAATGCCCAAGTCTATGCAAGTTTTCAAGGTGACAGAGCATCAGAAACCAACCTACCTGAGGGGGAAACAGCCACTTGCTGGACTCCATCCTCAAACTTCTGCCAGCGCAGCCCAGCCGCGGGAAGGGCACTGCAGTACAGGCTGCCTCGGTAGTCCAGGCACCAAATGTACTTTTCTGAAACAACCAGGCTCAGGATGCCATAACCAGGGCCAGAGTACCCCATCCAGCTCTCTGCAAACTAAAAACTGTACAGTCAGAACAATGTCAGGTGACTTCCAACTGCACAAGAAAAGGGGTATATAAGTACTGCACCTCCCATGTTTGGATTAAAAAACGCTGAACTTAAGAACCTTAATTAACCTTAATCAATGAATAAATATGCTTTTTGGAAAATAAACACTACATCTGTCAGTGTTCTCTATGTACTGCACAATAAGACTGCTAGAACAACAGTTTTAGCAAAAAAACAAACCCCTCCACACTGTCATCCACCTCCAAAGAGTGGAAAAATCTTCTCTTATTAGTTAAAGAACACATACTTAAAGTAAATGGCAGGTGCAAAAAAGGAATACATAAAAAGCTACAGTCTGTCTGTAGTGCAGGCAATTATTCATTGTCTAGGAAGTGATGAACAAAGGGAACAAGAAGACAGCTGGAGTGCAGAGACAGCTAAATATCCGACTCCAGCACTCTCTGTATGTTACAGGAGCCATGTCTTGCAGAAGTTTGGTTTGCAGACTGCTATCTGCAATTTTGATGGCTTGTGTGAGGTGAACTCAAGCACTGCACACGTGACCTGCAGTGAAAGGATCAGTGGAGCCCTTCTGAACACACCAGAGTGAAGGAACACCATAACCTGAAACTAGAAGCCTTCTACACTTTGGGATGCAGTTGTTACTAGACTGAACACCACCAACTTGTAACTCAGCCTTCATGAACAAATACTTGGTTACTCTCAATTCAAGGTTGTTACAGATCTAAAAAAAACCCAACCCCACAGATCTAAAAAACCCCTCACTTAGAAGAACTGCATTTCCTTCTTCAGACTTCTGCTAAAAATTCCAGTAATTTTGTCAATTTTGCAGATTTTACAATTAATTTAGTACTTCTTTTCCATAGTCTGATGGGAATTACTGTTTCTGGAAACATTCGCCCACAAAATAACAAAAAAGGAAAGAGGGATAACAGAAAAGTAACAATAAAGGAACGAGGGATAACGGAAAAAAGAAACTGGCACAGAGACAAATCCTTACTTTGAGTATTTACAGGTAAAATAACCCTTAAGCAGGAGCCAGCCATGTGAGATAATCAGCATCAATTCCCCATGAAGTCAGTTGAACTTGGGAACAGCATTCACACAGAATTTGGGCTACTGGAGACCCAAACAAAGTGCAGCACGTGAGCATGACTTGGTTTTACTGTTCACTCTTTAATGGATGGTTTTCTAACATCACTTTTGTTGAGCTGGGAATAATACAGCCAGAGCAGCTTTTCTGCATTGTAAGCACACATCGCCCGTTCTGAAGGCAGATACATCACATTTTGCAAGAGTTACTTGTTGCTTTTGGCTTTTTGTTTTACTTGCTTACTTGAATGAAGCGAAAAAACCCTGTTTTCTACAGATTTAAAGGACAGTAATTACACAAAAGCTGCTTCTTTTGGAAGTTAAAAGGTACTTTAACTACACTGAAAGCAAATACCTGATCAGATTTCAGCAGCACCATTTCATCGGCGCTTATCTTGGCCACATCCTGTGAACCAGGCGCAGCACCAGCGTCAGGCATGCTGGTCTCCGAGGACGAATATGGTAATCCATGCCCATAAATATCCTCTTCATCACTTGAGGCAGATTTCTCAGGCTTACTTTCATGAGTGTCTGCTACCCATTCAGCAGTGCTAGAACTCGATTTAGCTTTGATTGCACTTTCAAAATTCCATCCAGAACTGGAAGCATTATCTGAACAAACATCGTTAGAGACGTTAAAGTGGAGCGCAGAAGGGTCTGACAGAGTGCTGTGCATTAGGGAGAGCTCCTGTTGGTCTTCCCGACCAGTTTCATCACTTTCCTTTGGTGTCAGCGATGTCTGAACACCAAGTGTATGGTCACATTCCAAAAACATCTGGTCTGTAAGGTCTGGCCCTTCAAATGGCTTTTCAGTGTCCTGCAGCTTCATTTTACCTAAATCTTCATCTATTTTACACAACGTAGGAAAGTCCTGCTCCTCCTCCTGGCTCAGCTCTCCAGGACAGCATTCATTGCTTGCAGAAACCACACTACCATTATATTCACCATCAACAGAGCTTGTCAAGTCTCCTGTGAGGATCAGAGGAGATGCAGATGTAAAAGTATCTATAACAGCTGAAGTACCCATGCCACTGTCACTGTTGGGAAGTTTCTGCAAATCAACCACTTCTCCATTTTCTTCATTAATTAGTACAGTTGATGACTCAGGAGACTGTAGGACGCTGAAAGTTTCTGAACCATTATCTTCTTGCAAGATCGTATGGGACTCCATACTGAACATGCTTTCCTGATCTGGAGATCCAGTGCTCAAATGATCAATGCTACCACTCATTATGCTGGAGGTCATGGAAAAGGAGTCTGCATTCAATGAATGTGGACTGTCACCAGAAAGCTGACGCTCATAAATTGGTGTGCCTTCCAGAGAGCTGTAGTTTTTCCTTGTCCCACTTTCTGTTCTCACAAAAAAAAAAAAAAGGGGGGCGGGAGGAAGAGGTAAATAATATTAGTACAATCAAATTCCAATGCAAAGTAAGAAATTAAAGTACTTTTAAAAGTGGGGAAAGAACAGAGCTAAATCTAAATTTTGACATACTGATTTTTTTTCAACTTTAACACTAAATGATATATATAAAGCCAAAAAAAGTCTTAACAGCAAAACGTTTTCAAGTTACAAGTAACAGCATAACAGTAAACAATTAAAATAATCAGGTACTTACACTATTTTAGCAAACTAAAAACAATGGCTATGAAAGACACTGTCAAATATTCAGAACAGGATTTATACACATTACACAATTCCAACATAAAACTGGAAGCAGAGTCCACTGTATGCTGCCGTGAACCCATACATTAGAATTTTGAGCATGTTTAAATGAAGCAAAACGAAATTAAAAGAATAAAACAAATAAATCTAAAAAGACCTAATCAATTTATCACTTTCAAAACAGGCTTTCATCTGAAACAGAAATGGCCCCTCAATTATTTCAGAAGCATGACAATACAACCTAAGTAAAGCATGCCAAACACACCCACTCTCTCCTGTGAAGCATCAGAAGTGACCATACTCTGACAACAAACAGTGCCAGGGAAAGTTCTGCCAGACCTACCCTGTTTCTTCTTTCTTTTCTTTTTCACTTTAATTGGCTTTACAATGAGTTCTTGATCAAAATCTTCAGAGCTGATGGTGCTGAACCGTTGTGAAGAAAGTTGACCTTCTCTCTGAGCTTCTGAAAATTGGTCTGCACACATCATAAAGCTCGAGCCACTGTCCACAGAGTTCACAGAACTGCTCCTGCTTCGTGATTCACTCACTACAGAGCAGCCCCTTTTTCTGGTTTCATTGCTGAAGTCTCCCATTCTATCAAAACTTTTCTCAGGCAGCGTTGGAGTTTCCAGATCATCTTTCACTGAAGAACCATTTTTATCACCAGTACCCGAAGGGGAAGTAACCATTTTTTTATCTGTTTCCACTGAAGGGCTGGATGATACAGATGAAACTACTGATAGCAATTTAGGACTCGTATCTGTTAAAGGATTCGACAATTTTGAATTCACATCTGAAACTGTCCAAAAGAAAAGTATAAATACTAGCTCAAGAATAAATAATACTAGCATCAGGTGAGTAGGGGCATAGTTCTTGGAGAGTATTGAAAGAAAAGAATCTTTATGCAAAAAAAAATATTCTTAGTTCACAAAGTTTTAAAGAGATAGATAGATATAGATATGTATATATATACTTGCACATACATGCAATGTAAACTTCAAGTTAATCTATACGAAAACATTGTAGTAAAATCAATCCCCCAAACTCTGTATGAAGCCTCTATTAGCAAAATTCTGAATTTATGTTTATGTATAAAGAAAGTACAGGTCTGCAGCTTGGAAGACATAACTGTATCACATGCTGAAGTGCCATCCTATATCTTTACCTCCCTCATTCAAATTCAGTAGCTTGAAAAAAAATCAAGGAAAACTGCCAGATAAACCGCTGTGGTGATTAGAGTAAAATACAATTCAAGAAGGCTCCTTGCAAACTATACTTAGAAGTTGAGATTAAAATAATCAACAGTCTCTTTAAGTCTATGAGTAAAGAATTGCTTAAATGACTAAAGTTATCACTGACATGCAGTGATAAGAGAGTTAAGTTCTTCAGCATTCAATGAGAGTTCATTGCATATTTACTAGCATTTTGCTAAAACAAAGCTAAAATGGAGTATTTTAAATGCACTAGTAGTCCCTTCCAGAGAATTCTAGTAACATAAATGCTGAACCTAGATGGCAACAAATACGAATATAAACTCTCAAATTCTTTTTGGAATTTTAGCGAGCATTCTTTGGGTTTATTTGTCAGTTCTTTCTTCTTCATTGTGAGGAAGGCTGAGATTTTCTCCAGAATGTGGGTGGTGACAGGTGGCACAGAATCAACAATTCAGCTATTGAGAGTGACTAATAAAGGGATAACCCTGATCAGGAATCCAAACTGCTTCAGTGTGATGGTTCAGAATAAGGTCTCAAATGCGCAGATTAGAGATTCCTCATTAGGCTACTGCTGATCCATTCTCAAAAAAAGGGAATCATATTTAATTTCTTAATGCCCTCACTCTCACTATAGCCAAAACAGCAGATAAGCAGATAAACCAGATTTCTAAATATAATCTATTAGAAGAGATAAGCCACTCTACAGAACCTGGTAGGTTTTTGCAATAATCTGAAGGGTTTAGTGCGGGTTTGTTTTGTTTAGGGTTGGTTGTGAGTTTATAACAAAAAAGTACCATAGGCATCACGTTCCATGAGGCACATACTAAAACTTATTAAACTATACAAACCTATTGATGACACTCCTTCAGGTCTACTTGAAATTCTTATTATGTCTCTATCTCCCTTTAAGAGAAAAATCTCATTGTTGGTACAGGACACAGACACAATATCACCATATCCTTCCAAGCCACCAATCAAAGCCTATAAAGAGTGAACACAGAGACAAATAATTGGTATCAGACTAACACACTGTTTGCAAAACATGGTACTCAACAAAAGTGTTCACTGGATTTTAATCATCATATGCAGTTACAGGATAAAGATTTTTATCTTATCGAAAAGAAAGAAAATAGAGAAAAGCAACAGGAAAGAGCCCTTTAATCACAATGTAACTAATTTTTATACTAACTTCAATTCCACAGATATAGTCACTGTCTCTATCCAACTAACAGCAACAATATAACAACTTCAGGAACACACAATTAGGTAGCAGAAGAACGCCATAGTACAAATGTTTAATACCATTTAGACAAAGAGATACTAGCTTGTATTCCACTTCCATATGCACTTTTAATAAGACAAAATAAACACCACCTCACTCTCTAGCAAATAAAATGTAATACTTAGTTTCTTGCAAGTACCCAATGGTAGTAGAAGGGAAAAAATAAAAAGTTTCAAGCACATTTTATAAGCATAAAAAATCCTCTTGCATTAATTATTAGATTTTAGATTTCTATATGCTTTGCTAAGCATCAGAATTGATTATGATGTCAACACCTCAACTGAAAGCTTTAAATACATGCAGTTTTTATATATAATATATTGAGCTAGTTTATGGGTGTATCATTGCAATAACAACTTGAAAAGTGAGAGAATAAAGTCTTTTTTGTTCAATTTAAGTAAGCAGTTAAACCACAGAAGTATAATGGATAACCCAAACAGTGTCTCACGGCCCATCATGAACAAAAACAAGAAAGAAATAAAATATGCACCCACAAGGTTTATCTACCTGGTTCACAGTGTCTAGTAAGTAGATGCTGTATTCATTCCAAGTCAGCACCCATCCTTCTCGGAAAAAGCATGAAACAAGCCCAAGGTGTTTCTCTGGAGAGCTGTAACTTCCTCGGTCGGGTGGTTCCAAACGAGGATACAGTTCAAAAGTTTTTATCCCTCCAGCAAATACATCTTTTAATATGAATGTAGCCTGAACAGTTCCATGAACATCGGACTTCCAGAGACGAAGCCCAGGTCTGGCAGCAAACAGTGTCAGGTCACTCTGTTTACACAGGCCAGGTATAAAACATGCTCCAAACTTGCCAGTGCTAAAACGCAAAAGAATGTATTTTAAAAGCTACACTCAACTTAGAAACAATTTTTAAAACTAATGGTGCAAAGTTACAGCTGCAATTTATCAAAAAGAAAAGCCTTGATTAAAATATTCAGTCAAGTGTCCAAAGTACAAATTTAGATACAGTTACACAAGAGCAGTGCTTTCAAGTAACAACAGCTTCCCCTTACCTTTGGATGTCAGACACTACATCAATTAGGCAAATTAAATGGTTCTTCCTAATAAGCTTCATAGCCTTAACGGCACGATGTCCATCTTAGAAAGATCCTACTATGTGTCATCCCTCTCCCAGAATAAAAAACAAGCAAAATGCTACCAACCAACGCTAAGGAACTGACAACCTCTGCTTGCAAGAAGCACGGAACAGACCTCAGCTGTTGAAACCTTCATCTCTCATACACAGAAACAGCATTACTATCACCCAAGAAAACCCTCTTACTATTCATGCCCCTGGACAGATACATCACAGACCCTCTTTCAGGTGTCTCTGTCCTCTACTTACAGATATAATTAGTCATGCTGCTCTAGGACTGAGTTGCCTCTTCCTTCATATCCAAGAGAGATTACACAGTAGAAGATTGCAAAGCCACACAACAAGTTCCTAATTTTCAAGTCAAATTAAGTGCTTTCTATACATTTTCCCCTTTAATTCACTTCAGTGTATAAGAAAAAATGGGATGCTGACTTGCTTTCAGCATCAAATATTTCATCACCCATTAAACAGACCTGATTACAATGCTCACATCAAGCCACAGTAAACCAAGGGGGACGGCAGAGGAAGTTTAGCAGTGATTTCAGTTTAAACTATAAGAAAACATCTTAAAATATTTTTGCATGATAGTGCCTTGAAAATACAACTGTCACATATTTGCAAACACACAGTTTCTCAATAGGTAGAATTGTCATTTCATGCTCGATCACACATAGCTACTGTAACTGACTTTGTATGAGCAGACTGCTGTGTTGTATTAATTTCACTGCTTAGATCACTCTCTGTAATCCCCTCTGAAATGCTAGCATTAATAGATGTGCCTGCATCAAGATTTTATGAGGGTTACTTTTTTCTGGGCTGTGTTCCAACTTGGTTGACGGATTTCTCTTCTGTGTAAAAAAGTAGAGTGCGTTGTAAAGTAGAGACAAGCAGCACCTTCTGGTTGTAATCCAACTGGACAATCGAAGATGGCTCTTCCAATACAAGGCTGGAGTTGCAAATACCCTTTTGAAGATACATACAATTAACAAGAGTCAAACCTTCCTAAAAATATAAGGTAGTAACTAACACTCCAAAGAAATTGGTAAGCTCAAGAGAAAGCAAAAAAAACAAACAAAAGCTTCTGAACTCCAGTTGCCCAAAGTTCACTTAATGAACATGGAGTTCATTTATGTAGGCAAGAGGGGAGTTAGACTGTGCATGCCACAGTGGCACACCATGAAATTCAATCTCTCTTGGAATATTAGCTAATACATTTCACTTGAAATCAATAGAAGCTCCAGGACACATTTTCTTCCACTGCCAGATCATACAATGCTGAGACAATCGTTACATTTGGTGATGTAAACCTTTCTGTCAAACCACGAGGGATAGTCACAGATACATTAGGATAGATGTTGTCTAAATGTTTCTTCCATACAGAAATTCAAATTAGAATTTGTTTTGTTTATGTTCCAGCTCTGTATAATGAACAAGATGTTAGAAAAATTCCATTTACTGGTAACAGGCATGTGAGGCCAGCAGCACCCAAATATTAGTTTCATTCTACACTCCAGACTTAGATGCTGAATAGTTCTGGGAAAAGGACCTCATCCATAAAGTCACATCCTTCAAAAGTACCCTTTCCAAATACAAGAGAAAGTACTGGCTGAAAGCTGAAGGAAGATACGGTAGTTATTTCAGACAGAAACTTGAAAAATTAGAAAGATCACTACTTCTTTTAATATGTATTACTTTTTTAAAAAAGGTAAGGCAGTTGTGAAGGATATCCAGTGGTTGTCATGCTCAGTGTGCACACACTTGGCCAAGTGTACACATTCCCATAAAGCCATCCAATTAAATACATGACACTAAGCAATTAACTAACTGCTAAATATGTAAACACACAACCATTCTTTCAGGAAAGTGTAAATGTGAATTAAGGTCTCTACAAGAAAAGTTCACCTGGTCTAGGTCTAGGGCAGAGTAGACAATCTTTCCTTTGTCATCTCCAGAGAATAATTTCATTCCATTGGGACTCCAAGCTAAAGCTGTAATGCTACTTTTGTGGATGCCAGACACATCAAATCTCCGGAGCTGTGAAACAATACCAAAGCAATAAGGAATGATGTGAAGAGAAAATGGAGGCACAAACCCTATCCAGTGACTCTTTGCCTGATTTAATTGGCGATCAGGTACAAAAGTGGAGGTCATTCTAATGTTTATTTAGCACAAAAAAACCTAAAGAAACAATCCAAAACCCCCACCACTGAATTGATCAGCCAGTTATTACACAGGAGAAATCTCTCAAAAGCATATTTGATTCAATACATTTGTTGTAATGTAAAGCACGCTTGTTTCTTTCAGCTTAACATATAAAGCCTAAAACATATTCACAGATACTTAATCAGGTAAAACTTACTGGGTGTCACTATTACAAAAAATCACAGTAACACTCTAGTAGAGCTGGCCATACTAAACCTCACAAGAGTTTAGCCAAATGCAAACATTTACCTGTTTGTTTCTTCCAGGTAATGAAGACACAAGCTGAAAAACTGCAACCCGACCTGAGGCTGTACCAACAGCAACCAGATCATCAAAACAACTCAGCAGCTTTACAAAAGTAATAGATTCACACTTCCCCTGTTGAAACAAACCATACCAAGAACTCACAAAGTTAGTAAGACACAAACAGGAACTCAATTCTGAGCAACTCAGCTTCTTCAGAAGGGACAACAGTAAAAGCTCATATTTACCTCAAAATTGTATTTTTTCATCTGGTTTAATTGTCTGCAGTAGAGATAAAGCATCCCAATGCTGCTCCCCACAGCAATGTAGTCTCCATTGGTATCAAGTGCTGTGAGGTACACCACAATAGAGCGAAAGCCTTTTTGGATCTTTGTAGGAATGGCATTGAGGAGATAATATAAGGGACAAAACTCCTTAAATATAACCGGTGAAGCCACAGATGCCATAGCAAGGATTTGCACCAGCAATTTTAAGGCTGAAATAAACACATCTACTCGACCACATAAGGAAATCTGAAAGGCAAAACCAAAACACATGTTATTAATTTGTCTGAAGAGAGTCAAAGGTTAACAGAGAGACACCATTTAGCAAGTAGGGACTAAAAAATTCTCACCTTTTGCTTTTTATGAAGAAAAAGCAAGCTAAACTCTTGTAGTGAATGTAGCTATTCTTAGAAGAACCTTCTTAACAATTAAGAGTATTTCTCAGAACATCTAAGGATGCATGGTAACCACTAAATATGGGATAACCACTTTCCTAGAAGCTGTAAGCTTCAAAGTTGACTTCAAACGCAGTATTTCTTCTCCTCTGCCTAGTGAAAGAACCCCAAGGCCTCTGACATGGAACAACCCATGTGATATATTTCTTCATCTATCTGCAACCTCTACCCTCAATCCAACCAGTGTCAAGAGCATGTCACACTCACTGTGTCAGACAGTGCTGTAAGATCAAAGCAGCAAAAAGTATTTGTCCTCCACTCCTTAAGGCCCCACAGCCCAAGAAAAAACACAGCTGAGAAACAAATCACTTAAAACTACATCTGCTATATAATCAAATAATAACCAAAACACAAAAATAATGTGGTAGGAAAGGAGCAAAGCAAAAATTGAAGAAATCCCATTTTGACAGACGCAGGAAAATATCCATGTAGCAACTGAATTTAGAAAGATAAGGAGCAAACAGAAGAAAAAGTACCATATGCCCACGTTTCCTTTTATGGATAAGCAAATAATTTCATGCTTGTGAGCAACATTGTAAATATCCTTATGGGACAATATCTAAGAATAACGGAAACAAAGAGTCTGTTTGCCTTCTTTGAGGAGAAAAAAAATGTAGCCATAGCTCATCACAGTAATAACACATTGGTTTCATCAGAAATAGCTGCTATGACTATGACAAACTTAAAAATATTCAAAATATTTATTTGAACCCAGAATTTTTCTCAATGCAACAAACTTGACAAGAACATTTTGCAGCAGTTCTCCTCATGGATGACTTTGAAATATGGAAAAGAAAAGAATCCTTCACTTCCAGAATTTTATTTTGCTATGAGCAAGACCAATGAACAGAATTGTTCAGAATCTGCCAAAAATACCTGCAGTTTTCCAAGACAAGAATTCTGAATGTCTGAAAAGACAAAAGTCTTTTATGGTTGTGTGTCTTAATATTGAAGATTTTCTTTCGCTTCAGCAAACTTATAACTTCCTAAGAAAAATTAAAAACAGAAATCTACCAAATGACACTAGAAATGCTTCTAAATACTTTAAATTATTCTGTGAAGTACCCCTACTGGAATTTGTGATATGTCCTCTTGTGCCTGGTTTTAAGTTCCCTAAGGACGGAAAATGGCATTTGCTTGGCAGTTTCACACATTGCTGACATATGGTGTATATCAACTAAATTAGAAAAAAAAAAATAAAATAGCTCCTCTGGTTTCATATCTCCATTACTCTGAAAAGCTCAGATGTCTCGATTTTCAAACTATTTCAGTTATTGTGCAAGAGGATTCAGCACGCTCGCCTTGGGCGATAACATTGATAACATTGTACGTTATCAACATACAATTCCACTAAATCCAAAGGGATTGTTTGCATGACCCATGCAAACTCACGTCAGACAATACTGTAGGAATAAAGACTGGTTACTGGGCTCATATTTTATCTGTTACAAAAACTGCCAGTGACTAAGCCAGCACCAGTTATTAGATGTTCTTAATTGTGATAAGTTTTACTGCTTGCTAGAGCTTAGAAATCAATTCTACTCCCCTCCTGTGTTTACTAACCTCTCATGACACCTATTTCACAAAATACCACAAATATTTGCTGATTTATGTGTCCAAACTATTTCTGAATGAAAAGTTTCTTTCAGAGATGTTTTCTAGGTTAACAGATAACCCCAGTGCATCACAACTCTTTCACAATGTTTTCACACAGCATCTATTTTCCATGCACTATTTTAGGTCTCCTGCCCATTCCTTCAGCACTTACTACTTTCCATCTACAGTCAACTAAATAAAAAAGAGAACCCACTGCTAAAGTCTCTCATTTGCTGTTCTAAATAGGCTGTTTTGTAAGTTTAGTAATTTTGCTAGTTCGTGGTCTTTTTTTCCCCTTTTTTCTGACAGAATAAAATCCAGTCCTGAGTCTCACATGTACAAATCTTCCTCTGTCTAGTCCAACTTCCACCACTACCCAGCTACTGTCTCATGAATGTCACGTATTTTGTTTTTCCAAGTCCCCTTTGCGATTCCTACAACTCACATCCGTCAGCATCCAAAGCTGCTCTTGTAGCTGGAACCACCTCACACTCCCCACCTGCCAAAGGACCTTCTAAGTCCTCAGAATGTATCCTCTCTGTTTCTATCACTTCCCCTTCCAGCTCAGCTAAACCAGTAAAACTTTGTAATCCATTACAAACTATGGAAATATGCACATCTGTATTATCAAGAAAAAGACTATTACTCTTTCCTCTACAACAACTCTATCTGCAACCTGATGCATGTTTTGTAAGTTTACATTCAATCTAAAAAAAAAGAAAAAAACAGAAAAAAAAAGAGGGAAATTTTGGTGGGGTTTTCCTTCCCACCCACAGAAAACAGTGGAAGAAATTATTTCTTGTCAAATACTAAGCTAAATTTAAAAACTGCTGTTAGGCTTCGGTTCTCACTCTTCATAAAATATACATACAATATTATTTCAATATTCTCTGATGGCAAAATTGTAATAAAATTAAATTCTTTTTTTTCCTCTATAATCCATTCACCCTGTAAAATCAAAAAAGGTAAAAATTCATTCATAAACTATAATTTCTTGCCATCATACACAAATTAGTTTCATCTTGAGTGTTTTTAAGGCTAACAGAATATCTGCACTGCTTGTGTAAAAACATGTAACTAAAAGCTCAAACCCATGACTTCACTAAAAATACTACTAATCAAGTAATTTTATCTATACAAAACAAATGTACAAGGGACTAGAAAGTTTCCCATGTGGCCTATACATTCAAAACACCTGCACAAATGCCACCATTCTCTGCTTTTGATTCTAAAGTCTTCAATATCCTCTAATGACAGTTTTGTATGACATGTAGTCTCTTCCTCTTTATTAACAGCCTTAGGATTAATTGTTATCTGTTTTTCCTACCTCATTAATCCAAGGTAAACAGGGGATATGATCTATTTTCTCAGGCAGATTTTGGAATTGGATGTGTATGTTCAGTCTGTTCACTCAGCCACAGTTATTCTGAAGCACATAACAGCTGTAGAGGGCAAATCAGCTTGTGCTAAGCAGCTGTCCTGCAGCAGAGATAGAGTGGAGAAAAATACCACATCAAAAACAATCACCAGGCAGACAGTCCTTCCTTTTCATCTCACAAAGTTCACAACAAGCTTTCAAATACTGCATTCAAGGCCATGTTTTGAAAAGCATGTTTTATTTTATTTTCTCTGGTCTCAGAAACAGGAATAAGGTTCAGTGCTGCCTAACAGAGGCAACTAAAGTGAGAGATAATCCCCCGGTTCAGCAGACAGGCAGTGGTTAAAGGTTCAGTGCCAGAGCATGCCACAGATGGACTGCAGGAAGCTAAAGCTGTCACTGCATTTCTCTGAGCCCAAGTGTCCTGTTTGTACAAGAGGGACAACAGCTCTGTTTGATTTTTTTTTAATCTTTGGCATAAAAACTTACATTTCAGTTCTTCAGAGCAGAGACAAACTCATATCTATGACCACAGCTAAACACAACAGCCTTTGTTCTCAACTAGATCCCGCCACCTAAAGAGGAAAGCTGTTTTCTTTTCTAATACTTCTCACACTTTTAGCCCCAGAGCAGGGTACCTGACTGCCATATCACCAGAGCTTTTTACAGCAAACTGCTGCCAAGTAGAGGGGAGAACACAGATGCACACCCTGCCGAAGGAGCTCTGATTTCTTGCATTGTGCGCTCAGGCAAATGACTGGCAGCACAGAGGTCATGGTTATGTGATTAACACACACTTTACTTTACACAACTCATGAATTTTTGGCTCCAATGAGGTTTGTTTATTTTCTCTTTGAAATAATAAAAAATAGACAGAAAACCCAATAAACAAATCTAGATGAAAGTGATGGAAAGGATGGAAAAAGTAGAACCCGGGGTCACTGTGCATCCCAGTATGCCAAGAGGGGACAGGAAGCCTGGCTGTACTCATGCTGTCGAGCTTCCCTAGGAATCCTTCACAGAATCCAAGAATGGTTTGGGTTGGAAGGGACCTTAAAAGATCATCCAGTTCCAACCCCCCTGCCATGGCCAAGGACACCTTCCACTAGGACTAGGTTGCTCAAAGCTCCATTCAAGCTGGCCTTGAACACTTGCAGGGATGGGGCATCCACAGCTTCTCCGGGCAACCCATTCCATCCTCGCAGTAAAGAATTTCTTCCTAATATCATACATATATCTATCTTCTTAATACCATAGGTATACCTAATAAATACCTAATATCTATTATATTCCTAATATATATGCTTGCCCTCTTTCAGTTTGAAGGTATTATTACACCTCGTCTTAACCTCCCTTCCTTAGACGCACGACTATATTCCGACAGATGCTCCAAACCACTCCTTTCCCAGTCGCTGCTTTCTCGGCCCCTGCGGGGCCGCAGCTCCCGCCAAGGCACAGGGACAGAGCCGGGGGCTCCCGGCCGGACACCCGCGGGGCCGCCTCGCCTTCCCGCCGGCTTTACCTCGGCTTATGCCGGATTTACCGCCCAGACCCAACGCTCCGGGAAGGGGCGGGCGGCGCAGCCCCTGCAGCAGCGGGAACAGCCGCCGAGCCCCCGCCCCGAGCCCCCTCACCCGGCGCTGCCCGAGCCCCGGGGGCCGGCCGGGAGCACCGCCCGCAACAGGCGGCCGCGGCAGGCCCCGCTGTTGGCGCCCGGGGATGGCAGCGAGAGCCGGGCAGCTCCCCGGCCGTCCCGCCCGGTT
>VYXB01006918.1:0-19597 GCA_013397135.1 Pachyramphus minor | reverse complement strand
GGTCCTGGTGGTTCCTCGGTGAACTAACGAGGTTTAATGTGCCGGTGGTGCCCCGGCAGCCCGCCAGGCTGTCGCTGTCGCGCCCGGGTGTGGGCGGTGCCACGGGAGGAGCGGGGGACACCGGTGTCGCACCGTGTGTGTTACCTCATCAGTGTGTGTAAATATCTAAAGGCAGGGTGCCAAGAGGATGGAGCCGAGCAATAGCACAAGAGGCAGCGGGGAGAAAGTGATGCACAGGAAGCTCCATCTGAGCATGAGGAAGAACTTCTTCACTGTGCAGTGACTGAGCACTGGGATAGAGAGGGTGTGGAGTCTCCCTCGCTGGAGATACCCAAGAACCATCTGAACGCAATCCTGTGCCACGTGCTGTGGGATGACCCTGCTTGATCAGGGAGGTGGGACCAGATGACCCAGGGTAGTACCTTCGAGCCTTACCCATTCTGTGATTATGTGTGGCCTTCATTCTGTGACCACTTTTCGGGTGTGTCTGTGGATAAAAGTTAAAGCCAGCAAATGAGCAGGCAGGGTGTTATTGATTGGCTTGGAGCCCTGTTTTGGCTGCTGGTAGGGCCTGAGGTGTGAAGGTGGGGCTGCTGCATGTGCTCAGAGGGATGTGCTGTAGGTTCCTGTTGCTCTCTGGGCCTCCAGGGAGATACCGTGAGACGTGGGCTTTGTGCTCAAGCCATAAAGTGCCCACCGTCTGCAGTAGGACTCAGCCTTCTCCCAAACTCTTCCAGCTCACATTGCTGTGAATTAATTCACACCTTCAGGGCATGAGCACTGCATGCATGCAGTAATTGTTGCCATGATTTCCTATACTGCATTAGTATTTGATTGTCATTTGACTGTCATAAGACTGCTAGATTAGTCAAGACTGCAAAGGTGCTGCTGTCCGTGGTGCAATATCACATCTCAGAATGTGCTTGTGTTCTTTTAATAACCCCGTTTTCTTATAAATAGTAATAAGGCTGGTAGATGAGGAATTAGATTTCATGACCAGAGACAGTTAATGTAAATTCCATTTTACTTTAATCAATATTCTCCAGTAGAGCATGGAAATCATTCACACAAACTGCTGATGGATGCTGATTTATTTCTGTATCCTTTAAATGGCTTCAGTATCTTTATTTTCTCATACAGCAAAAAGTCCTGCTGATAGTACTCCAAGAAGGCCTGTTTTATCTGTCAGTGCAAGAAAAATTAAAGATAATGCAGCAGACTGGCATAATTTAATGATGAAATGGGAGAGACTGAATGATAACGGATTTACTACAGCAAACAAAATAGTCAACATGAAGATCAGTGAGCAGTAAGTATGCTAATACACATGAATAAAGACAGCATAAAAATTGCCTTTATTGTGAGATTAATAATGTTTTTTTCACTAAAAAGGTCTTTTTGGAGACAGGGGAGAAAACATGCCACAGTAGATAAGCTAGTTCTTAGATCAAACTCAGCAGCTGCACTTTTTGGTTACATAAACTATTTACATTCAAATAATAAATGTCTCATAAAGATTAAAGTAATCTCGTAAAGTAATGTCATTTGCAAGAAATGGAAAGCATTTATATAGTCAACAGATATTTAAAATACTTATATAATGCACAAAGTTAAAATGTACAAATCTCAGCCCGTGTGAGTTCCCTTACTCTCTTGCATATTTTACACAACTTTCACTCAGGTCAAAAGTTCCACAGATTTTAAGAAAGAATCAGTGATTTGTACAGACAAAAAAATTTTAACAGTAACGACTTAACCCCAGCAGACCAAAAAAACCACACCACTACCATACATAAACCCCAAAACTAAAAACCAACAAAACAAAAAAAACCATGAAAAACTAAAAAAAAACCAAAAAAAAAAAAAAAAACCACCCCACTTTGGTAGAGCTATTATTTTCATGCTGTAAAGAAAAAACTAATTAAGAGGGTTGGGAGAAGAAGCTTCTTCAGAGTCCTGACAGCTGAAGAGGGTTTGCCTGACAGGGTTCTGACAGGTACAAGCTGAGGAGCATTTTGCTGTAGTTGTGCCAGATGTTGCTTTTGCTCTCTAGCAGCTCCCTCTAAAGTCTGCCAGGCAGGGTGGGTGTCTGTACATTGGCTGCTCTGGGTTCACAGATAAATGTCTTGGTTTAAATTGTGCACAAATATGAGTTTGTGGTGAGGCACCAGGTGTCATCCAGAGCAGATGAAGCCTGGGCAAACCTTTTCCATTATGGGAGAACAACCTGCAACGCGGGACAGAGGGAAAAAGTGTTATCTGAACACCTGCAAGCACAGCTTTTTCGAGCATATGCTCTGAGATAGAGAAGTTCCATGTCTCTCTTGAGGATTATGGTGTCATCCCTGCTTGTTCCTGTGGCCAGCTATGGCTTGTGCTATTTTTATGTAGGTATTCTTATGAACAGTCTGTGACAGAGAGATTTTGTAGGATCAGACCACATGGATTTTAAATCTGCACAGCTCAAGTAAACCTATATGCAGTTGTTTATGCTGCCTTGTGTTTCTATTTTAGATTTCAAGACAGAAAACTGGAGATAGCGTGTGATAACAGTGTCACAGAACCTGAAAAGCCAACCCCGAAATACAATGAAGAACTGGACAATTGCTGTGCAGAATTACTTGAGACCTTAAAGCAGATGGTAACACTCATTTTCCAATCTTAGTCAGTATGAATCAATTCCAAGTGTGCTCAAGTATGACATAAGGAAATGTCCTCAAGTATTTATTGCAGACAGAGAATTGGGGGGGTTCATTCATAGTTCTTTGGCTTCAAACCTAAATGATTATAAATCCAGCATGGTCCTTTTATTTGCTTGATTGATAAATTTGAAAGTTGGTTTTACATCTGCCTTCTGTTTCTAATTCTACTCCTCCCTTTATAAAGTGATCTGGAAATAAGTTGTACAAAGAATGTATTCTAAAACTGCACCTGTTCTCTCATCCTGCATATTCCCTCTGTTTAGAACAAAAGAAACAACAAAGCATAAAGCAGTGCTTTACCTGCCATCATATCCTTGCAGCTGTCTTTGATCAGACATAATGCAATTATATTTTTAGTCTGCCTACCTGCATTTGCTGTGCAGATCTCCTTCTCTAGAGAGTAGAGTAATATAATTATTATGTAACCCTTTTTTTTCTGGATACACTGCTTGGAATTAATGTCACCTGTCAGTTTGAAAAGAAGCAAACAGTATTTTTCTGCCTGAAACTGTAATTTAAAATTCATATTAAAAATAACTTTTACAGCCTTCTGCCAAAGTGGAGGCCCATTAAAAAGATGGTAGATCTACTTTTTTACATAGGCAGGATATCAGCCATCTAGTATTTAGAAAAAGCAGGAAACAAGCTAGATTTACCTGTTCTGGGGGAAAAAGTAACAGTAGTTTGTGTGTTTTTTCATTGTGTTCTTTTTCCCTTGAGGTAGCTTTGTATTTAGACTACCAAGTGTGTTGATTCAATTTTTTATTATTCCTGAATAACACGAGTCTAAGCAGTGTTAGATTGGATACTAAACATAGCTACAATGACCCATTTTTCATTCCTTGTGAGTTTATACCAGTTTATGAAGTTATAGAAATATCTTTATTTTAGCTGCTGGACTTAACTGCCTGCAAGCTCCATTTAGTTGTAAATATTCATCCCCATCAGCAATGCACAAAGTCAGGTGAACATGAAGCAAGTGGATGGAATGACCTGTTTTTTGAAGCAAGCTGTTAGATCAGCCCAGATACATTGTCAGTAGTAGCTTGAGCAGCTTTTCTCACCTGCTGCTGATTTTTTAAATCAAATTTAAGACATTTTTACATAGTAATGTAAGAAAATGTGTGTTGATAGGGCTTGTGCTACACTTGTTTGATGTTTTTTCCCCAGTGCTAAATTGCTATAGGAAAAACCTAGAGGGAGGAAAAATGACAGAGGGCTTTAGTATATCTCTACATGAGGGAAACAAAAGAATGTGCAAAATCAGTCGTGTCTGCAGTGTTCAAAATTTCAGGATATCTCATATTTAATATATAGATTCCAGTTGTCATGTCTCTCTGGAGCTAAAAAAAATGTGATTTAGAAATGCTAAGACTAAATAGCCTTAATAAATAGTGTGTTATAAAAAAATCCTTGAGATTATAGTAGCCTAACGTTCCTGAGATGTTGATAAAGATTACACATTCATCATTTTTTCAGACAAAAATACAACTGAAAATGGAAAAGCTTACTTCGACTACTAAAGCAATCTGTGACTTGGAAGCATTCCACCATGGAGCTGGGAATTGCACAGCACCCTTCTTTCATACGTGGCCCACGCCATACTTCTGTAAGTAAAGTATTGATTATCTTAGCTAATTACATTATGTCTTTGATGTCATCTAATTTAAGACTGAAAAGTAAACCCTTTTATCTGGATGTCTTGCCCGAGAGAGGGTGTGTGTCTCCTTTACAATGGACTAATCAATAAATGCATGAATGCACCACTTGGCTTAGGGTTACTGCTGATCACTGCTTGTGTGAAGTGCCAGGCATTGTCTGACATGCAGCAATTACAGCACAGAACTAAGCTTGTCAGCAGCTTACAGTGGCCAAGCTGCAACAGCCATGTCCTCTGAAGGGAGAGACTTACGTGCAACTTGGTGGTGTTAAGCTGTAGGCTTAACTGCTTGACACTGAAATTAAATCCTTGAATGCAAAGAGCAAGCTATACCTCAGTTAATTCTGCAGGCAGCCAAAGAAAAATACCTCTGATCTCAGTGTCAGTCAAGACAAGTAAAAAAATGTTACTGTCTACTGTTAATTCTTTTAGCATTCACTTGATGGCAAAAGGTACTGCCTCCCAACTGGTATTACCCCAGTTTTAAGGCTGTCTGAATTCAAGACTGTGTGATTAAGTCTGCCTGATTCTATGCAAACCAAATGCCTTCTTTGTGAAGTGAAAGTCATGTGAAGCCCTGCTTCTTCACTACCACAATTTAGCAGGAATCTTGTGTATTAGTTTCTGCCAGCTTAAAAGGGTAAGAATGACAAAGACAACTGCTATCAAAACACCCATTGTGACTGAATCATTTAGTGATGCTGTCTACTCCATGAAAGACTAAATCCTTCTGAAGGCAGTGATGGTTCAGGCTAAGTTAGAAACACAGAATCAGTCTCTCTTTAAAAATAAGTTATGTGGTTAATTTTTAAGAAGTCAGACTATTAAAGATTATTATACAGATGCATTTTAACCCCCCTGCCAGTATTACTAATATAGCTAGTAACAATATTAGTTTTTACATTACTTCAGTTTTGGTCTGTTGGGGTTTTTTGCTGTTATTTTTCATTATTGGTATCACTCATTGGTGATCATGCATTGCTGAAGTGCCTGACAGCATGTGGAAGCATTCTTTAGTTTAGCTAAAATCAATAGGGACTCTAAAATGTGAAGCTTGTATTGCAGGTTAGCATTACCAGATTTTAAAATCAAATTTCAGTTATTTGAGGAATAGCTATAATTGATAATTACAGATTCTAATTGCTAATTTTATGGTGGGTCCTGAGAACCAATATCACTGCTTATTCTAGAATTAAATGGGGACTCATGTCAAAAATCAGATTTGTGTAAAATATATCCCAAAGCTGAAGAAATTGTTTAGCATTTGATAATCTAGTGTAAAAACATGAATAATGCTCTAAAAAACAAGGTGTCTATATTTGGGCAATAGCTTATGTAAGGTAGGTGGATTTTTTAATGATCCCCATATTTCAAGTATAATTTAACTTGTAGAGAATTGCTGATATATTCTGGTCAATGTGCTTGTTTCTTTAATCCATTTCAGATGAGGTCTCCCTGAAGCTCTCTGAAATGTACAAGAAGGAACTACAACTCAAGCAAGCAATTGTACAAGACATTGCTCATTCTGCTGACCAGGATCTCATGATGGTGTATTTATCATCATGGTTATACCAGCCTTACATTGAGAACAGCAGCACACTGCTACTTGAAGCCATGCTGCTGGAGACAGGACACAGAAAGTGCTAGAATTCCAAAGGTTACATGGCTGGCTTCTGATGATGCTTACATGAAACTGAAATGGCAAATTGCAAGGCTTACCAAGTAAGTTGAATTTCTGTAAAACTTATTAAAATTTTTTTTCTCTGTTTGTATTTATTATTTGGTGTTAGCTGAGACTCCTGTTTCTGCATGGGACAATCTGGGTTTTGGTTGCTTTATCCATTTTAAGAGCAGTAGAGAGGATACAGGTAGGAGGCTACATCCCCTATAATCAGGAAGAGGTAAGCACTACCTGGTGGTCTGAGGGAATTCAATGCACATAGACAGCTACAGCAAAGAATGTTACTTCTTTGTAAGTCTTGACAGTCTGAAATACCTACACGGTCCCTTTGGCCATAGAATTTCAGCACCTCATGATCTCTCGTGGGGGGTTTTTTGCATGATTTAACAGGACAAGTGCTTTCGTATTGGCTTTGTAAGTGGAGAAGAGGAAAGCAGAAAAGGCAGGATCCAAAAGGATCCATGTAGTTTGGTATGTGGTTCTGAAATGCAGTTGTAGACATTAGTGTAAATTCTGGTTTGGTTTGGAGTCTAGGGGTGTTAGGTGCATCACCCTTCAAGAGTGATCCAAGCCTGAACTACCACTCTTAGTACAACTTGGCATTCCACAGTCATATAAAAATGTCATCTCTTAATAAGTTTTAACTTTTTTCTCTTAGAGATGTTTCATGAAAGCATCAGTTCAATAAAAACAATGCCTCCTTCAGTCAGGGCCGTATCGTATATTGTTTCATAGGGCTCTCTGAGTTTTTCCTTGGATTACTGCTACTGATATCAAGTGATTTTTGTTTGCCTCTCTGTACTGATAGGAAAAGCAGGATCATTTCCTTAACTGGCTCCAAGCTGAAACCTCATAAGCTTGGCAAGTTTGCTGCAGTAACAGAACAGACAGACATGAATTGGGAAAGTTTTCTCGACTTCTTGCTGTGTTGAATGAGGTTGTTTCTGACAGCTAATAGAGTTTTATTCTTAGCCCAAATTTCTGGTGTCTAAAAAGCAATTCTGCTGTAGCTCAAGGAGAATACAATCAGTTAGGAACAGCTTTGCTGGGTTTTATTATTTTTCAGTGCAAGTGTTCCACGTAGTTTAACAGCCACCTTAATTTATCTGAGTAGGGCCAGACCCGTGTCACTATGGAAACACCTTCATACTTCAAAAATATTTTCCAAGGAGAAAAGATTAGTTCCCACATAGAATTGTTCTTTTAAGATGAGAGTAGGTGTATTGTATTTCCCAGTATGTGCAAAGCAATAGGGAAGACAGAATTGAAGCAAATTTTCATTTTCTGCACAGGTGGAAATTGTGGTTTGCTCTTGTTTCTTAGAGGAAATAAGCTGTTCAGGAAGGGGTCTTCATATTCACAGACCTCCTTGCTTATTGATTGCTGCCAGACATGGGAAGATTACTGCAAAATCATTGCAGAGATGTTTTGTCCTTACAGCTCTAAGCAGTTGATTGTTATATTTGAAGCCCTCACATGTAGTGATTAGACAGTCAGTACAAAGGAGCATAATAAAGAACTGCTCACTGCAATCAAAGACTTTGGAAGACCAGCAGAATCTTGCTTTATATGCTACCTTCACTTACAGGGTAGGTCTGTATCCTCTGGCCATTACCACCTCCTAAAAAAACAAAGAGGGGGAAAAACCCCAAATCAAATACTACACCATAAACCCAACCACCAGACGGGAGCTCATTAATACACAGCATCTTTCACAACTGCACTTGAAAGGCAGTGCTTTGACTAATCAAATTAATCTTCTACTTAAGCAACCAAGAAAAAACCCAACCAAACAAATAAAACTAAACCCAACTATGTTAAAGGGACATAGAGCAGATTATTTCACCTCTAAATTGTCCTCTCTCCTGTTTAGATTCAATTTTTTGTGTTTTCCTTCAGTAACAATACCATGAAAAAAATCAGTGTTCATACTTTATTTATCAACAAAACAGCTCTCCTGCAGATCAGGGTCCTTAGTGGATTTGTCCAGTTATCTCAGTAGCTTCATTTATTTAGTAATGAGGTGACATACATTTTAAGGAGATGTTACCAATGTACAGTAATGTATACTCATTCAATGCTGTTCTTTTTCATCTGTTAAAACTTCTTGGAAGACAAGACAGTGCCTTGGACAAGAAGCTGCTAAAGGATATTGAAAGTATGACAAAAACACAAGATAGCTGTTGCTAAGTAATTTGCCAAGTTTTCTCCCTGCCTAGAGAAACAGGGATTATAGTCAAGGATACCTTTGTATTATGATTAAACAGTGCAAGGCAGTGTGAAGTTACTAGGAAGGTCAAAGTGTAGAACTGATAAAGGATGCATCATCTGAAAGAAAAAAAGTGTAATACCAGTCTTACAAAAATAGGCCATCACAGACAAAAGCAAAAAAGAATTTGGTACCTCATTAAGGAAGATCAGATCACTACTTATGTGCCTTCCCATTTATGTCTAAGTAACAGCAGTTTTTAAAGGCGTGGATGAACATTACACAAAACTTAAATATCTTTCCAACAGTTCAGTACAAATCGGATCTTGTTTGAGGCTGTTTTTGTCACTAACTCCATGGATCGTTATTTCAGTAAGGATCAGCAGGGCTGTCACAGTGTTCCTGGAATGCCTGACTGTGGATTATACTTAAAACTGCCCATTTTTCCAGGCAGATTTATGTGCATCAAGTCTAGATGCTAATGAATAGTTACGCTTCAAAAAACTGCAATACCAAAAAGCGTTCTGTAATCTCAGTGGCACAGAAAATGCACATTTTTAATATAGCTTTTATTTTACCCATATACAGCTTGCCAGTACACAGCACATCACTGCTGAACAGCAGTACAACTTACTGCATTTTAAGATGGCTAGAGTGAGAAGGAATTAGGTAACAAAAGGGAACAGTGCAACAATTTTAGGGCTGACAGATTTCTACTTTCCACCCATCCCCAACATATAAAGCAAATAGAACAATGTTAATTCTAGAATTTTTGGTTGCAATGCTGCTAGATTTATATAAACATAAGTTATAAAAAGTACAGGGCATAGAAACAGTTTACAAATAAGTTAAATTTCAATTATCTCAGTATTCACATTAGAAAAATATACATTTTATAACCAGTCTTTTCCAGAAGAAAGCTTATAGGGTTTTTCTAATTTATGGCTCCAATTCACTTTGCGAGAGCAAAATATCTTCACTTTGGCCACCTGCCTCCATTGCCAGTAGTGCTTCCACAGTTTCCAAAGGTATCCCTTCAGGAGTGCGAATGTGCATTGTGGTACCGCTGGAATCGGTTACAATAACGATGCCCTCTGCCCGAGACAAAACAGCAGTGTCTGGATGAGACAGGATAAGCCCATCTGAAGTCTGAATGAAAATCTGTTCGTGTCCCTGAGACAAAAAATCATGGCTCTCATCGGAAATCTCAAAAGCTACAGTTTCATCTACAGTAACTGTATTTGCCAGCTCATGTGCTTCCTCTGTCCCACAAGAATAGTCACTCTGGTTTTTAAAAGCGTTTTCATGGTTCACATGAGCTGACAGGGAGGCTCCCTGGACAGTGTCTGGGTGCGACTCAGCCTGAGCACTGTGTGGGTAGTTTATTGGCACAATGTTTGCTGAAAAAACCTTTTCAAGTTCCTGCATCTCATCAGTCACACCAGCATTACGAAGTTGCTCAGAATGTCCTTTCATTGCAAAATTAGGGTTTTCATCTTGCAGTTCCTGATATTTTTGATTGTGGCCATTTTCCTCACTCATTGATAAGTCAGTGCTCTGACTGCCCACTGTGTGCTCCGACATGGAGGTGCAAAGTTCTGGAGCTGCCAGTCCACCCACCACATTCTCGCTCACAAAGTGCCCTTGAACCAGCTCTGGTGAATCTGCTTCAGCAGGCAGCACGACCTCCGTGTGCACCAGGGATGCACCTACCATATCTGGTCCCTGTATGTTTACAGGCTGGGAATACTCTATCCTCATTTCCACAGTCTGGGAGAAGGTACCTGAATTTTCAGCAGCGATGCTAACTCCTGAATCAGCAAGTGAATTATGTTCCTCTGCTGTTGGTAATGTATTTCCAGTTGTGCAGCAAGTGATATGCCTATCTTCTGAAAGCAGGATTTCTCCATTTAATGGATTAAAACCTGAAAAGGGGAAAGAAATATAATTTTGTTGGGCAATTTAATACTGCATGACCAAAAAGCTATTTTTCAGCAATAATTCCAGTGGGAAAGCTAGAGTACTTCCCTGCTTTCTTCCCCCAAATTAGCAAACCTGAAGCACCTATAAGTTCCACAGAACTTCCCAATGAGTCAGTAAAAAATACTGTCAGTATAAAAATACTTAAGGAATTTTTGCATAGTGATATCAAGTATTTCTATAGTAAGATATATTAAGAAGCATAATTTTTCTGTTAATCCTGAAAACAACTTGGTCTGAAAGTCAAATGCAATTTTCTTCCATCTGTCATGCAGCCAATAACATTAAAAGATAAACACTTCACTGGGCACAAACTTGTCAGCTGCTCATCCCCATCACTATTAGTAAGGTGACAGAAGCATTTAAACTTGATAAAATTTCTGTTGATAATTAAGCTCATCCTGGACTCAGACATGTCATCAGGTTACTACATATTAATTAGGTGTGCTAACAGCAGCACTTTCTTCCCGTGACAGAAAAGGTAAAAAACACTAGAAATGTAGTGTTTTACCAGTTACTTAACCTGGACCAAGAGCCAGATCACAAACCCCGCAGGTAATTGAACAGTAAGATGCAGCAGTATGACCTGCCAGTTTTTATTATTGCAGGTCAAAAGGAACAAGTAGGTTGGTTTGGGGTTTTTTTGTTATTAAAGATATCACTGCACAACAAAGGAGGCCTAACAGTGCAGAAGGAACTATTTTTAAATTTTTGCACTGTAGACTAAAAAAGCCCTACTAGCAGATACAAGTGAAAAAAAAAAAATTAAAAACTCATATCCCAGAAAAGAACCACAGTACCGCAAGTGTGGTCATGCAGAGAGCCTTTCAGAGAAAGAAAAACAAACTAAGTGGGGGAAACAAAAACCACCCATGACTGAAAGACATGCAAAGGGCAAGAGCAAAGCTGCTAACAGCAACACCAGAAAAAGGCATTTACAAAGCAAGGTTATGTTACTGATGCATACATCTTACTAGAGATTTTCTTTCTTTCCACTGTTACCGTGCCAATCTGAGGGGCAGCCTGCACTAGCCCTCCCCCAAGATCCACAAAGGTCTACTACTTCTGCTCTTGCAGCCTGCTGAGGCAAAGAGGAAGGACACACACTCTGCTTCCTCCTCCTCTGCTCTCCCATGGCTGATACAATGGTCATGGCACCATCCTCACTATGAGGGATGGGAGGGACAACAAGTATTCAGGAAGCACACAGCAGAGGACACTACTATGCTCGTAGTACTGTACTAGTATCAATAACTGCATTATCATGCATCCAGAATTGAACTACTGCTGTGGTCTGCATCATCCATAATGTTTCCCCCCGTCATGAGGCCTTTCCAGTTAAACTAGTGCTTTTGAAGGACCTGGAGTGCAAGTTAAGAAATGAAACTTCAAGACAAAACCCACAGTAGCTTGAAGAACAAAGAGACTTGTTCAGCTCCTGCATGAATAGAACAGAATTGGAAAATCTGAAGAGGTTACCATCTTTTCCCAACAGTGTACACAAATTCCCACTCTTTTCTTTCACTTCATCTTGACTGGCATAAGCATTATTCACATTCTCCATTACGTCTTCTAACTTGGTCCTTTTGGCTGGTGGCAACAGTTCCTCCCCTGAGTTCTGTCAATACAAGAGATGATTAACTGGGCTGCCACCACAAGAGTTTACAATATCGGAAAAGATCACAAACTAACTGTGGGGCACTTTGGGGCAGCTAAACTGATGCTTGAAAACAGGATTTACGCTACAGGTCTTCCTAAAAGGTAAGGATTTAAACACAGCCCTCACACTTTGCCAGAATGCCACCAATTACTTCTGATTCTTGGTTGAAACAATCTGCCCTTGATTCAACATTAAAGCACTTCCCCAAGGCTTTGTGATTAGCTGTACCCATGACACCTGCTGTAAGCTTTCCAATACAGGCACAGCTTGCCCAGCATTGTTTGGTTCATGTGGAAAACATGATCAGCTCTTGAATTTAACCACAGGCAGAAAATGAAAAAAGCACTAGTCTTATTTATCTACCACCACAAACAGCTCTGGATTAAATAAAAAGTATTTACAGGGATGGACCATAGAGATGTGATTTCCACAAAGAGCAAACTCGGCTTTCTCCTATAGCTAAACTGTAAACAGATTAAAGCTGGTCAAGAGACTCGTCAGAAAGAAAGGAACTGTTTTCATGCCCCTCTATCTACCACCAATTAGCACAGCAACCACTTCTCCCGTGTCCAGGCCTGCTGTAGGTTAGGTCATTTCCTCCAACACAAGTTATTAGAATTTGTGGGGCCCCATTTACTAGAACCTCCACAAAATCCTTCCATCCCCATATCATAACATTACCTGTAAGCCTTTGAGATTCTGTCCTGAATGCTACCAAGTATCTTCCCAAAGTACATATTTAATGTTCTAGTTCCTAAGCCTTGCGACGATACCACAGTAGAGAGTACTTTAAGTATTTCTGAACACCACAAAAGCCTTACTTTAACCCAAGTCAGATAATACTAATTTGATTTTGTAAGGAACAATTATCTGTTTTTACAAGTTTTAATTTGTCTCAGTTTCATTTTTAATTTTCACAAAGGTATTCCATACCTCAGCTAACCGTTTTTGTCCCAGTATCTCCACAGGCTCATTAACCATTTTAATTACACATTGTGAACAAGAGTCTACATCTTCTGTCTTTCGTTCTCCAGTGAGTATTTCTGTAATTCCCAGCGATTCAGCAACCTTTAAAAACAGATATAGGGAAAAAAAGTAAAAGTTAGTCTCTCAAATCTGAATGCATAAATGCTGAAATATGGACTAGTTCTCTTAAAACTGAACTAGAACTACACAGTGTGTAGCCTGACAGTCATCACAGCTCACTGCAAGTATTTAGACTCCCATGTTTTCTACCAGCCTCCACATGGATACAACATGACCTTCACTTGAAGGTGACTATTAACAAGCAAACTCAAAAGAGTCAGGAGTACAATGGCTATACATAGAATCCAGAGACAGTTACTCAGGGCAGAGTTTAATAAAGAAGATTGTTGAGGCTATCATATAAAAAACATTTAAAGTCTTCCTGTTTAGAGTATCTCTGAGTAGTTTAAAGATTCTTTTCCCCCCTTCTCACATACCCTTCCTATGCTTCATCTTACATAGGTGTGCCACTATCCATCTTCTCAAGGCTGGGTTGTTTTGGGTTTTGATTTGGTCTTGTTTTGTTTTTCTTTTTTAAAGAGCATTATTCTATATTAAGAATGCACATTAACACAGAAGAAAAGCAAGAAAGAGGTTCCATCTGTCTTTCTAGATGCAGCTCCACAAACAACAAATCTGAAGAGTCACTAAAATAATAATTTTCAGTTTTATTAACTTTTTCAGTGCCTTTCACATTTGTTAGTGTGACTGTGAACTGCACAAATGCATTCAGTTTGTCCTCATTTTGCAAGGAAGCTACTTACCCCTTTAAATCAAGGTCACTCATTTTAAATATAGACCCCTCCTTCCTTATCAAACACCAGGATGTACTTTTATCAGCAGTTAATGCTAAATACACCTTTCAGTAACATGCAGCTTCATCCTATCCTAGATATGCAAGGCAGGTATCAGCACTGCTAGAATTGCTTTTTGTATTTCTAGTTGCATCCACTGACATAAAACTACAATTTTAGTTTATTCTTCTTTATTTCTTCTTGGTAAGTTGTTGGACTTTTTACAATAATGTCTATTTTTGCTAATCAAAAATGATGTTTTCTTCAAATAAATTTACCAGCACAACAAAGCCTATCAGAGAAAATTAAAAATGCAATGTATCTAAAATAAAGCAAACAAACAAACGAAAAAAAAAAAATCATGGTTCCAAACAAGGGTGCTTTATTACCTTAGCATCTTTTATTTCAACAGGCTGCTGGCAACTCACAGAATCAGAATTATTGAGGTGATCATAAGCCATTTTCTTTACCATGTTATGCAAGTCTTCAAATTCCCTATACACATCTGGAAAGTAAGCTTTGGCTGGATATCCTTTTTCAACCTAGAAATAAGAGGAGGAAGAAAAAAAAAAAAAAGGGCTTGTTTCTCCCTCCCTATATTTTGAAAAAGATGAAATTAAAATCTGTCAAGTTTGTTTTGTTCAACATTTTAAAACAGAAACACTTAAAAGATTATAGAATGTTCAAAATGTCACAGAACCAGGCAGCAAAAAAGAGAGGCTTTGAGCTGAGACCTAGCAGTTTTGCCCGTGTAAGACTGGAGTGATGTGTGGAATGCCTACGTGCTGCACAGTTCCAACTTAGGAAATTCAATTATGTCTTCTAAAGGAATCTTTTTATGTATACTAATGAAAGTGTCCCTAAAGTATTTAACATTTTTACATGAAAACTCACCTTCATCAACAGAAATTCATACACTGTAACAAGCTTTGAAAGACGTGGGAGAGCCAGCTCCATTAAGTCTTCATTATCACACTGTTGTATGAGCTGCCAAAAGCCAGAATGAGCTTATTAGGAAAAAGCAGCCCACAGGTTATGCATCCCATTTGCACAATATAACATATCACTACTTTTTTCTGAAAGAAACCTGTGTGCTTAAGCAGCTTTGTGAATAGATGCAAACTAACACCAAAACAGGGGATAAGTTAGAAAACCTCACAACAGTTACTACTCATCTACATACAAAACTCAGTCCCACAGATGTTGCCAATTCATAGAAAGAACAGCAACTTCTGTAGCTTTAGTAGCCATAAAGGATCTACAACACACAGGAAACAAAAGAGCAAATTGTGTTAGTTGCATGGATTTTAATCTCCATTCTATCCCCATTAATCCCCAAGACCTTCTTTGTGGACTTGGGGCTTTTTTAATTTTTTTTATGTTGTTCAACTCCAGTTGGGTTTGTATTTTTTTACTGTGTTGAAGGAGATTCATAATAGTGGCTAGTAACTTTCCTTCTCCAGACAAAGGATAGCAAGAGTACATCTACACATCAGAAGTCCCTTTCCAGACTGATATCCCATTTTCCCTTTTCCCACTGTTCAGTTGGAAGTATTTTTTTCTTAAAAGACAACTTAATGTTTTCTTCTGAGAAGGCATCTTAGGCTTTCATCTTGTCAGTACACAAGGATGTAAAAAAAAATTTCAACAAACAAAATCTTTTTAAAAAATTATTCATTGAAAATAAGTGATTTAAAAAAAAAGAAAAAAAAAAAGAGGGCAGGGGAAGATACTTGTGAAGTAATTGCAGAAGAGAACCATACCTCTTTTAACCTAGCTTTTCTTCTGAATACATTGTGTTCTGCTGACACACTACTAAGTGACTTTGAAGGGGACTGACCAGGTCTGCTAAGCCTTCCAGAACACCTGGATCTTCCACCCATCCTTGGTCGACCACGTCTCTTTGGTCGTCTGGGCCTTCCAGGTCCCTTTGGAGTTACTGGTCCCCGGCGTCTTGAACTGGTTTCATTTTGTTGTTCTGCCAGCAAGTGTCTGCTTTCTGCAGTCTTTGAAGTCTTAATTAAAAGAAAAAGTATTTATTCACCATCTTAAACGCTATTTCGAGGAAGACAATTTTATAATTAAATTTGTCATCTATGCAAACAATAAGTAGCATATTAAAAAAATGGAAAGCTGGATACAAACATAACTTGCAAGGAAAAGTTGTGGAATAAATCCAGCACATTAATAAGGCTGCTACTTTGCAACACATATATGCCATTATTTGCAAAGTTAGCATTTTTGATCCACAAAACGTCATCCAAAATACAGAGATTATGGGAATATAATTAAGTCAGTTAAATACATTTAATATATTTGAAGTAAAATATATCATCTTCAAATAAAGAGGTTGTAGAAATAAAACTTACTTAGCAGTTAAACCTACCCAAAGAGTAAGTTGGGTTTCATTCTAACCATGTCAAAGCATAAAAAATTTATAGGAAAGACAAAACCTCTTACACTGACAAGCCCAGTAACTACAAATCACAATATATTGCCCAGTTCCCATATTTCAAAATCTTTAGTCTTCCCGAGGACCACAGTTGAGAAGCAGCTCCTGTTATAAGACCACATAAAAATAGAAAAGGTACTTTTGAGTTGCTTAGTTATTGTGATTTCAGGGCAATTTTTTTTACTGTTCAAAGCAGTGATTTCTCACTGAACACGTCCTTCCAAGCTAGAATTTGTAAGAATATTCCAGTATCTTTTAAGAAAGGAGTTTATAATAGTACTGAGGTATATCAGGCTTCTTTGCATAATCTTATGTTTGCATCTCAGCATTCAGTAGCTCTCTTCTATTCTACTGATTAGGAAAGCTCTAAAAATGGCAAATTTGTGTCAGTTTTATCCAGGGATTAAATTACTAAATTAGTTCTAAATATGACATCAGAGTAGGTTGAGTGTGGGGATCTTGATTGGCTTCCTGTCTGTATCATTGTAACAATTTTAATAACCTGCTGTTCTTTCTAGGAAGTATTCACTTGGCCAAAACCTGTAACATATCAATGAGTTTAAGTGCAAATGTGTAGAAGTCTTTTCTAAATCCCCATCATCCTAGGTAAAATAAGTGCTGTACAGGGAAGTAACAACTCTACAATAATTCAGAGAGCAGACTTCCGTATTCTGCAGTTCTCTTTTTCCAAAGATGATAGATTAGTGTAGAGGATAAGGGGAAGCTGGGTTGCTGCACTGACAACATAAACTGTAAATTTTTGCTCTCCTGAGAACAACTTCATAAGTACAAAGAAAAGTAATAGATGTGACACCCCTACATCTAAATGAGTACTTTTTCGTAGGCAGCAGCTGCATCAGCTCTTGCTGCAAGATGTTAAGAGTCATTTAAATATTAAAAGAGAATTTTTTTTTTAAATGACCAGCTTAAAACATCACAGAAAAAAATTTGCAGCTGAAGTAGCTTCCAACCCAGAGACTCAAGTTTCACCAGGGTATTTGGTGCACAGGGTTTCAAAGCCAGGCTTTGAACACCTGCTTTAGGAAAAGCTGCAGTCCACTGCTGTGTGGAAAATAAAGAGATTTCTGTGATAACACTATTGCAGTAACAGAAATTGATAGAGCAGATGATGTTCTGCTGTCATGCTAAAGGCTGTAAATTAATGAGAGTGTTCTTATCCAAACAAAGAGAAGAATGTATTTATGCAGACATGGTGAAAACTGTATGCAGTAACAAATGAACACTCAGTGAACATTCAGTTGTAGGTGTCTGTGCAAGAGTACTATTCCTGCAACACTGCAAGAGACAATTTGATTTTTAAAGCACTTCAATAGGAAATTTGTTTCATGTAGTGTATTGGTGGTTATTTCTGAGCAGTACAAGACCATACGGCTGCAGAACTGCCATTCGACTTCCCACAGAACTGACAGCTTTTCCAAGGAACACTTTACCTTTTCTCCAGCCTTTGAATCAACAGTTTCTTCCAGATTGGTAGCTAGTGCATTTTGATGATTTAAAGTGACAGCAATTGAATCCAAATGTGCTGGACTCATCCTTTCCTCTCTTATTCCACAGACATTGTCCACAAATATACTTCCATTAGGCTTATTTAGAGGTATTTTTTGAGGTGAAGACTCCAGCTGTCCATGGCCTGGGTTAAGTTTATAATGTCTTGCTAATCCTCCTTTTCCTATATAAGATTTTTCACAAGTCTGACATTTAAACATTTTGGGTTTCAGATTATAATTTGAAGAACTGAATAATGCATCCTTTCCCTTCACCTTTCCTTCTTCATCATCTTCTATACTCAGCTCAGAGTAGTCATCAGAATCAGACTGATGACCATCAGCCAAATCCTCCATTTTAATGAATTTATAGTCTTTAGCTTTGTATTTGGGGGGGCGTGAAATACGTCCAGAACGAGTTTTCACCTTCAAGGATTTTTTTAACTTGTCATCCTTTTGCTTTTTTTCAAGGCATGGTGTACTTGAACTGGCTGCAACCACGGTAGTGTTTGGAGACTTTGAAGCCAACGCTGCGGCACGAGTAGCTTTCTGTCCATTTACCATCTTAGGTGTGGGAATCTTGTTCGCAGACACTGATCCGTGAGATGCCAAAGGTCTCTGCATAAGCAACTGAACTGGAGACTCGGAAGAACTATGCAGGAATAGCTGCTGCTCCTCAGTTCCTGAAACAGGCTGTATCCTAATTATCTGGGGATTAATAATGCCAAGTCCTGGCATGCTAGAATTCCTACCAACAGGCTGACTCAGCGTTATAGTTTTGGATTGGATTGGTGCCAATGATGTCATTGGCCTTTCAGTTTCCTTCATCTGTCCTGGCTGAACTTGGACACAAATGGCTTCCAGCTGCTTTTGTGGAAAAAAGGAAGAGTTATAATTACACAAATACAGTATTAATAAATACAGTACTTATCAAGATAATACACACATGCCCTTAAAGAAAAGCGTGAAAAAACCACTGCACATCATTAGTTTTCCATTTTACTGCATCAAAGCACAGATTTAACATCAAAGCATAAATTCCCTTCCTTCCAGCTACAAGTTTTCCTGCACATTTACTGCTGTGACTGCTGTTCAACTAAAGCATGTAAAGTTTGCTCTGAGGCCATGTCACAGCTTTGTTTCCTGCTAGCAGGCCTGTCTGGAATAGCAGAGTCAACACCATCACCAAGGCATGTTCATAACCTTCAGCAAACCCCACATGCAGGAGAACTACGTGGCACAGGCCAAATACCTGGTCCAGAATGTACTGTAATATGTGCTCACTTCAAAAAAACTTTGTGGTGGTGATTCAGGGAAGGTACACGTTACTGATCATCTCTCTCAGAGTCTCCTCCTCATCCAAAGTTCTGCCTCAGCTCAAATCAATTACTTGACAACCCCTGCTCCCCAAAACGTGGGCTGGAAGCAGAGGTACTGTCACTTTCCTGTAAGAGGGGCACACATTATCTACCTGTGCATCACTGCTATGAAACATGCCTTCTAAGCGATTTTCACTGCCCATGCTGTCAGACAGAAACACTGACCACAGCAGCTATTAGCTACTCTCAAACACAGATTTTCCTAAACCACTTTGAAGGCTGTGTTCTTGAGCTGTGGCACTCGAGTCTATACCCGAGGGCAGATGTAACTGAAGAAGAAGGCAAAAAAAAAAAAATTTAAAGCGATAAAACCCTCCAGAGCCTTGGATTTCACCAGCGAGCGGGTACCGCAGGCTCCCTCTTTCCCTCCCCGCCCAGCCCCTGGGTTACCTTCTGCGGGAGGAGCCGTGCGGCCGCCGCGGCCCTGCCCTGCTGCAGGGCGACCTGCTGGGCCACGCTCTGCAGCTGCCGGGCGGCGTTCTGCATGATGCCGCCCGCCGGGCACGGCTGCAAAGTGGGGCCGCCGGCAGCCACCGGCGGCTTCTGCTG
>VYXB01006917.1:137165-288491 GCA_013397135.1 Pachyramphus minor | reverse complement strand
GTCATTTTGCAGATGCCACCAAGCTGGGCTGGAGTGTCGATGTGCGGGAGGGCAGGAAGGCTCTGCAGAGGGATCTGGATAGGCTGGATTGATGGGCTGAGGGCAATTGTGTGAGATTCAACAACGCCAAGTGCTGGGTCTTGCACTTGAGTCACAACCAACCCCTGCAGAGCTACAGGCTGGGGGCAGAGTGGCTGGAAAGCTGCCCAAGGGAAAAGGACCTGGGGGTGCTGGTTGGCAGCAGCTGAAGGAGGTTGTAGCTAGGTGGGGGGTGGTCTCTTCTCCCAGGTTACAAACATTAAGATGAGAGAAAATGTCTTCAAGTTGCACCAGGGAAGGTTTAGGTCAGCTATTAGGAAACATTTCTTCACTGAAAGCACTGGAAGAGGCTGCCTGTGGAGGTGCTGGAGTCACCATCTCTGGAGGTATTTAAATGTAGTGTAGATGTTGCACTTGGGGACATGCTTTAGTGGTGGACTTGGCAGTGCTGGTTTAACAGTTGAACTTAATGATCTTTAAGGGTCTTTTCCAACCTAAATTATTCTGTGATTCTATGAATCTCTGATTGAAAATTGAGCACAAAAGGAACTAATGAGAAACCTTCAAGAGTGAGAGAAATATTAATTCTTAAAGCATTATTCTTTCTTTTCTAAAGCTGCATGTTTTATTCCATACTGGAGAGAAGTCGTTGATACCGCATTAATTGCCCTTTTTTTTTTTTTTTTTTGGAAGCAATTTGATACAATCCCTCAATAGAAAGTTCTTAAATAAAAATCACAGGAAGGAAGTTTTATGTAAAAATTTGGTGTATGGTGTTCCTTTGATAGGCTTAAAATGTCAGAGAAGTATTTTTGTGCATTTTGAAGTTTTCCTAGTGCCAGTGTTGATTAGTGATAATGACTGTGCCTTGTGAAAAACAAATGCTTTCACATTCAGATTCACTAGGCTTATAAATAATGTGTTTGGTATTGTCAGAGCAGTTATTAATATAAAAATATAAGAAATCAGGATATCTTAGATTCTGTTTAAACTAATAATTAATTATAATAGGAAAAAAAAAGACCTGTAGACCTACTTTACACAAATATGGATGAATACATTTATACTTAGGTTACTAACTCAAGTTACATGGACTTCGAACTTCTTTAACAGTTTACAGAAGTGAAGTTTGGATGTTTTGTTTGAAACAACCAAAAATAACAAAAACGATTAAAAACATGACAGCAAAAGAGGAGTCTGCCTCTTCTATGTGAAAGTCATTCCATTTTCTCTACTTGGAGGAAAAAGAGAAGGAATGTGCAATGAATATCCTATTAATGCAAAATACTTTTCATATATAGAGAAACAAAAAAGGGAGGAATGGTATATTCAGAGATAAATTTTTATTTGTCTAGTGAATATTGAAATGAAAGTTTATGCATTTGGGTGGAATGTTTAGTTTCTAAATTTCATCTTGTCACAAGCTAATCTGCTTCAAATTAAGAATTGAGGACTTCGCCTGATTCTTTCCCCAGTAACTATTTCAGAAACCTCATTATGTAAGACAACATATGTGAAAGACTGTGACTGCATAACATGGTTACTGAGCACTATCTAAACTTATTTTCCTTATCAATTATGCCCCCAAAGACGTAAGTGTGAAATTGCTACTTTCAAATCTTACTCTATTCTTGGCTTGTTATCTTCATTGCTGTACTACAATGAGGAGGTCCTTTGCTCTAGTCTAATTTCAGAAGGAAAAAGAAAGTAGGATTCTGTCTATAATGACAGAATTGAATTGGGTTGATATTTAGAATACACAAACAGAAAAAAATATTTCCCCATCTTTTCATAACACTGTAGATAGAGGTCTTCGATATGCTGAGGTGATTTGACTGTAAAGTTAAATTAACCGTATTAAATGAGATTATTTCTTGCCTTAGACAAAAGCCAACCAATAAACTGCAGTGCCACTCCCGTTCGTTTCCTTACTCCCAAATGCTGGGCATTTTCTTTTTGAGAACAGGCAGAGCATAATTAAGTTGATGATCTGTTAGTTCGTTTACTTGCTGAGATATGGTGACAAGCAGAATTTAAACATCTCAAGAACTGAAATCTTAGCAGTGCAGTGACAAAAGTGACAAAAACTTAGTTTTTTTACTTCAGTGATACAGAGATCAGACTGGAGTACCTCTTCCTTCTAAACATGGAGAGACCAGGACAGGCAAAGCTGTATAAGTGATGTGTTGGAGATTCAGCAGAGACCACCTCCACTGCCATCAGTAACCATCCAACATGGCACATCCTACACGTTGCTCACAGACAGATGGAATTGTGTGGTTTTAAAGGTTTTCTTTGCCTGAAGTGAACCATAAGTTGCTCTTAAAACTCTTATGTGGAAAAAAATGAAGAGTAACCTTGATTGGTGGGAGGCAAAATAGGGTCTGGAAATAACCGTTTCTAAAGAGGGCTGTTACTTTCTGAACTAAATTTCCATGTGTTTTCATCTGGTGCTCTTTTACCTTGTATTATTATATCATAGAAAACGTTATCCAAATGTTCTAATAAGCGCTATAATTTGGCTGAAAATATTAGTGCTGAAAATTCAAGAAATACCTGGTGAGAAACCTCCAGACTTTGTGTGTCTGATTGGCCAAAATCTTTGGATTGTTCTACACATCTATAAATATATGTATGCATGCATGTATAAAACAACAATAAAAAGCAACATTAGAATGTTTAGCAACAGCCTTAACAAAGACAAAGTAAAAGTCCTGTAGCAAAAAGGTGAGAAGTGGCGTTTTTTAAGCTTCTTTCAGTCAGACAAGGGAAGTCTAGTTTAATCCAAGCTCTAGGATTAAACTCTGTTCTTGCCTCAAATGGAAGAGCGTGATCGTGCTCGGTTGGAGTTGAGAGAATTTTGATGCTCTTGTAATTCTTTGACATATGGCACAGTCTAGCACAACCAGTCATCGTGCCAAAGATGATTATGTCCTACAGCATGAATTCCAGCACTAATTTATTAATGTTGTCAGACTTAAGAACATTTAACTGCTCAGAGGGTCGTGTTTTTTCAGCAGCTCAGGGAAATACGTGTTTGAACACTTGCAACTGGTGTGGTGAGAGCAGAGGGCTTTTTACTTGTGAATACTTAAGGACTCATTTCGACCCCCAACCTTGCATGGCAGATTTCAACCCCAAGCAATTTGTACTTGCAATGGGAGCCTTCATACTGCACAAAAGATATTCAATCATAAATATGACAGAGGTGGTGAAGGATTGTGGGTTTTTTCTTCATTATAACTTAAGCTCAGTACTTAAACTCTCTGAGTTTTGAAGATTAATTATGTTTGATAGCTATTAAAATGAAGCAATGCAAGCATTAATCAAAATCCTGTAACCACAAAATGTTAACTTCCTTGATTCCTGTATGTAATTGTTGCAAAATTAATTATGCAGAATATTGAAGAATAAGCTGTTTTAATTCCTAGGTTTAAAAGTGGGAGAGTGGCATGGATTTCTCAGGTTGGAAGCACGAGAAACTAATAATTTGGCTCTTAGTGGTCATGTCAGTGGTGAAGTCACTAGTGGTCCATGCACTTGTATGATTTCAGCCTCTCTTGGTCCTCTCCTTGTGTTGTTGAGGAATTTTCATCAAAACAAGACCTCTTGTTTGGTTCAATGCCTTTCTTCAATTCATAAAGTGGTAAAAATTCAAACTCGCATTAAACCCCTTGTAAACCCCTTGGTGTCCATCGGAAATCTATGATGCTAAAAAGATGCGGAATTTATTGGTAAATGGCTGAATTGAGCTCAACTGTTCCTCATTTTTAGTGTCATAGCTTAGTTAAGTCACTCCTTGATTTTCTGCTAACCTGAGAGAAAACATAAAGCAATGTATATAATCCTCAAAGCTGAGGTGAATGTGTTCTTGAGAAGGGAGTTTTACCTGAGGTTTTAAAATCCAAGTAATTTCTTGGGGCAGAAGACATTCTGCGTTGGCATTTGCACTGCAAATGCCTTGCAGTGGTTACTTCTGTTATAAAAGATCTCTGGTGTGTTGCCTCAACACTTCATGAAAAAAGAGAAGAGTTTTTGTAAACACCCACAACTGTGTTTGCCTTTATCAGTGTTTCAGACTGTAAGTTCACAAGGTAAGGAAATGTCAGTGTCTTTGTGTTTACATATAGATACATATGCACACAAATATATATATATATGTAGCCTCGCCTGGTAGTTTAGGCTAATTCTATGTATAGATGTAGCCTAATAGAATATACATATATGTATAACCATATGTATACAATGATATATCCATGTATAGATACACATGTATGATTAACTATCCAAGATGAAAGTGGCAGCCTTAGGACACAGATATCAGGAGGACAAGTGGAACACCAGAGAAAAGGATATTTTCTACTGTAATACTATTCAAGATGGTTTTATTTGTTAAGGTGTTCTGTTCTGGACAGTATTACTGTAGCTGACCTAATGATTATTGCTTTTTTATTGCAATTAGTGTATTAAGATTTTTAAATAGACTACCAAGATATTTATGTTTCAAAAGTAAAGATATAACAGGATCTTGATGTGACTGGGGATAAGATCAATTAATGGAAGGTAAGATGTTGTGTTGTCAAATCCTGAGCTGGACATGAACCATATTCCCTAACTTTTTGCTAGACTGGTGGTGAGATGGGGCAGACTTCTTTCATCTGCACCTCTTCTTCCTAAATCTCCTTCAGAGAAGAGTTTGAGAACTTGTGGAGTGTGGACTGCTCAGAGAGCTGGCAGGTACCACTGTAGAATAACACTCACACCTTCTGGCTCTTTCTAGAAAGAAAGATCTTTTGTAAAGGGAAGAACATTGTTTTTAAGCTAAAGATATTTGGGACAGAGGTAAAGGGCTCCTGCCCAGGAAGTTGGGAATGGAGGTTTTGTCTCTGGACAGTTTGTTTGTTTGCCTGTGCACTGGAAACCTGTGAGTTGATATAGAAAAAACTGCTTTAACATCATCTGCAGAAGTTGTATGTGTGCAATTCCTGCCACTGACGGCAGCAAGAAGAGATTTTTAATTCAGGCTGGATTAGGGTGAGAGGTTGTGATAAAATGAAAAGGAAACCTTTGGCCCAAGGTCCTGTCTCCTCATCACTGCACTACAGGGAGCTGATTTTCTGCTGGAAGCAGCTGGGTACGAAGCTCTGTATGCAGTTAATTGATTGCTGAACTCTTTGAGGTCTTCTTGCTGTGCTGTTGCATTTCCACCCACTTTGGTTTTTAGAGGGCAAGGCAAGGGAAGAGGAAGCAAGAGAGTATGTCTGTACCCTGAAATGTGGTGGAAAAGCAGAGAATCTGGGCTTCTGTTTTGACCTGGGTGTTTTCATTAGAGTTACAGCAGTGGGAAGAGGTAACTGGGGCAGAGAGGATCCTGGCTGCTCAGGGTTTTTTTCTTAAACCAGGTTGTTGAATCATTTTATATATTTTTTTTCTTGCATACTCAGGTTTTTTCTTATAAGTAACTAGTCTCTTAAACAATAACTTCAGTAAACCACTTTTAAAGGAATCTATTCAGGGTAACTGACAGAACTCCTTGAAGAAGTAAAACTATTAGCTATGTTAAGTTGATCCTCTATAAATTTTTGAGAATAATCCAATTTAAGATAACATTAAAATGTTTTAACTTTTTTTTTTTTAGGGCCACATTTTTGCATGTAAAATTTACAATACAAAAACATCAAGTGAATTAATTCAGGTGTAACATATCATATTTTAATTTTCCAATTTTTTTTTTATTGGTAGGTACAGTTAAATATAATGTTGGTCACATGATATGTGCAGTAGTCAGTAGACAGGTTGGTAATTTTTGATTTAACTGCATTTTTCTTTTGCCTCTCATCCCATTTCAGGGAATTAACTTACAGAAGTGTCATAGAAAAGATAAGCATTTTCATTACAAGCTTTTGGGAACTAGAAATTAGCTACAAATACACCACATGGTAAAGGAAATTCTCTGGAAATAAGAGGGTTTGACTTTTTGTTCTTTGAACTTTTTTTAAATCAAAAAGATAAATTACTTATGTTACATGATGAATATGGAACATTTTAATTTGTTTGAAAAGCTTTGCCATGACATTATTTGAAATTTTAAAATAAAATATTTTTTCTTAATTTTGGTGGTGCGTCAGACTTCTCAGTTGGTAATTCCCTGGTTGAGAGCCACAGATTTCTATGGGCAGAAAATTTTCACTTTTTAAGGAGAGAGTGAGCTCCTGAACATAGTCTTTTAATTTTTATGTGTGTCATTGATCTAAAGAAGGTTGGATGGTAGAGTGTGTGTATGTTCAAATGAGAAAAGAATGCCTGAGCTGGAGACTTCAGAATGACAACAGATTGAGAGGAGGACTTAATTTTGAAAGTAGTGCTTTATTGCCTTTCACAAAGTACTATTATGGCAATCTGTAGTATCTCTTGGGTGCTTTATCTTTTTTCTTCATTCAGCAAGACAGCACTTGCAAGGGCCTATCAAAATCTGCAGTGTTTCACTCAACTGGACATTTATTAACACACAGTCACGTGGCTGGTGCGCTGTGATGGAAGGATAGATGATTTTAAGGAAGAACAAAAGAGAGGTGAGGAAGGAAGCTGCCCTGTGTGTGAGTGGCAGGAGTGCGCAGATCTCTCCCAGGGACGGATGGCAAACCAGTGGAGAACAGATTGGGCTGTAGACCCTATGCTGACCTTTCTCTGCTGTAAGGGAGAAAACATCTCAACTTCTGCAATAATCACGACTGGAAAACTGTAAAAACATCCCAAATTCAGCTCTGTTTGTTTCTTCTTGTAACCTCAATTCTTCAGGCATTAAAGCAGTATCTGGATTTGTATTGTGGGTTTATGATACCCAAATAATTACCACTAATTTGCCTGAAAAGGTTTTCCAGGTGAACCTCACAAGCAAACCTTGGCATGTGTGAATTCTGCTTCTTCAAACAGAAGCAGCATGTAGCTTATGTTCAACAACAAAATGAACTTTAATCAGTGTTAACCTCTCCAGAAAACAGATGTTTGTCAGTCAGCAAGCATGAAATAAGTAATACTTTCCCTCAGTCATGCTCATTTTGATACAGACAGTTAAGTCTAATGACAAGTATTATAAAGTGTCATATATTAGGAGGAAGTAGATACATCCCTCAAAAAACCATAAGATGAGTGAACTTGATCATCATCTTATTGTCACCCTTGACCCTAAATGATTTTGTCAAACAGTAAAAGTTGATCTGTACTCCCTTTACGATTGCTGAAACTGACTGGCAGTAATATTTTTCTTCTAAGTGCATTCAGTGGAAAAGAAGGGTTTCTTGGGCTAAATGGCTGTACACGATGCACACTGTTAACTTGAGAAGTCTACTTTCCATGCTGGTGCAGATTTTCAAAATAGGGTATTAGCAGCAGTACTCTACTTGGTAGTTCCTCATCTTAAATGTAAGAGAACATTAAAAAAGTGGTGCCTTTTTAGGTATTTGAAAATAATTTTTAAAATCAAATTTAGGAAAATGGTTTTGACAGTAATAGGAAGAAATCTGCTCTGAGTGTCTCTAAAATGCAATCTTTGGTAGAATTTAGAATATTTTAGGTACAGTGGATTTCAATATTCAAATACTATTAAAATTATTTATGATTACATAGTGTCTCTTCAATTATTATAGTCTATTTTCCTGAAGAATCAAATATTATTGTTTCTCTATGATGCAACTTCTAAAATGCATTTCTTTACTCAGCTTTGTTCCAGTGCTTCAGATTATGTTGTAAAGTCTGATGGAAGTAATCCAAATATCATAGTCTAATTATTAGGCTAATAAATGCATAAGCTTTCTTTTTCAAAACAGAATATGATGAAGAGTATTTTTAATGTGATACTTTTTCTGCATTTTATGTCTTCCTTTTTGTCCCTAAGGCTGGAAATTATATTACTTTCCTTTGTAAATTCATAATAATATTTAGAAAGATAAATACTCTCAAGAAAACAAATTAGATATATCATTCAGTTTATATATGTGGGGATTTAGGTAAGCTACTCCTTTATTATTATTTAAAAAATATTACTGATTATATGTACAGCACATTGAAAATACGTTTATATGTTGGTGCTTTGCTCTGAATGTGCTAAATTGTGTGAAGTTGGTGAAAGTATTTAATGCAGTATGTTTATTCTCTCCCATACTATTGCCTTAGTACCAGTAGCAAATCACCATGACACAAAATCTTTGCTACAATACTCAACCTCTGCAGGTAAATAGATGCACTCCATCTTCTTTCCTGGAAGTGTGAACACATTCTCTGCCATTTTGATGCTGCTTTTCCTATATCTCCTTCCCTTTTATCATCTATCAAACCTGGAGGATTTGGTCTCACCTTTTCCCCTGCTCTTGAGTTACTGAAGTTATTCCTGTGGCTTCAGCCCCTGGTTTGGTTTCTAGTTGTGCAGTTACAGTTGTGGTGTCTTATGGGCTTTCAGTCTTCAGACTTCCCCTTAGCACTTAGTTTTTTATTTTGATTTTTTGATCATGCCCTTTTGCAGTACTTTGGACATTAGGTACAGCACTCCATCCACCTTTTGCTCATGCTTCTCTTTCGTTTCTGTCTGGTCCACTGATCTGATCAGATTTATCTCCTAGCCACAATTCCATTTTTCTTGTTCAGACAAGAAAGTTTCCATTTTGGTCTGGTCAACATTGATAAAACATTCGTCTTTTTCCATGGAAAAGGCATGTACTGCACTTCTCAAGGTGTGAGATCTTGCATTAAGAGAGTTTAACAGCGCCAGTTAATCAAGCTGTAGGAAGCTCTGTTGGAAGGAGATCTTACGAGAAAATGCTGAACTCTTAATGGGGACCTCCAAACCCTTCTAAGGAGCAAAGCGCTCCATTCTTCTTTACTGTTGCCGTGCAAATGCCCTTAGATATTGCTTCAAATGTTACTTTATATTATGGGGTGATAACAGTAGGAGTGTTACAGAATAAAGACTTCTGTGCTCCAGAGCGAGTGACTCTTTGTTAGGGAGAAAATGGATGAGGTGAGGTGTTTTCTATTTTTTTTTTTTCCTTTACTTAACTCTACTTTCCTCCGAAATGAAGTATCTGAGATGAATATTTAAGAATTCTGCTTCAGCAGAAAGGATATTTTAAGTCCTAGTGAGGAAAGAGAACAGAGCAATATGTGATACTTAAAGGAGTCAATGTTCCAGCTTTTTTTGTGAAATCTCTGCAGAGGATAGAAGTGATCTTCAGTTTCGGAAGTGCTGGGACAAAAATGAATCCTATACCGAAGGGAACTGGGATCTTCCTACTCCTTTTTGACAGCAGAGACAAGATACAGTTGAGGATTCATCAGATGAGGATCCCCATACCCTCTTTTAAATTGTGAAATTATAATTATTTTTTTTAAAGGAAATTGTTATACTGTAGTTCTCCATTTCAGATGTTGATTGCCTTGAGATAAAAGGAACAATTCATTCTGTCCTCTGTAAAGGTTTAATTTATTATCTAATACGAAATCCAAATGGGAAATGAAAAAGGAAGGGTGAAATATGTTAAGTGATTATGGGAAAACCTATCAAAACCTCCATACTAGTAATACATTACAGTTGGCCTGAACAAAGACTTTCCTCCTTGTTCAGTGCCATATGCTGCTTTTGCATTGTTAAAACACATTGCATGTTTTATCAAAAACATAGGAAGTTTTTGAAGTAAAATGTCTTTCATTTCTCCTGTATCTGAATGTGTTCCACCTGGTATTTGCATGGATTGGATCAGAGGGAACAGTAAATCCATCAAAACATAAAGAAAGGAGATGCCACTGCAATTAAAGCCCAAGTGTCTAACAGTGATGATGGGATCTTGGAGACAGGTTTTATGCAAAGATACTATAAGGTGAGAAAGCTTGTTTTCAAACCTTAAGTTTGAAGTTTAAACTTTTAAGTTTGCCCTGTGTGTAAGATGCCACCTGCTTGACTTCGAGTAGATTTTCCTGTGCTGACACAAACAGTATCTCTTTGGAATGCTGAGGTTCTGAGTGGTGCCTTTCTCATTTCTCCACCTTACATATAGTCTTATGAATTATTATTTTAAATTTTTTTTGAACATCAGGTAAGTGTTCAGATTTTGCAAGAGAAAGGGAGACAAAATATGGTTTTCTCAATGCATGTGTTACTGCAGTGAATTATGAAAATTTAATTCTCTATTGCATCAGGCACTACAGTGATTCCAGTGAACTACTTTCAGGAATTTGCTTTTAGGAATGCCTTTCTGGAAGGGTTCCTGAGCCACTTATGACTACCTCTTGTAGACAGTGGATAGTTATCACATGTAAGAAAGACACAATTTAGCAAATGCACTTTCCTATCACTTTCTTTTTTTCTTTTTTTTTTTTTTTTAATCTTTATCTTACTCTGTAAGAAGAAAATATTCTACATAATTCACAATGTACTACAGGCTCTTGAGAATGGTTTTTTTGTATTTGGAATCAGGATTAGTTCTACATCAGTTGTTTTACATATTTTATCTGATAATCTTTGCAACTCAATGTCTCCATAAAACGAAGAACCATTTTTCCTGTACGTTCCTTGCTAGTAGGGAAGAGCTGTGTTAAATATTTTTAGAGGCGTTTCTGTACTTTAGCATTTTACAGTGATGAGATATGGTTGTGCTTTAAAAAGCTTTTATGACAATTGAATACTGAGATTGGAGAGGATGCCTTTAGAAAGCATAACATACTTATTAAGTCATTTCTGTTCTTTTAATATCATGCCAGATTACTTTAAAAAAAATCCAAATATATTCGCTCATTTCAATACAGTCTAGCATATTATGGTCTTAAATTGATCTCTGTTGATATTATACCTGAATCACCTTTTAAGAATGCTGTACAACATTGGAAAAGCCAGGCAATTACATCCTTTAGCTCCTAACAAATTGCAGGGAAAGAAAAGGAAGTGATTAGAAATAATAGTAAACTAGTTGCTAGTAAACTGGTAATCTAAAAAAAAAAGAAAAAATCAACAAAACAAAAACACACACCCCCCAAAAAAACCCCCAAAACTACCCCAAAAAACTCAAGAAAGTTCCATAATGTTTTGAGTACTAACACAAGCTATTGAAATATAAATCCAGGATGGCAGGTGTATGCAGTTAAAGTGGTTCCTGTTTGGTGTTTCTCATAAACCAGTATTCATTGTCTAGTGAGGAATGAGAGAAAGTCATCTTCCAGGACAGACTCAGAAAAGTAGTCCATCTTCTGGGTTTTTTTCTTTCTCTTAAGCTACACCCCCAACTCTTCTGTGTAGGATTTTACAAAACAAAGTCTCTGCTTCTAAATATTCAATGTGTAAGGAAAAGGATGTGAAACTGCATGAAGGATTGTTTTCTGTCTAAGCATACATCTCAAAATGAAGTAAACTACAGATGCTAGAATGGCATTTGGAGAATGATCTTGCTATATATTACTATCTATGGGTCTTTTCAAAGTTTCTGTGTGTAGCACACTTTTTTTTCTCTATATTTTAAATTCCTGCATAATTTATTTCTGGAAAGGATTATGAAAACTGTATCTGTAGGAAACTTCAGGATATCCTGGTGTGTCACTCTTGATTCTTCATTGTTTCAGAAGCAATGCCTTTGGTTGGTTGTTTTGTGGTTTTGGTGGTTTTTTTCTTTTTTTTTTAATGTGTTTTGTTGTTTTCTTTTTTTAGGGGAGTATTGTTTGGGTTTGGTTTGTGTGTGTGTTGTTGGGAACTTGGGGTTTTTTGTTCCTTTTGTTTGCATGTGTGTGACTTTTTTTTTCCTTCTTGTAATGAAATGAATCAGTCTGTGCTGCAGACTTAATAGCTTCTTTATTTAAGACTCACAGTCAGATTAAGAAATTAGGAGTCTTGTATAACCTTGTATTTCATCTATAAAGAGCAAAAAACAAATGGGTTATGGAGAAATGGCTACTGATTAAGTGAAATGCAGTGTAAAAGGCATACATATAGATCCTTTCTTAAGGAGTAGTCCATTCAGATTCCACAAAAATCCCCAAATATTTTCAAGTACGCCAGTTCCTGTTATTATACCATGTGCCTCCATCATGGTTACTGTACATTTTACAGGCTTAGTAGAAGCCATTTTACAAGTAATAGAACATTTTTCTAAAACTTTTCAATAGCAGTGTAAAATAACTGTGTTATCATTTGAGTTATCAAAACTATGGAAGTCTTGTTATGCTTTCTGTGTATTTCAGTCTTGAAACTCTAAGGCAGGGGTCATCACTGTCTGGTTTTACCTGTCTAAAATTCTGGGGCTTTGGTGTAAGCCAAACAAAAGGGATCTCTACAACACTGAAATTTGCCAGATGCCAGTGTTGGCAAAATGATAATACCTCTCTTTTTGCAGCTCTCTTCTTTCATTCCAGGTTCAGTTTGAAAAAGCATGTGTTGCTTTTCCCTTGGATAAAAATAAGGTGTAAAAAGGTTACAAAACACAGTCACTCAGACCCATTCCAGGAACATTAATGGGCATAATAGTATTTGACTGAGTAGTTCAGCTTACAAAAAATGGCTCAGCCTGTGTGCCAAATTGTGGTGCTCATCTGTATAAGATCTTTGTTCATAAAATATAGCAGGGAAGAGTTCTGGGATATCTGTTAGTTAGAATGTGAAAGGCTTTTACGTGTTTCTGGAATTGAAGTACAGGACTGGAAAATGATTGACTGCACTTTAGGTTGTCTGTCTGAAAGTGCTCTTAACCATCTCAGAGACTTTAATTCTCTTTTGCTCAGTAGAAAGAAGTTGCCTGCTGTCAAATTTTGGATTTCAGTACTCCTTAGTCTGCAGGATAAGCTGCTGTACTGACAATAAGATGTGACTTAAAGGTAATTCAGGGTCAGTGATAGTCATTCAAATAATACCATCTCACCTCTTTTACAGTGGATTTCAGCCAGACTCCCCCTGTTTGTTAAACCTGGGAACAGCTTAGAGGGGTGTGTTGTAAACCCTTGGTTAGTTAGTGCCAGTTTGTTGCAGTTTCTCAAGGACAAATAAATTGTATAGACATATTAACATAATCTCTACAAATAAAATGATGTTGTTTGTTTGTGGGGTTTTTGCCAGCAAGATTGAATGTTTTGCCATTTAAAAGCTTCCTGATGTTGCTTAATTTTACCAAATACAAATTCTCATCTGATCTAAAATTATTAAGTATACTCTTGACAGCCAAGTGAGGTGAGGAAGAAATAAACTGAAACAAAATTTTGCTGCATAAATGAAATCAGTGTGATGCTCAACAGAAGTCTGAGGTTTGACGTTGCTGAAATCAACTCTGTTTCTTAAGATAGTGCATATTCTTTCACTTGAAGTTCGAGTTTGCAGTGCTTTCCTTGGAGCATTTTATTTTACTCAGAAGAAACATCAATTTGTGAGGGATGCACCTTGCAAAACTAGACACAGCTGAGAAGAATTAAAGGCCGTTTTTAATCGTTCTCATGTTTTCCAGACTCACCCTCAGACCCCTCCTGACAACTACCTTTAAATGAGTGGGCTGGCTGTAACTTAAGGGTGTAGGTTCTTGCATCTACTAGCAAATATGTCCAGTGACCAAATTTAGTATTGCTGACATATAGCTGCAGACATGTGTCTGTAAGGTTTCAGGGTAACGTGAGATAGTGAAACGCATTTTTAACATTTTTGTTTCATTTTGAACAGGAAGCCGTTCTATGGGTGCCCCTGTAGGACTGAGGAATTCCTAATGGGGACAAGGACAAGTGGTGGATGGGGGAGTGTCAGACTTTCTGTAGCTAAAGAAAAATATTTTGGCTTTGTAGGCCATCAGTGCTTCAGGTTCAAGAGCTCATCACAGAACTACAGAATGGCCTTTATTGGAAGGGACCTTAATGATCACCTAGTTCTGATCCCACTGCCTTGGGCAGGAACATCTTTCACCTGACCAGGTTGCTCAGAGCTCCATCCAGCCTGGCCTTGAATTCACTTCAGCACAGTCTTGATGGGGACAATATTTTGTTCTCAGCACAGTTAATTTGTTTCATCCTGAAATATGTTATTGTTGTGATATAAATTCTCACAAAACAGTATGGGATACAAAACTTCATTCCTGTCAAAGAGAAAGCAGGATTTGAACATTTTGAGCCTCGTAGGAGAGAACTGGCCTCAAGACACCCAGAGGAATCAGCTGGCATGTGTGATCATTTAAGTTTTGAAATTTTTGAAAAATTCTCTGTGAAATCAATCTGAGTTTTACAGGTATAGAGGAGTTTATAAACTTACCTCTCCTGTAAACATGATCTGCTGAAACTGGGCAGGGTAGGTACAGTGATTTAAAATAGGGAGTTGGAAGAAAAGCTGTGAAACAAGCCTTGGAGAATGGAACGTGGTGATCAACAGGACAGAGAGCAAGGGAGTGTTGCCTCATGCTGTGGGGTAAACTTTGCCCTCAGACTAGGCTGGGCTGTTAATTTCTATCCTAGTGTGGACATTATCTTTCATCTGCTGTGTTTTCAAATGTGTGAATGGGAAGGTAAAAGATTTTCCCATTTTTTTTCCTTGCTCTCTCTTTGGTTTTCAGCCATGAGGCTCCCACTGCGTTTGACCATATGCTGGAAGCAGAGGGTGGGAGAAAGCTCGTGTGTGTCCAGGTGACCTGCCTTCCAAAGTCAAGCAAAGTTTTGGCTTAGAAAAGAAAGTCTGGAAAATCATTTGGCAAATCTCTTCACTTTATAGGTGAGGTTTTTTTAATGTTATGTTCCCTGGTTACAGTAGAACTGCATTATTTCTACCTAATCTGTTTCTGTGGAGACCTGGGAATTCAGAACTCCTGCAAACTATTTCTAACAGTTGAAATCCAACATGCTGAAAACTGCAACCTTGCATGGCAGTGCAACCTGAATAAGCTATCAAAACACACACACATCTCTCTGCATCTATAGTTATAATCTGCATGCCTATTTATAAACAAGCATTTGGATTTTAAAAAATAAAAACACAATGCAAAAATAGAATCATAAAGCTAGTTCCCAATGATCTCTAAATTTAATGAAAGTGTTTTGTAAAAAGGCTATTTATTTTATAGTTACATTTTATTACTTTAACTTCAAGATAAACTGCCTTTTAAATTACAATGAAAAAGCTATTATTAAGTAGAATAATAAAGCTGATGCAATTTTTAAATCCTCATCTTCCAAATATTTATTCCCATGGTTAATAGCATTCTCTGTGTGCGAAGCTCAGCATTAAAATTATTTAATCTAAACAAACTGAGAAGCTATAAGTATGCAAGTACAAGAAATTAATTTAAAAAAACCCCTAACTACTATGTGTTTTACTGTAGCTAAGCTATTCTAATTTGTCCATATGGAAAATAAAATGAACTATGCAGTACAGTCTATTATACAATCTTTTTCATTTTAGTTGCACTTAAAAAGAAAAAGGACTAAATACTACTGACCAAATTGTAAACACATGAAAATGCATTTCTCTAAGCCGTAGAGTTCTATTTCTACACTTTTTAAGATAAATACTGTTAATTATTTTTGATTTTGTCTATTTTGTAAAATATAAATTGGAAAGTGCAGAGGTTCACTTCAACAATGTGAAGTCGGTTTATGCCAAATGTGCGAAGGCTGAATATGTGAATTTTGTCCTTTTCTTAGTGTCTTGCTCGTAATCAAAGATATATGCATTATTGTGGCATTCTGGTTTTATGGTGGTGGAATGGCGTAGATTGGAAAGACGTGATTGAACCCATGTACAGTCCGTTTGGTTGCATTGAGGAAGATTGGGAGTAGGAGATGAACAAGCTGGTTTAGTCTCTTCTTGAGAAATATACTCAGCAGTGTAAAAAGTATTGCAATGCAGCAATGCCATCCCTTTAGCTACCAAGGCAGAGGGATTGAGGAAATGGGCAAGCATAAGTTGTAACTACCTGCTGGTAAGTAATATTCAGGACTTCCACATTACTGTTGGCCTAGTTACAGTGACATCCTATCAAGATTTAAGGTACCTGGATCACCCTTGTGTAGGATTTTTCAGACCTGTAGGAAAGGAGACAGAAAGCAAGAGATGCCCCAGCTCACAGTCCAGACTAGGAGTAGAAACACATTTTCTCCGACCATTAAACTTGGGTGTTAGGTTAGAAATAAGGGGATTTGTTTGCAGTGGCGAGGAAAGCAGTAACCATCTCAGATGGAATTCGAGACAAGTGGGAGCTGTAATGTGTTAGATGACTGCTTAAATGTTTAAAGACAGTTTAAATCAATTGTAATCTGTCTGTCAGAACTCCTGGAGCATCCTGAGATCGTTTCTGCATACTTTTGTTCCACTTAGCTCCTACCAGAGCTGTGTCTTTCCCCAGAAGTGGCTTCAGTTCAAGGAAAAATCAAACTACTAATGCAATAATAAGATTAGTATTTTCCTGAAAGGCAGGTTGATTATTTTATTGTTTGTTAGGTGCTGGTCTTCCAGCACTCTCAATAGAATTTATGAATCCCGTCCCATTAGAAGGACAGAAACTTTTACAGATTAATTATTGGAACTATGCCACATAAAATAATAATGTGTATCTTGCTAGGTAGTTGTTGCATTATTAAACACAACAATTAGGGAAAATCAGAAATCTCTAAGAGTAATAAACTTCTAGTAGGTTTCCTCTTCTTATGCCAATAAGTATTTGAAGTGGAGTCAAAGTGCAAGTGCTGCCATCTTATTTGTGTGAGTAGTCCCTTTTTACCTTGCTTTGTAAATGAAAATAATGTTTCTTGCACATTCATATAAAACAATGGTAGAGCAATGCTATTTAGTCTTATTTGTTTATTTTTGATTTACAAATATGTAATTATGATATTAAAGTCACTTAGGCCTATTTATCTGTCTTACTGAACAGACTGTGAACAAAAGGATATGCATCTTTAATGAAGATTTTTCATGTGAGTAATATTATACTGAACTTGATGGGCTAGACTGGCATCTTCATTGTTTCATCCTGATTTCCTGCTGGTTTTCCACTTTCCAAATGTTTTTCTTAGTAAATTTCTGTACTAGAGGGACTACTACTACATATGCCATGACTCTATATGGGATACTATCATCTGATGTTTAATTCATTTGGTCTTATGTTCTGTGCTCCTTCCACCCCATCCTCTCCTTGTTACTTCTCATTTTTTAAATATCCTAGGAAGACTCGTGGATTTTTTTCCCACTTCCCGGGGGAAGAGATCATTCCCCAAAAATACAGTTTGTGGGGTTCATTTGCATGAAACTAACATAAAACCCCTATTACTGGGCAGGGGCTGTGGAGTGGGCAGGGAAGGGAGAGGAGAGCAAGGTAAGCAAAAGGATATAACTTTTCAGCCTTGTGAATACAAACAAAACCAAACTCCATCCATATCCATATCTGGGTCTAGTGCTCCACCTCCTCCAAAAGAAAACTTTACGACAGCAAGTCTCTTTAATGATAGAAGAAAGAACGCTCAGATCTGACAGTAGGATGTGTCAGCTTCTCACAGTGCAATCATACTGCTTTGTCTGAACTGCAGCAGCACAACAGGGGCATTTGAATTGATGCTGTGCTGTTTTATAGGGTTGGGATTTTTTGTTGAAGAATGTAAGAAAAAAAAGATCATTCTGAAGATGCTCTCTCTATATACATATCTTTATGTATACATATATACGTATACATTTGCACAACTTTTCAACCAACTGCTAGACAATTTTCTGTAGGAACACTGTAGGGAGAAGCATTGGAAAGATGGGGTCAGTCATGGTGTTTTCAAGACTATTTTGAAGTCATGCATATGTTAAGGGGTCTTACTGAACAGAGAACATGTTTAGTTAACACAATATGACAAAGACATAATCCAGTCAGGATGGTGGCAGGGAAGGAAGAAGATGAGAAAATATCTTATGCAAAGGCAGTAACATAAAAAGTGACATGAAGGTATGAAGTATCAAGAGTTACTAGAAAGGAGAACTACATCAAGTCTTTCTGAGTTCTTGTCTTATTTTGCTGTTTTTAGCAAGCCATGCAATATTTTGGAGATTCTGGATTTTTTTGTTTACTTTCCCTTCTGCACCAGCTTTGCTTTAAAAGCATTTCTGTTAGTCCTCTGGAAGTTTTGCATAACTTCATTATGAACCTCAGTAGCTTGTGTTATTATCCTAAAATGTGGCAGTATGTCATGCACACAGACTCTTGGCTTCATCCTCTTGTGCTTGTGCACATGCCATGCATAAGGACTCTGCTCCTTGTGGGGTGCACATAGAAGCAGATTGCTCTGTCCCTGGATATTTAGGACATCTCCCAGTCACCAGGATATTCTGTGATGAGACCATATGTATATTTTTAACTTACCTTTAAAAATTATGCAAACATGGTAATAATAGAAAATTAGTTGAAGCACTTCATAAGCTCTTAGGTTTCCTAGCACTTGTTACGTTTTAGCTGAGATTTACAGGTTCAGGTGAACTTTTCTCATGAGCAATTTCTTGGCTTGCTCAGGGAAATGCTTCAAACTCAATAAAGCCCTCCCTTGCTTGGCACTAGTGCTGTCTGCCACCCACATTAGCAAGTCACATGCAGGAACAATTCTCATTTTCTCTGCCAGTGAAATGAAATGGCTGCCCTCAAAACCACCTTTGCTTTGAGTGGCGTGATATATGTCTTGTTACATACAATTTCTTCTGCATCTTTTCTGTTTAAACAGATCTTTCATCATATAGATTTGAACACTAAAGCAATTTTTAAAGCTCAAATGCGTTCATGGATAATTCAAGAATGGATGGACAGTTGTCTTTAGTTTTTATCTTTGAAAATACTAACACAGAGAGTTCACCAGCCTCACTCCAGAACAGAAAATGTAAATAAGCTCAAATCAATTACCTGCTGAATAATGCAACACAAAGAAAAGCTTTTTGAGTTAGGCATGGGAAATTGAATGCTATGATTTTTTTATATAGGATCCATGCCAAGATCTCTGCTGAGATGGGATGAGTTTTTTTGGCAACCAGCTAGAAAAAAGAGGAAAAGATGATTATTTGTATTGAATTTTAGTTTTGCATTCATGTGGCTGAGAAGACTCTTCCATTCCTCCCCTTTGCTATAGCACTGTGGTGTTAGATGTAAGTTCACATACAGGTTTTGTTTTAAAATAAATGGTATGGTTTTGTTAATTACATACTGATTAGTTTATCAATGTCTTAAAAGAGTTTTCATATCCCATGTCAATTTGACTAAACCCTACTCGAGTTTATACAGAGAGTTTCAGAGAAGCCAAACCTCTTACAAAATATGCTTTGCCAAAATGGGTCTGAGTAGTGTTGGGGAGGTTTTGGTTGGATATTAGAAAAAGTTTCTTCACCCAGAGGGTGGTTGAGTGCTGAAACAGATTCCTCAAGGAAGTGGTCACAGCACCAAGCCTGGTAGAGTTCAAGAAGTGTTTGGACAATACTCTCAGGCACATGGTGTGACTCTGGGGGTGTCCTGGGCAGGACCAGGAGTTGGATTTTATAATATTTGTGTGTCTCTTCCAACTCAGGATATTCTGTGATTCTATGACTCTCCCTGGAGCCTTGTGTTCTCTGGGCTGAAGAGTCCCATCTTCCTCATCCTGTCCTCATATGAGAGGTACTCCATCACTCTGATAATTTTCATACCCTCTTCTGGACTTGCTCCAGCAGGTCCATACCCTTCTTACGTTGGGGGCCCCAGAGCTGGTTGCTGGTGTCCAGGCAGGATCTCACCACAGTGGAGCAGAGAGGCAGAATTCCCTCCCTCACTAGTTCCTCCACTGCTTTGGATGCAGCCCAGGACACGGGGGGTTTTCTGTGCTATGGCCACACATGATCAGCTCAAGTTGAGTTTCTAATCCATTATCTTCACCAAGTCACTGTTGTGTGCTGGAACATGCAGTGAACACAAGACATTAGAAAAAAATTTTGTCTTATGTGTTTGGCCAAGACCTCCAATTAGGACAAGAGATCAAACAAAAGTATATTTGCATAACAGTGAATTTTAGTCAGCACAAAAAAACCCCACCCAAACTGAAAACTAGAACTGACAGATATTACACATTGAGTAGTTTGGCAGGGTGAGAATTTTGAGGTTTAGCAATCCATGTTAAACATTTGGAGTTGAGGAAGTAGAAAGGAACGCAGTCTTTGAGAACAAAAGAATCGTAGGGGAGTATTATAATGATTATGTGTCAATGAAATAAAAATGGCAGTGGTACAGTCATATATTATACACTTCAGAAAACAAAGTGTTTGCTAATTGGGTAGTATGATGATAAAGTTATGTGATATGTTAAAGTTGTGAATTGAACTCTGTGTGTGTTTTGTGATCAGATATATTTAATCTATTAATAAGATATGGGTTAAGTTGAGCTTTTCAGATGACAGGAATCTTGATAATGGAGTTATGAGGTGGCTCAATGTGGAAATGAGGTAGATTAATGCTTGCTTCAATAAAAATTTTCTCAGTGTAGCTACATAAATTGCATAAATGAGAAAAAGATATGTTTGGGAGCTGCTTTGGGAAAACATTATCCAAGATGATATCCCACACCATTTGATAGTCACCTTGTTTTATTAAACCAAAAAGATATTCTGAAAAAAAAATCATGAATTTTGCCTGTATGGAAACTTATTATTGCTCCTAGTAAAGGATTAAGTTTTTGTATTAAATTCTTCTCAATCAAATTTCATTTTTTCTGGGATAGATTAAAATCTGTGTAGCCATACTTGCTTCTAAAACATAGCAGTAATTAATTTAGTTTTATCTAACTCCTATTTAACCTAATGGTCAGTGTGGGAAATGTATTTTTATTGATCATAGTAATGACAGAGAATGGCCTTTTAATGTGTCCTGACCTGGTTGTTTTAAGGTGATACTTTATGTTATCCACACATTATGGTTTCCTCCTTTATTGTTTTCCTTTCCAGGACAGTGTCTAAAGCACTTTAATTATTAATTGAAACTTGGTAAATTGTTTGCTAGGCATATACTTTTTATTATTTTTTTTTTTCAGATAGCATGCTGTCTCCATTTGTTTGTCACATTTCTTATAATTTTTATCATCTTTAAATATAAAAGACAAATTCTTTGGCTGCTCTGTCACTAATTCTCTATGAAAATAATAGTTTTTTAGAGGATGCCACAGCAGGAATTTCCTCTTTCTATTTATGCAACACCAAAGGGTAAACCTCCTACTGGTTAATTTATGTGTAAAGACTGCTTCAGTTTACATGTTAAGTGATGCTTTAGCTCTTAAGGCTAAATTAATACTAATCATGTTTGTGTAACTATTGACAATTGTTGTGACCTCTGGCTTAGTCTTTAAGGAGATGCATATGTTTAATTATCAGCAGTAGATTTTATTTATCCATAATTACCATCAAGAATGAAATATGTTAGTGGAAAGAAATAACAGGAGGACAGAGCTAAGGACACTTAGCTCTGTTCTTTATTCTCAGGAAGAATAAAGAACAAGGGTCAACTTTAGGTAGTGACTACATTTGGCTACATTTTTCAAAATAATCTCTTAATTTTTAAAAAGGAGGGGGGGAACAAAAAAAAAAACAAAAAAAAAACCCAACACACAAAGTTAAAATTTCTCCCTTTTTCCAAGTAATCAGTGATATCCTTAGTGAACTGGATAACAAAAATAGTTATTTCCTATGGGTCAGTGTTAATTTATACTGAAGTGAGGCTCACTTTTGATACGTCTTTTAGAGGTGGCTGTGGGAAAGTTCTCTTGGTATGGATGAGAGAGAAGAACCTTCTTAAAATTATGGTGGAAGATCAGTAAGCAGGTGAAATTTGTCATGACAGTGATTACTCTTGGAATACTTTCTTATACCAGTGAAATTCAGTAAATTTGAGGTACACCTTCCTTGGAGGATCAGTATAACTATTTTTCTTCCAGAAGATTACAATTATAGTTCGTGGGAGAATTTTTTCTGCAAGAAGAAATTTTACCATTTGTGTAAAACTCTTTCCTTCCCCCGCTGCTCAGTAGAAATAGGCTTCTTCATATTACATATCTCACATAAATCCAGTAATACATGAGGAAAATAGATCTAACTCAGTAACATCAAATATCTCTAAGTCATAAAGAGTATGAAAATATAATGGCCTTAACATCACAACCTTCATACATTTCAAATGGGCATTTTTCTTAAAGCATCACCATTGTTTTAACAATTTCTTGTAAAGTCATTGATTTCGTGTTGCCTCAGGAAAGGTGCAATTTATTACTGTTAGTAATGTTTCTGTGATCCATGAAAGGTTCCTTGTTGCCACTAATTAATTAACCCCTCAGAAAGTAAACCTTCCTTTTAGAACATATGATGGGGGGTTTTATGAAGTCGATCTGACAGCTCTAGTTGTCTAGGCTTTGTGATGTGAACATTCTGGAAATCTTTTCTTCATTTTCCTGTAAACATCATGTTCCCATCAGTCTCAGGTGTTGGGAGAATTATGTGCATAATCACTCTTTACTGAAGCAGGGTCTGCTTCTACACGGGGATTTTAGTCCATGACACTGGATTGGTGTCATTGTACTTTGTTAAGGATTGAATCAGTGAGTTAATTGTCTTAGTGCATTTTGCGATGTGTCACTGGAAAAAAAAAAATCACAGGTTTATAAGCTTAAGTGGCCTGTTAATGGAGAATTTCTTTCTACATGCCTAAAGAAGTACCTCATACATGTAGGGAGAGGTGGGCTGCCCATAATGTTGTCACCCCAGCAGCAGCCAAGCACTGGGGCAATATAAATTTGGCAGAGGTTCACTGTTGTACTTGGTCATGTGCAGCAGTCTGGAAATTCAGTGGTGCTGCTGTAAGAAATCAGCTCAGTGATGAGTCCAAGTGCAAGTGCATCAGGTTTGTTTTCTGCTGGCTCTGTGGTGATCACTGCAGAGATGGCTCTGAGCAGAAGGCGTGGGAGGGGGCATGGGGCAGTAAGGGAAACAAAACCCTTGGTGTTAATCTGTTCCTGTTGACATCCAGCTGGACACAAGGGCTCATCTGTATGCACGGTTATTCCTGGTCTTTCAAGTTACTCCTTGGGATAACTGGTGTTGGGGCATTCTGTTCTTCCAACTGATTTCCAACATTTTCATAGGCAGTTGTGCTTTTTAATATTTTTTTTCCTGCTGCTCTCCCAATGTTCTCTTTTTTCACTTATCTCTCTGCCTGGTTGTCTAGTGCTGCTCCATACCTTTTGTGCTGACACATTATTTCTCAACTTACTGTTCAATTAAGTAATGAGGGGCATTTCCACACCCATAAAGGAGCTCAGAAAGGCAGCAGCAAGAGCTTAAGCCCACGTAATGCCCTGCTGGGCTACTCCCAGGCCATCCCAGGGACCACCAGGCTGTCCAGGACCTGTCTGCTCAAGTCCAGAGGAGCACAGGAATGCACAAGGACAGATGGGAACCCAAACCTAGAACTTCTGAGGAACAACCACCTTGTTCAGACCCCTGACAGTGTATCTCAGCTGTATCCTTCAGCCTCAATGTCTAGGGATGAAACCCATCACAATGTGTCATGGGGAGCAGCTTTGCAAATCACTTTTCAAGCTAAGAGGAGTTGCTTCCTAGGGGTAGAATACATTGCAGAATGCAGGGGAAAAGCAATTCAAGACCATGTAGCATTTACAGGGTGTTTAGGCAGGAATCAGTGGTAGGAAAAGGGGGGTGTTCAGATGATTTGGAGAAGAACACGGGTGGGAAAACAAAGGAGACATAAGGAATTAGAAGGGACCATTGCATGTAAATAGTGTGGTCAGTAATCTTGTCTGGCCTTGCCCTGCACCTGGTCACCTGTCTGTCCTTACTAATTTTTTTCCCAGCTCTTCCAGGGTAGCAGCTCTCTCTTTGTGTGCATGGGGGGTCTCTGTGCAGCAACTGGAGTCAGACCATGGGGCAGACAGCCTATGTCCATGTTGCCAGAGACTGCAGCAAGTGTAAGTCTGAGCACGTGTGTGAGTAATAGTGAAGATCACATCAGATGGGTTGGTGAGCAGAAATGACCCAGGAGCAAGATGGTGAACAGATCTCTGCAGCTGACTTTGGGTGTGAGAGCACCTGAGTGCCTCTAGGGGCAAGAGCATGGGGGAGATTAGATACTGGGACCTGGAAAATCCTGGCCCAGCTTGATTTGTGGGTGATAGTCTATGCTAGCAACTGGAGTAGGGCTGCAGCTTCTGGCGGTCAGAGAATCATAGAATGGCCTGGACTGGGAGGGACCTTAAAGATCATCTAGTCCCAAGCCCTCTGCCATGGGCAGGGCCACCTTCTGGTAGACCAGGATGCTCAGAGCCCCACCCAGCCTGGCCTTATGCATGTCCAGATGCCAGCAACTGCAGAGCTTGGGCCCCAGGGGCCAGCCCTGGGCACACTGCATGTCTGAGTCCAGCTGCTGGAGGGATCCCCCTTCTACATGGGAATGATACACATTTTCACTAGTCATTCTCCATCCTGTCCAGCCACAGGGGTGAGGGTGCTGGTGCTGTGTTTGTGCAGGTGCTCTGCGTGTCTGTGATCTGTGCAGGCAGCTGTGTGTGTATTGCATGCCTGCGTTTTTGTTGTGTGTCTGCTGGGATTGTTTCTGCAGCCTCACTAGTGGCTGGACACACTGGGAACATGGAAAAGCAGCAACCTCACCTCTCTTGGGCTGTTTGATCCAGCAGGAATGACAGATTTCTCCTGACAGCTCCTGCTGTTCCAATGTTGATGAAGCCTGTTTTCTGTGATCAGGCATTATTGTAGGCATCTGAAATTGTACCACACCCAGAACAGAGAGATACATGGAGCATGTAACTCAGTGCCTAATATTTTTGTGGGTTATTTTTTCCCTCCCAAATCAAATAATAACCCACTATATTTCCCAGTGATTTATCAAGTCTGCTTAAAGTGATCGAAAGGGTTTAATTTTATGACAGAAAACTTGATTTGATGTAGAGCTACCAGTACCATTATATGGTACCACTGAAATGCAGTCGTGGTGATCATGTGGTTACATGGAATTGAGCAACACGATTCTGTATTAGCTGATATCAGGATAAATGTTATATTAGGTGTTCTTGTTCAAGGCTAATCACAATAAGGACAAAGCCCCAATAAAGATCAGAGGAGCAGTGAGAGGTTGGGATACTCTAGAATAATCAGTGAAAACTGAAAGGAGCATGCTGAATTTTCTCCTCAATAAAACTTTCAAGGGCAAATGATCTAGACATTGCAGTTGATGTGAAATGCTTGGAGGTGGGTCAAGGAGGAGAATCCCTGAAAAGCTATAAATGCAAAACTGTCTCTCAGGGGCACAGAACTTGCAAACAGAAGAGAATTTGGGGATCGTGTAAAGCATGCAATGTTTTGAGGGTGGGCTGTGAAACTTTAATATGGACTGAAGGTGAGCAGGAATCAATGTGGACCAGTGGGTCCATCTTGAACAAGTGTGGGGGAAATAGAGATGTGAGAGGGGTAAAAGAGGCTGTTTGAGATTATACAGGTTGCTGGTTAATACACTTGCATGACTGACCTTGACTATCACAGTCTGTCCTGTGTTGTTCTTAAATCTTGTTTCTAACCATCCTCCATGTGGGTTGTGCAATTTCTGTTCTATGTGTAGTTTAGTTCCAGCAAACTGCTTATCAGGCCAGTCCTCAAGTAGGGTAAGAAGTCTGAGTGCCAGCAACTGCAGTGAGTACCAGCTCCAGGGGCTTGAGGTGTCAGCTGCTGGAGGAGCAGCTCCCAACAGCCTGGGAGCCAAGCACTGACCAGCCCAAGTATCCATAACAAGCTAATGGAAAGGCAGCCAACATGTGTGTGTCTGTCCCAGTGGTGGATCCACCACAGAGATGAAGGCTTAGGGCATCTGTGCTATTCCTGCTGGTGAGAGCCCTGTGCCTCTCATGGATACCAGTAAAGGCACTGTTCTGTCTATGCTGCTCTGTGTGTCTGGCCATGTGTGCATATAAATAAAGGTGTAAATGTGTATTTATGGGGGGTGTGTGTGTCTGGGAACACTTGAACAGCCTCACTGCTTGCTCTGGAAACCTGAAACCACTGCAGCCTTGTATCATCCCAGCTGTGGAAAGAGTGAAACCCACCAGATTTGGCAACCTCTAATACGATGTATTTTTGAAAGAAAACTAAGTAAATATATTTGCAATGTGGTCATTACAACTGGTAACTCCATTTATATTTTAAATGTCTAAGGCAATATGTGCATGTACTACTTTTGCTGAACTGAAACGTGATTTAGAGTAAACACCAACGTTTGGTACAGAGTAACAAGTACTGGATTTTAACGAATGGTCTCTGGCCACCTTCATATGCTGATTACTGAAAGGAGAGTTTCTGAACAGAAAAGACAGACTTAATTCAGGGAAACTGTACTGTAAAAATTGAGACTTGTTCACTGGAACATATAAAATGAGGATTCCTAGAGAGATAAAAAAGTACCTGAGAATAATTTGACTAATCAGTGAGTCATTGAAAGTGGAGCCCTGTGCTTTAGTACTCTTACAGCTTTTGGGCATATTTATGTATTTTAATTGGAAAAAATACAGATTATTGCCACCTGGAGCTTTTACATGCTGCTTAGCTGTGGGATATGAATAGATTGCAATTTATGAGCTAATAATCTAAATAATAACATAGCTATTAATTCAGTATTATTGTGAAAAGGATTGACACAACTTGAATGTGCTGAGTGTATTCCTACCTGCCTTTCTCACTTAGTTATTAATCTGCATATAAAAATTATGTTGAATTACTGCTTGCAAAAGAGGAATTGACTGTGTAGGGTATGGTGCTATTAGTTGATAATAGTGGTCTCTTTAATCTGCCAAAGACTAACAAGATCCAACAGCTGGAGGTTGAAGTCAGCAAAGTCCAACCTGGAAAGACAGTGAAAACTGCTGAAAGTGAGGGCAAGCAACCATTGCAACAGACTACTCAGAGGCACAGTAAATCTTTCATATTCTTGTTTCATAACTACCTGTCTTTCTGATTTGTCACATACTGAAATTATATGAAGGTGTTTTATATCTATCTAATGACTAAGGTCGGGAGTTCAAGAGAAAAAACTGCAAGTCATGTCTTTCTTTGTAGTTGTCCAGACATTTTAGACAGAAATGTACAAAAGTCAGGTTAAAAAATTCGGTGAGCTAGTAGGTCCCAATGCAACTGTACTTGCCTTAAGAAACTTCTCATATGGTGGGAAAGAGGCATATTTTTGGTGACAGGAAGAGGATGAGAGTGGTATATTTATCCCTCACTATTGTCAGTTCCTGCCAGAGCAGTGACTTCCATGTCATGGGTGAGATTGTGCAAGGCCTGCTGGTGCTGATGATGGGAGTTTGATCTTTAGGATACCTTTGCCAAGTTACAGGTTTGTTCAGTTCCAATGTGATTCAGAGGGTACACAGATATTGCTGTTAAATATTCAGGCCCTTGGAGCAGAGCAGTTGATTCTACTCAAAATGGCACCGCTTGATTTTTGAAGAGGATGTTATGAGGAATGCTTTGCTACCCAGACATCACATGTGAAGTATAGAGCTGTAGAACCTTTGTGTATAATTAACAATTTTATGCATGTTTGTACCTGTTCAGTGCCAGTCTACAAGTCTGTTACTTCTGTGAATGTTTAATATGTTTCTTGAGCAATAGTTCGCATTTTCTCAGGACAAAACAAGAAAAACCTGTGGTGATTAAGTTATCTTTACTACAGTTAATAGCAATGACTATTATAAAATGAGCAGAAAGTTTGGTTGCTTTGGGGTTTTTTTCATAAAATGAAGGACAAAGACTGGAATAAAAGGAATAAAAGCAAGCATGGTGCTTGTCAGAAATGGATGACAGAGAAACTGTAACAGTAGGAAAGACTTCAGTTAAATTACATGCTTGAAAACACATGGCTAATAGATGGGGGAGAGATACATCAGTTACATTAATGCAGATCAATAATTGATCTTTGCAAAGAGGGATAAGAGACAAGTGTCTCATCAATGAGGAGGAATTAAATACAGTCGAGAAGTCAAAAACATGCATCATCAAATATGAAGAGTGAGACTGAGTGAGGAAACAAATCAAACTTCTATTCAACGGGCAGTTTTGTGGTCTTGTTAATGACACTCCTTAGCTTTATTGGGAAAGAAGAATAACCTTTCTGGAGAAATGAATGTGCTTCCATTTGAAAGTAGAAAATTAATAGCTCTTTAAAATTCAAAACAAATTCTTGTATCTGAACCTAAAAAGTTATTTGTTATCCAATGCTTAAAAGTGTAAAGATGATGAATAAAGATTGTAGTTAGCAAAGAATTCTGGACAGCTATAACTAATGAAGCAAAATGCAATTGGTTTGGAAGAAAAATAAAAAGAGAAGAGGTGGACTGGGAGATTTAGTACTGACAAATGAGAAAGTCCACAGATGGCATTGAAAGTGATGAAATCCATATTTTGCTAGAGTTTTTTGGTGTTGCACAAAAGGGAGACAGAAATGGCATAGAACGAAAGAAAGTCATGCCTGCATCCTTTGTGACTAGTGAAAAGTTGAAAACTTGACTCAATAGCTAGAATAGTGAGGATTTTTAAGTGACCATCTCTGTAGAGGAGATAAAGGGAACAATAAAGAAAAAAAGCAATTTTTACACACATCAGTAAATTAAACAAGGAAAAGTTATTGTCAGAAAAGCAAAAAAAGAAGTTTTTATGGCACAATGAGAAATAGAAATCATTATCTCATTTTCATGAGTAGTACTTCCAATGCTTTTACTGTAAAACATGATGTACATCTGGAAGAAAAGCATCTGATACGTCTGAAAAAGTTCCTGGTTTGCTTTTGGCAGGGAATTCCCATTATGTATCGTTCCTGCACAGTCCCATGCTCCTGGAGCTCACAGTTTTATTGTTTTATGCTATTGAAGAGGAAAAAGAGAGGGCTTGAGCTTCCCCAAGGTAAGGTTTTATGCTGATAATAAGGATAATGTTTGCAACTAATTAGTAACTGAATGAGGTGAATTTGAAGGACTAGCTGGTTAAATGTGTCCCTAATACAGCCTTTTTGTATCTTCCTGTGATTTTTCCAAAGTAATTATTTAGAGGGAAGGGAGGAAACAGTTAAATTCAAGATTTCATTCCAAGCTCATTGTAATGGATAAATCATCAAGTTCTATACTAAATATTTAGCTTGCCTTTTTTGTATGTTGGATTTTTAAAAAAAAAAGGTTATTCTTTGTAAGGTCTATGGATATGCTTCTCTATGTATTCACTCTAGTAAGTAATTTAAAATTTTGTAAATTCTTATTTCAAAGACTGTTCTCTCTGGGAAATGATTGTAATCTCCCCAGAATGCTGATGTACTTTTTTTGCTCCAGCTGTGCATCTGTTTTACAGAAGAGGAGGAAGGTCAGCAGCCACTGTGATGTCTTAATCAGTTCATTTTTCTTTCTTTCTTTTTTTTTTTCTTATTTGAAGTTTATCAAATCTCTACCTGTCTGCATTTGCATTTTGTCAGGTGCTACTACAAAAAGTTTATTGAATGGTGCTTGGGAGAGGATGAGGGGTGGGAGCACCAGCCTGCCTCTATCCACCTGGAACAAGCTGTTTAACTATTTTGCTCTTCCTTCTTTCAGACTGGAGTACATTTCTTATTCCAAACTATAAAGGTCAAAGTCCTTTTATTGTGCTGTTCCTGTCCTTAGAGCCTCAAGGTATAAGAACATCTAATAAATACTCCAGTAATCAGAATGGTTATGGATTATTTTTCCAGTTTAGGTATTTATGAAAATTCCTACGTTGATAGACTCTTGAACCTGAAGTTGTCACCATCCTTTTCTCTTTCTTACTCTCTGTAAGTCTCTTAGTCTCTTTTTCCAGCTGTTGGTATGAGGAGCTGTTATTAAAATTACTCAACTGAGTACAGCAGAAGCATCACTTGAGAACGCTTCCTACTGCGCCTCATCAGTGGACCTAAACACTTCTGAGTACTTCAATAACTAGTTTAATTTATAGTATATTATACAATATAAATTTTATGATGTGGACATCTGCCTGCTAAATGCTGAATTGAGAGCAGCAACTTTTTTGTGCCTGGATCAGAAAAATGGGAGCTTGCAATGATTGAAATTAACTTTTGAGATGGGTTTGAGTCAACGACTGACAAACGATGGTCCAAATCCTGTTCTAATATTTCTTTAAATGAGCCTTTAATGAAATTCTCCTGTGTCTGCTTGATCTGTACTTTAGTTTTCGGAGACCATATCTGTATGAGTCCCTACTGTGCATGCTATGATATGCTGTGAATTCCAGAAGGAGCTTTTCCTAAGAGTGTAATAGGAGGAAAGGCACAGAGCTAACATCTATTCTCTCCTTCTTTAGAAGGCAGCCTGAGAGAGAAAATATTGCTGGGGAAGAAGCAATGGGGTAAGTAGAAGCTGATTATGAAGCTCAAACTATCCAATGTTCCTGATAAGCTTTAATAATTTCTGTTCCACATTTTTCCTTTGATTGTTCTTTTTCCACCAGATCAGTGTGATAGGTAGAAAATAAACTAATTAACATGAGTGTTTGATGGGATAACTGTATGAATGGTAATTACTGGGTGTATTTTTTCCTTTTACTAAATCATGCACTGAGTTGAGATCCACTGTAAGGTCTCGATCCAGTTGCACCTAAAGTCTCCTCTGAGTAGGAGTTTAGAACACAAAAGGGTCCTTTGTGAAACTCATCACTCAACAGGAGGGTCTCACTGACAGTTTTGTCTGACCCTCTCCTCTCTGCAGTAAATAATCAAGAGTACCTTGCCCTTAAATGTTGTTAACCCCCTGTCACATTTACTATCAACTTCGTTAAATTGATGTTTTATATCCATAAACGTATTTATGCTTCTCTGTTACAAGTGAAGTGTGTCAGTATTGTCATTTGAGACAAGAATGTGTTTTAATGTATTGCTTCTCTATCATCAGTAAAATGATTGTTGTCTATGTAAAGAGAAATTTTTAATGGTAACAATTTCTTTTTAATCTTGTCTAACATATTAAGGCCAATTTGAGAACTAAATCTTAAGCAAAACATCATTTGAGGGTTTTTCAATTTAAATTACCATAGATTCTTAAGTTTATCTTCCATTTTTTTCAAGTTCTATCTCTCACGATGAGGAATTTAGATTTTCTTTCGTGAAACTATAATTTCCTAAAATTTATACTGCTGGATATTGTACCAAATATGTGTTTTGTGTTAATTAATAATAATTCTAATATCTACTCTTTTAAAGATATATTAAGACAATGCTTACTGGCTCTTATACTCAGTTTCCTAGTGACAACTCTCCAAGGACTCTAAGTCAAAAGTAGACTAAAGAAGTGTGAATAGGAACAAATATTTTTTGTTTTGACAAGTCATTTCTTTGCTATAAAATGTATTATTCAGCTGACTGAGAATTTGCAGGTTTTATGCTGAATAAGCCATTTATGCTTTGCACCACTGACACAGCAATACCAGATCATTTTCCCAAATTATTTGTGGTTACTGCGTAGCCCTGGCCCTGAAAGACCCACACTTTGTTCCTGTCCTTTGCCTAAATGGTTTTCATTTGGGTATCTATAGTGGATTTGAATCTCTGTTTTTCTACAGACATGGCTTGAAGTAAAATACTTAAAGATTCACTGATCCCAAGCAGAACATGACAACATGCAGCTGGACTACAACACATATTGTGATGACCATATTTTACCCTACATTAGGAAGCTATTTAGAGAAGCCCACTGGTCAACCAACTCCTTTTCAAATGGATTAAAGTGACATCTTGAGAATTTCTACCGGTGTCTGTTGCTGTAAGTCGCTGTAGTGAACCTGTGTTATTCGCTTTTGGCAATTACTGCACTAAAAAAGTAATTTTGCTGGGTGAAGTGAGCAACTTTACACAAATTCCTAGGAGGTTCCTGCTCTGGGTAGGAGTCTCTGCTACAGTTTGTGTTATATTGAAAACTTTGTCTGAACAAGGTAATGATTTGATCAGAGGAATGGAGCACCTCTCCTGTGAGGAAACGTTGAGAGAATTGGGATTGTTTAGTCTGGAAAAGAGAAGGCTTCGATGTGACCTAATTGTGGCTTTCCAATACTTGAAGGGAGCATACAAGAAAGATGGAGAGGGACTATTTACAAAGGCCTGGAGTGACAGGACAAGGGGGAATGGCTTCAAATTGACAGAGAGTAGGTTTAGATTAGATATTGGGAAAAAATTCTTGACTGTGAGGATAGTGAGACAGGTTGCCCAGTTTTGGATGCCCAGTTCCTGGAAGAGTTCAAGGCCAGGTTGGATGGAGCTCTGAGCAATCTGATCTAGTGGAAGGTGTCTCTGCAAATGGCAGGGGGTTTGAAACTAGATGATCTTTATGGTTTGTACCAACCCAGGCAATTCTGTAATTCTATGATTTACACGGGACTTGTTCTGAAATCCCCTGTAGCCTTATGGTTCCATATGAAAGATATGGAATCATATTTTCTCCAAAACCGGAGATAACCAAATCTGAGTTGACAAAGCTAGATGAACACCAGAAGTCCCAAGTTACTGGATAAAAAAGTATAGTCTGACTCCCCAACTGATACTGAAGTATCACCTTGCTCACCTCTCCTTTGTTATATTTTCTGTAAACTGAGATGTCTAAAACAAACAAAACAAAACAAAGAGAAAAAAAAGCCAAAATAAAAACCCCAACAAAAAAATGAACACCTCCCCCCCAAAAAAAAACCAAAACCACCAAAAAGCACCAAAAACCAAACCAAAACAAAAAAACCCCTACCACACAAAAAAACCCACCAAAACAAACAAACAAAAAAATGACCTAACAAAATTCCTCCCAATATATCTTTGGTTTTTTGGTAAAAAAATATTTTGAAAAAATATGGAAGAGGTAAATCAGATCTGATTTGTATTATTCTTTTTCCTTCTCTCAATTTGATAGTTTAACTGGTAAAAGGCAAAGTAATTTTACTGTGTGGTGATAAAAGTGAGACTTCCCTTGACCTTGGCGCGTATCCCCTTTCTATCTAGAATAACTAATGTTTTGTCATTTTCTGCCATAGAAATAATAATAGCAATTGCAAGGATTGTAAAGTTGCAGTAGCAGCAGCAATTTTTCTTTCCCTGGGAAAAAAACTAACACCAGGAGAGTGGGAAGCCTTCTAGTGCTTACCCTGTCTGTAGCTAACTTGGAATGGGTGAGCTGATAAGCAAGGTGGATTCGCTCCACAGTGTCCCTTCTCCCTGACCAGCACTGTGGGTAGAAATTGCATTGTGGAAGTGCTCCAAGGGCTGAATTCAGTGATGCTGAAAGCACATTCTCTATCAGGTCTGGTTCCTCATCAAAGTGCTGAACTGCAAAAAGAACCAGACATGCTAGAAATGCCTTTTCCTTTGTTCATACATTAATTTTGTCCGGAGTTACACTTAAGGATGTGCCGTGGAGAACCAGTGCCACCTATGAGAGAGAGCTATCAGGAATTCTGTCCAGCGAAGGTACCAGCCAGGAACAGTGGTGTGAATCAAAGGGAACTTCCACACATATCACTAGTAATTCACTTCAGTAGTGAACTCTATTACCAGAGATAACTATTTGAAAATGGAGTTTGTATGGTGATCATCAACTTCCTTAGGCATAGATTTCAAGTGAGATGACAAATACACTGACATATGTTATCCATGCAAATAGAACAATTTTGTCAGTCATACCATGGCGTGATGGATGATCCAGTAAACTTATTTTTATGGCACATAAGTGCTAAGCAATCTGCAAAAATTACTCTGCACTAGTGCCAGTACTACCTTTATCAGTGTTGAAGAAAGACACAAAAAAATATATTTGTAAACAGGAAATATTAGTCTTATTCTGTGTTCTTCACCTTTTCATAGCCTTTGTAAAAGGTGAACTTTTAGGTCAATGTGAAATACTGAAAATGAATACCAAAAGCTTTTATTAAAAGGTTAGTAATGATTTCTGTTCTACAACACATGGCATTCCTATTCTGAAATTTAAGAGGTCAAAGTACCAATATTAAGTGCATTATTGTATCAAAGGCTGCTGACAAAAGCTTTTAAGACATGGGGTGTTTTTAGTCTACCATGATCAACTAGAAAAAACGCATACACTTTTTTTTTTCTCCCCATGGAGTTATATTTACACATAAAAAAATCGAATAAAACCATTTAATATCAGCAAGGATGTTGGAAGCAGAGAATTTCTCTTCTTTTAGCTAGACACCTAAATGCATTTTGGCCTCAAACTGTTTTATTCTCTACATTCTATTTCTAGAGCTATATTGATTACTTACCATTACATTGTACCCTTCTGTAAAAAAGAAAAACCAAAATATACCCAGGGAAATGATCCATTTGGTGGTTATAGACCCACCATTCCCCCAAAAGATGAAAATTTTCCTCTGATATGTGCTATTATTTATTTATTTTCTCTTTTATATATCTGTAACAGTTCTCACTGAAGTGGGATTTTTTTCAGGATTAGTGGTCATGTGATTTGCTGGGAATGACCTTGCTGGACTCATGACCATTTGACTCAAAATATTGTTTAGAAAAACAATTGTATTAGAAAATATTGTTTAGAAAAACAATACTTTGTGAGAAAGCTCATCGAAGTTGAACATGTGTACAATTATGCATGTAAAAATCCTAAAATTTGGATTAGACAGCAGAATATGTGAAATTTGACTGGGGGCTGGTTGTTTTGGGATTTTTGTTTTTTAGTATTCTGAGCAGTAGATAACTAACACAACAGCAAAATCTGTGCAAAGAATGGCTGAAAAGTGTATGGAAATGTTCATTTTATTCACTTGCAGCAGCAAGGGACTAAACTTGTCCTTTTAATTTTCTCCTTGCTGTTTGTTTTTCTATTTCAGTGCTGTGTATTACCTTTTACTCTGAGACACTCTAAGCATCTTCTGTATCTCTTACACACACATCTGCAAATATGTGAGTAAACTGTCAAATTGGTGAGTTTGTACCTGTTAACCTAAAGAAATACTAAAGTTTGGTAAATACTTACTCAGAAAATAATTTATTATAATATATGGTTCTTTATTTTGGAGACAGTTAATTTCCCTAAGATGTTTGAATTCTGCTGTTGTAAAAAAAAAAAAAAAAATAGAAATTCCGTTGAAATAAGGGGTGGTACATGCAAAAATAATTTTCTTACATCAATCTGAAAATTTTCCATTGCCAACTTCAGTTTTCTTTTTCATCTTACAAGTTGATACAGTGAATTTATCTTCAAGTGAAAATGAGAGGAAAATCATCAGTACTCAATGAAACTCATCTAGTAGGAGTTAAATGATTTTTTTTTTACATTATAGCTACTCTGAACTTTCCTGCAGTGAGGAGCACGTCTACTTGCCTTTGTTTTTTTAATTCAGCTGGTTTTTAGTATGTGATTAAAAGTACTTAAAATTTTTAATATCTGTAATTTCAAGCTACTTTTTATGTTCTGGCAGACATAGCTCTTCAGAGCGGTTGTAATTAATTCTTATTTCATGGAACTTCTAAAGTGAAAAAAAACCACTAACTTGTTTGCTCTTCTCATGGTCAGTGCCTCATTCCTCTGTTTTGAAGATGATAGGGATGAAAACAGCATATGCACACAGGAAAGGGAAAGAACATTCCCTTCTCCAATAAAATGTGTATACCTTTGGGATGTTTCACCTCACCCTTCAGTTAAATGAAAATATTGTTCCCATCATAAATCTTGAGGGAAAAATATTAATTTCAGAACATGGATTTGAGACTAAGGTCTTGTCATGTATTATAACTACAGACAACATTAATTAAATGTTAGTTTATTAAAATGCATAGCCCAAGTGACCAAAATGTGCCATGGCTGTCAAGGACTGCAAAATTTATATATGGTCCTAACAACTGTGTTCGCAAGGCAAGGTTTTTTCGTGGTAGTGGGGCTACAGGGATGGTTTCTGTGAGTAGCTGCCAGAAGCTTCTCCTGTGTCCAACAGAGCCAATTCCACTGCCTCCAAGATGGACCTGCTGCTGGCTAAAGCTGAGCCCATCAGAGATGGTGGTAGCACCTCTGGAATATCAGATTTAGGAAGGAGTGTGGCACAGCAGCCTGAGAGAGGAGTGAAAATATTTGAGAGAAACCACCCTGCAGACAACAGGATGGGAGAAGGGGTGCTCCAGGAGCCAGAGTGGAGATTCCCCTGCAGCCCATGGTAAGTTTTAGTTCACTGAATGTTTTATAAATGTCAGTGACAACTCCAAATGTGGCTGGTTAAATGGAAAGAGATATCTGTGAGTTAACGTGCTGCCTTGAGCGAGTGATTCATTCCAGGGTAGGCAGCAAAGCTATGCCAAAAGGGAGTAGCAGAGGGAAACTTGCTCAGGAGATGCCTTGTGTATATTTTGGTGTGTAATAATGTGCCTTGCCTTCCAATACTGTGAGCCCAAGCACATCAAAATACTGCATTAGGTTTTGTGGTTTAGATTAAAAAAAAAAATCCTGATTCTGCTGTGTGTTTTAGTTGTCAGGAAAGACTTAAAAAATAAAAACAAACAAAAAAGGAAAAACAATTTTATGTAATTATCGCTGTACTTTTTAACCTTTGTGTAGTACTCCTTATTTTCAACACTTACTTTTGTAATTCCACAAGCTGCACTCTCTAATATCCTTTAATTATAGGTCAGGTTGTTTTTCAGTCAGTGTTAAGGGTACAACATACACTACTTTTTTTTTTTATCCAACTCATTATATTTCAGAAAGGCACTGTTCTGCTCTCTTTCTGGTTGTGTTAGACAACATGGTTTAGGCAAAATGTTTTTGTCCCTCATTCCTTGAACTGTTCCATGCTGTATTTCAGTATTGAACCAGAAGAATCACTTTCAGGTACCTGGAAAAAAAGAATATACGTACATATATATTTGTATTAGTTATTAAGTTATTAAAAATCTTTTTTTTTTTTTTAGTTAAAAAGTTTTAAAACCAACCGGTGATACAACTCTTGCTGAAGAAAGGTTTTGTAAGTGTTGTTTTCTTCTATGGACAAGATGGCTTTAAACTAGGTGACAAGTTAGTTTCAGTATAGCATTAAAAGAAGACATGTCAGAAGACATTCAAGATTAGGAGATAGTATAACAATATGACATATATTCTTACTTCCATGATGCTCAGGCTTTATCCAGATTTTTATTCTAAAACAGGGAATATTGATGTTAACAGAGGCGTGTTGCAGTGTAGTGGACAGTGTGTAGTTTAGGTGTTAGAACATACCCACATAGTCTTCATTTAAACTAATTCAGAACATTATTTCATTAATTAGCTCAGTTGATGAATTTGGAAATACTTGAAGGCGACTGAGAAAGGTACAGGAGAACAAGATGTAAAAATATTATTTATTGCCACTCAAATTTACTAACTATTCTTTAGAGTCTTCCATGTAGTGAATGAGTTACCTTTATCATAGTCTATATTATGGTTCTAGTAATTATGTCTCACCAAGCAAGGAGAAATTTTGGCTCACCTAAAAGCAGCATACCCTTATTTTGTCAAATATTCCCCTATTCCCCAACTTTTCCTTCGTGTCTTGACTGTCAGTTATGAAAGAAGATGATTTATAGCCCAGAACTACTGTATCTTGTGGTTAACCTCTCTGTCCCTGATTTGGCATGACATACTGTAATGAAGTTTGACTAGAAAAGGATTTCACTATGAAAATGGTTTGTAAAGGAAAGAAAGCAAAGAATCAGAAAAGAAAGGTAACAGCACTGTATGCACAAGATACAAACATGGAATTATATACTGCAATACTTATAAGCCATTATTATTCAGTATTTTCTTCCTATATGACTGGAGGATATTGATACTTTAAAACCAGACACTGGCTGACTGGTATGAACACTGGATTGTACATATATATATCCATGTAAAGATATATATCCATGTAAAAATATATATCACAAGGACCAGAGGTGAACAGAGAAAAAACATGTTATTTTCCAGGAAGATTATGTTAGGTTTGATGTATTTTTCTATCAATTTGAATGGCCTTCTGCCTATTTTTGGGCAGATTTCTTTGAGCTATCAACAATAAGCAAAAAACCCTTTCCTTCAGGCAGGCCTGTGGAATAAACTGTTCTGGAATCATGCAATCTAGATGTTTCAAGTACTGTTTGCCAGCAAAGACCTTTGAGGCATCCAGAGGAGATGCCTTTTATGAGGCTCATGAGTACTACTTGGTATGGCAGGTAAAATATTTAGAAGATCAGAGAAACTTGGGGTTATCAGCAGGTCATGGCTGGATTATAAGTAAAAAAAATAAATGAGAGCCACTGAAATCTTTGTGATGAGAACTGGAACCTTGAGCTCAGTCCTATCTTTTTCCCTCCATGCATCTCAGCATGTGGGGTCAACTGTCTTCAAGCTGCTTTAAGTGTCTTCTGTGCTCTACCAAAGGTGCAACATAAAGACTTTATTCCTCTCGTAATGGTGTAATTCCAGGATGGTCCTCCCCGATGACGGAAAGGTGTGCTGTGATGATGAATATCAAATGAATCTGCCACTGCCCATTCAGTTACTAAGGTGGAAAAGTGTCTGAGACACAATTTCAGCTGTTAACATTAGGCAAAGTAAGGTATGCTTTGAGCAAAAGCTGATACTCAGCTTCAACAACACTTTGCAGTACATTTTACTCACTAAAACAATAAACTCATTGTACCAAGGAACAAAATTTACATTAGAGATAGGTAACATTTTCAAAGAACAACTTAAAAGAGAGAAGTAAATTATGCTATTCAGATTCTGCTGTTGGTTTTCAATATTGCTTTCAGGAAAAACACAGCTGGTTGATATTGTAGAAATACAAGAGAAGCAGTGTAGGTGAACTTTGCAATTGCCAGTCTCTCTAGTCTAATTCACTCACAGTATGTTTTTAATTTTTTGTTTGTTTGTTTTTTGTAATTGAATTCTCATTGTCTGAAGGTGAAAAATGAAATCTTTGCAGACAGACTCAGCCCAAGATCTGGGACTGATGATAGTCTGTCTTGGTTTGAATGATCACTTCTAAAGTCTTGGGACTAATGATTAGTGTGAGACATAGCAGATATTACCCTTTGGTGTCAAATGCTTTTCAGTTGTGCAATCTGATTTGTAAACCAATACATTAGAAAGTACCTTTCCAAAAGGTTAAATAATTCAGTCATTTTATTAGTATAGCTAAAATAATTTCTGTTATAGTTGAGTGTAATGTATATTGCCATCTGTTTGTTCTGCATTCAAAATATTGAAATATGGGTATTGAACATCTAAATACTGTACTTTAGAGGAGCATTCATAACTCTATTTTTACAAGTAATTTGTTGTGAAATTATTACACAGTGGTTTTGAAAATGAAGTGTTTGCTGTGAGTATTGTTTTTCTTTTAAGCTTTGAATGGGCAGAGTGAGGGAGATCACTGTCCATCCAGCCCAGTGGCTTGTCCCCAGCAATACCCACTAGCAGATTCTAGTCAAAGCATGGAACATCAGAGTAAATGAGAGAAGCCCTTCCCCCTTCAGCTTCCAGCAATAAGCAGATTAATGACTTTATTAGCCGGCGGCTACATCAAACCACTGTATTTGGGGGCTGTGAATTGATATCTCTTGCATGAACTTATCTCATCTTCTTATGAATTCATTTATACTTTGGGTCTCTTGTGAGTTTCACTATTTAATCACATTTTGTGTGGAGAATGTAATTCCTTCTGATGACTTTGAATTGCTCACTGTGACTGTGGTAGTATCACAATTTTCCTTTTCCGTGCTATGAAAAACAAGGAATAATTGTTCCATGTTTGATTTTGTGTATATGGGCTGTACTATTCTAGGCATCTGTTCAATTCCTCCATAATCGCTTTTTCCCCCCTCCAAAGCTGAAGAAATTAAATTTGTTTACTCATTTCTGAATACAGAAACTATTCTTTATAGAATCACAGAATTGGAGAATGATTTGGGTTGGAAGGGACCTTAAAGATCATTACATTCCCACTCTTTGCCATGGACAAGGGCACCTTCCTCTAGACCAGATTGCTCAGAGCTCCATCCAGCCTGGCTTTGAACACTTCCAGGGATGAGGCGTCATAGCTTTCCTGGGCAACCTGTTCCAGGGCCTCACCACCCTTACAAGGAAGAATTTCTTCCTGATATCTAACCTAAATTTTTTCTCCTTCAGTTTGAAAGAGGGGAAATTCATCTGTCCATTCTGTTTCTCTTATCCACCTCTCTTTTCCCCATGTTTCAGTTTGGCCTGTTTTGGGAGGTTATGACCATAACTATGTGCAGTATTGATGTCAGGGAACGTTGTGCTCCATGGATTTCGACATTAATAGTGTCAGGATTTCTTTTTCCTTTGTCTTCAAATAGCTCCTCATGTCTTATGGGCCTCAAGCTCAGCTGAGCACTTACTGTACTAAACAGGATGAAAAACTCTATTTTTCTTTTTTTTTCTGTTTAAAACATAAATCTCTTCTGATACCATCAAATTTGATGGGATTCTGTTAATTTTTCAGAATAGCCTTATGTCGGGGCAATACCAAGTTTAAAGGCTTCTCGCAAGCATCTCTTATTCCAAAGAGAGAGATTAAAAAGAGGGAGGGAGAGGAAAAGTGAGCATAAATTATTAAAAAAAAAAAAAAAATAAGCAAGGAAACTCTGCAGTCAGGGAGAATTTGCCCTTGTCTGCAGATTAACATTCAGTGATAAAAGGTTAACAGTGAGACACACTCTGAAAACCTAAAAAACTTAGTGAGGTCCTTCACAATTTTGGGCAGGGATAGAAAGCAACAAGACACATGAAAATTAATGCCTGCTGTGAAAATCACTGTTAGGTAAAGTATGGGAAAATAATGTGGGGTTTTTTTTCTTTGGCCTCTGGAGACCATTGGGAATTTGACATGAGCATGTTCATGTACTGCTACATAACTAAAGGGAAAAAACCTTATTACCACCTCAACAGGACAAAATGCTACTTCTCCTCCAGTGAATATTATATTTGAAGCGCGTGACTGACTGGTTCAGCTCCATGAGAAGAACAGACTTCTTTTTTCAAAAGGAAAGGAAAAAAAGATGAGAAGAAGAAAGAAAAAGGAAGGAAGATGAGAAGGAAAGGTGGAGAAGAGAACAATTCTGTTCTGTCTCACTCTCCTCTCCTTGTGAACCTAATGGGATGTGCAACTGCTACCTCTTTTTTGAGGTTAGTACTCTAAAGGACTTGGAAAATGATTGTTGGATTTTTTTTTGTATGAAAAAAGGGGGAATAACATAACTTATGAAATCTGGTGAGTGCAATGGGTTAAAAATAAATGGATTAATAACAAAATTGTCCTCCTACCCATTGCGTATAGTAGTTTTTTTATTGGGCTTACTCTCAAACCAGCAGCTTTCCACAGCTGTTACAACTGTAAATGAATTCAATAACATTCTCAAAAAATATGTACATTTTTCATGGTGATTGGGACTTTTATACTTCTGGGGCAGCTCTTGGTCCCTGCATGTGGGGTCTTTACCCACAGTCCCCTTTCCTGCCTTCTGCTTTCTTTCTGGGTCTAAGCATGCTCCAAAACATCCTCCTTAATTTAGGAATAAGCCTTTCCCATGTAGGAGATGTAACACCTTTTGAGGAAACAGCACACACAGTGCATAGTGGGGGCACAAGGAAATTATGTATTCTGATAATCGGTAGGTTTGCATAAATATCCAAATGATAATTTTTAGCTTCTTGTTACTGCAATGGGCATACATATACATACTTATATTCTGTGCTTACAGTAGTCTAGAAAACATGAGGATCAGAGCCTGCCATCTCCAGAGTGATTATTGTACAATAAGTTGAAAAAACACTCTGGTTTAATTTTTTGTTGTTGTTGTTGGCTTGCTACTATTTTGTTGGTTTGGGTTTGGTTTTTTTTTCACCAGAAAAGAAAGAAAAAGAAGTGGAGATATTAGATAATATTTGATATCAGGGTTAAGAATGAGAAATACAAGGAAGTTTTAAATATATATATATAAAAAACCCAATTTTTTTTAATGTCCTTACTCATGTCTTTGTGTATAAATCCTTTTTCTGAGCCTTCAAGTGCAACTGATGTTTAAAAATAATGTGGTTTTCAAGGTCTCACTGTATTTCCCTTCAAGTTCTATTTAGAGAATCACGGGGTACTTTTTACTCTGTGAAAATATCTTCAGTTAGGATGTTTCAGATCTCACCATTTTTAGAAAATAAAAAGAATGAATATTGCAAACCTGAGTGGGAGCCTGTTCAGGAGAAGAGGAGCTCTTCTGTGGTCAGGGATTTAACTTCAGATGGGCATGAGAGAAGTCAATGCAAGAACGTGACTAACTTGGTTACAGACTTGAAAGGTGTCACAGGAAACAAGAGTGCATCCTGGATGCACCAGAAAATGTGCTCAGATTAAAAAACCAGAATGTGTGAAACTTTGTAAAGATACACAATTCAGGAAAGTGGAGGAGGGAAAAGGAAAAAGAATGCTTAATTTCTGGCAAATAACTTTCAGGGAAGAGATTTGGAATTACGCTGGTCTCTTAAACTAGAATCGGAATTCCAAGTTGCACCATGTTTGAACAGAAACTGAGTGTTGTTGAATGTCTGTGTAATCACTTTTAGTTCTCAAATCTGAAGTGTTGTTTTGCACTGTGTCATGAAATAAATTACTATTACTAAGTTATTAGGGTGTATAAGTGTGAAGATGTGTATATACAGTCAGCAGCCTGTAAAACTGCTCAGGAGAATCTTATTTAAATACCTCAGGATGGCACCACACAGAAACATCATCAGATGATAAGCATGAGACTGGGAATGAAATGAAACAGACTTGTTAATGTCTTTTAAACAAATCTAGCAGAAAGACTTGATGTCTGATAAATTTGTTTATCTCTGCAAGTACAGCTGCTGAATGTCTTAATTCTTCACTTTAAAACAAAGTGTCTGTGGTAAATTAATAAAGTCTTGATATACAAGTATAATGACCAGGTTTTTTTCCTGCTCCTTTCTGCAGCATAGCTTCACTTTCATCTTTGCTGGAAAACAACTTACAATTTAATTATTACAAAAAGTCAAGAGGATTACTTCATGGAAGAAATAAATCAGCAATGTTATTAGAGCATGAAATCAAGTATATTGAATGTAAAACAGAACCCCTATATTATGTTTAGCTCACATGAGTAGGCTTATTCAAGTCAATGGAAAGATGTGCATAAATAATACTTTAGGAATTAAGTCCTTGAATAACTGTTTGTAGTATGTGGACATAATACCCATACAGAAAATTCAATAGTATAACAGTAATGTTCACTGCTGCCTTATTATTTTATTAATGTGTAACTTGGTTTGTTTGAGCTGGTTAAATCTTCCTGTATAATCTTATTCAGAAAATTCCCTAAGCCTTTGCTTGAGTCTGTCTTTTTTGATAAACTCAAGAACCACAAAATTTTCCTGCACTGGATAGATAATTTTGGATGTGCTCTAATTCACTACTAATAGTATGGACTGTGGACTATAGGCAGAGAAACTGTAGTAAGTTGGGTATGTCCTGAGTAAAGTGTTTATGAAGAATGGGAGAGCGTCATCATTGCATACGTGTAGCAAGATTTTTGAGGAAACACTTATTCTGTGTCTCCAGTGAAGCAAATATGTACAAGCTAATTACATGGGAAATTAAATACAACATAAAAAGGAAAAGGTTGTCTAACGAATCCTTTGTCCTAAGCAGCTGCAAATTATTTAATAAAATGTATGTGCTCTGATACTCTTGCACTGCCAGCTATATTAAGATACTCCACAAAGAGTCTCTTGCAAATTAATACACATACTTAAGTAGGACCATGCTGTTCATCATGAAAAACAATTTCAGCAATACTATAGGAATGGATTAATTGGTAGTCTTTGTTTACCCTGTCTCCATTCCTTTACTACAAAAATCTGTTTCCTGTGTGTAATAAGTCACTTGATGGTAGAGAAATTTCACATGGAGTGTGATAACATGCTATAAGCCAGAAAGAAATATTCAGTTAGTTGTTTTATTGACTTTTCACTGACTGGAATTAGATCTCAATATCTTCATTGGAAGGATCTGAAACGAGATCATTTGACTATCTTTCTTGGTTAAAATAAGACATAAACAAATGTGGAAGAGAGTGAAAAGCCCTTTTTGTCTTAACTTTCTCATATTTGCACCACATTTTTCCTTAGTATATTTTATATCTTTTTAGCACTTTTCATAAGGTTCAGTTTGTTGTTTACAATAATTTTTATTATTTGTTTAGCATTTTTAGTATATTTCAGTAAACATTTGGTTTAAAGGATCAATATTTAAAACTTGCTGGAGAATTGAAACGGATATAGATTTGAAGGTTATGCTTAACAATTAGAGCTTAGAACATTCTTTTTGTTTCTTAATGTTTTAACAGTTTATAGGGTCTTTTTGTCTATTGCTGTATTTCAGGTAGACATGAACATTAAATTCTACAGGTTTTAAGGAGCTAAGAGACTGAGATTTGCAGTCAATACATTGGATAAAAATTTCTGTGTGAATTTAAAGACTCTACGTGAGGTAAAGACCTTATTTTTTTCTGTAGCACGTTTTGCTCTGTTGTGTTTGAGTTGGGCAGTTAGCTGGAAGGAAACCTTTAACTTGCTCTTAATTCCTATGATTTGTAGTAACTACGTCTAAACCCAAACATGAATGTTACCCTTTGCAAGTAATAACTTGTCTGAGTTCAAACTATTTGATCATAGTACCATTTTTGTGTTTTCAGGTGGCTTTTATGCGATATTGTTTCTTCCCTTTTGGTTGTATAGTAGCAGATCATTATCCCATACATTTCCATGGCTCTTTATAAAGGTAGCCAGAAGTTTGATTTATTCCCCCCCACTAATGTTGTATGTCTATAGTGAAAAGACTGCATCATGCAGGTTATCATAGGCTCTCCTTGCGGTCAGTGGAGAAAAACAGAGCATAATTCGTCTGACCTGTTTCAGCCATTTATTTAGCGTTAGATAATTTGTGCCCAGAGGTTACATTTTTCCTCTTCTAAAGTGAACTCAGATGACTAGCCTAAATGGAGATGTTAAAAATCTACAGTTCATTGAAGTGAAACCTGCCCAGGATTTCTTCATGCTGAATATTAACATGTAGTCAAGACTGAATGTGTGCTAACAGACCAGCACAGTGTACTACTAAATTTCCCATTTTCCTTGGCTACTTATCCACTTTTTTTCGTAAGTCAACAAATCAAAGAAGTAAAGGATGGCATTTTTAGGAAAATGGATTGCTAGCCCCATATAGTTGACTTGAAAGAATTTAGTCCATGTAGAACAAAGTCAGTTGTCTGCTAGACTTTACAGAGGAAGAGGGTCTTCGTTTAGAAAAGGTGCGGAGTAACTTCACTGTTTTTAAAATTCCAGTCATACGGAGAACTGTTTCTAGTGTGCCTTACGGTATTAAATTTTCACGTGGGATACCTGCAGTGACTGTGTTGATAAAGATTATCATTCCACTTGCATGTGGCCGACTGGAGGACAGAAATGTGATTTGGGGACCAGGGATGAAGGAGAGACTCTGTCTGTATGAGCACGTTCTCTCCTCTGTGCCCTCTGTGCTTACCTTCGAATTGGTTATTTTTCCTTTATCTATTAAACTCGAAGAATAATTTAGGCTCGGTCCATGTAAGAGTTGGGATGTACACCAAAATGATGAAAGATGTGGAAGTCTGAAAAAAACCCTCAAGAATACTAATGAAACAGTGTGGATCCAGCTTTGGAGAGCAGGTAAGAGACACAGGGCATTCTTTAATGAAAGTAAACTTCTGAGTATATTTACACTTACTGTACTTCATTTGTGCTTAGGAAATGGATGTCTATCAGTGTCAAAGTTGCTGTAGACTGAAGGGGGTGTTGTGTAATTTCAGAGTTTTCAGAAAAAAGTAAAGCATAATGTAAAAAAAACTAAAAAAAAAAAAAAAAATTAAACCCCCCCATGCTACCGTATAAAGAGCATGTATGAGGGAAGTAAAATCAGAAATATATAAATACTGAGGGAAGACTTTGTTCCTGTGCCCTTCAAAGTCTTTATTGGATAAAAACTAGTAAAATGTATTAATCAGAAGGGAAAACCCCAAGTCTATAAAGTATTTGCTGAGAAGAAGGTAATTATTTACTTATGCTAATATTATTCCTTTCTCAGGTCAGCAGATAACAAGTGAGCACAATTAATAGGAAGGAAGTCAGTTTGCATTACAGATGCCTAACTAATTTCCAGGGCGTTGGAACTAGATGATCTTTAAGGTCATTTCCAATCCAAACCAATCGATGACTCTGTGAATAAAAATATTGATGCTGCACCATGCTATTCCTCCTAATCCATATTTCCTTGGTGTGGTATGGCTTCACTGTGGGTATCTATCTGCCATCTGAGGCAAATAAAACAAAGATACCTGATTGAAAAATAACTGTTGGAATCCAATAAATTTATATTGAAAGCAGAAATTTTTATGAGTTGAGAATATGATAAATGGTTTTAATTATTTCATATAAGGATTTATAATATTTATTTTAAAATTAAAACATAAATATGATCAGGGTTTTTTTAATGTATGATACCAGCAGTGGTATAATTTTTGGCTACACACATGGCGATATTGTTTCTAATACAATGTGCAGCAGTCTCTCTTCAGAGTGTTGTACTTCACACAGAGAACAAAAGATGACATATATTGATCTCAGGACTTGTAAATCCTAAACGTAGCCTAAAGTCACATTTTCATTACCTTTTTCCATCCTTGTTTCCCACAAATCTGGGAATTGGCTTCTGTATATAATTGGTATGTAGCTGCTAAAACAAATTACCATCTGAAGAAGTAGATGATGCTGAAAAAATCCTCTACGTGATATATTTAGAAATCTTTATTAGCACATCTTTAATTTTAGCTATACTGAAGCAAAGAAGGAGCTAGGATCTGAGGAGAAGAGAGAAGGAACTGACAGAATGAAATGAGCAGCTCACACCTGATACTTATCTGCGCTCAATGCAATTGTTCAAAAGATGTTAAATTAAAGGATATTTCCCCCGTGCAACAGTACTTTGAATTCAGTTCCCAGAGTCACTCAAACATACACCAATGTCCAGCATGTTGCAACCTGCTGCTTCCAAGTTCTGTGTCACCCCTATTCCCTCTTCTCTCAGACTTTGTGCTCGACCCTGATGAAAGAAAAAACGTGAGTATCTACTGCCCTCTATCTGCCATTTGCTTTTTCACAGAGGAGTAGTTTATCAAACAGAAAAAAAGTGAGGATATTGTCTTATAATATTTCAGGGAACTTAACTGCAGAGTCATGCAGGCTGGTATTAACAAGCATTAGCTGAGGTTCACACTCAATCTCAAATCAGCTGAAAGTCTCAGAACTGGAGTATTACCAGCTAAGATGTGTTTGTTTTCCCTGAGCGCCAGTATCACCAGTTTCAATATTTGGAAAAAGAAACGTCCCAATGGATGAGGTTCCTGTAACGAGGAGACAAATTCTGAGTTAAGTCTCCAATGGAATCACAGTGATCAGCAGGAACTGAGGCCTTGTGTAGGGAAACCCTATACTAGCTGTGCCTTCAGGAGCTTATTAGGCTGAGAGGCAGTAAGTTTTGACTTCATGTCTCTGGGTTATTCTGCATAGTAAGGTGATGAATGAAATGCATTAAAAATTTTACGTTTGGAATATTGACTTTTTTACTTCATGTGTACTTTTCAGAAGTATGTTGAAAGGTAATTTAAATTCCTCATTAAAATTACCTCACAAAGCAGGAAAAGTGTTTTTTTTTTTTAAATGGAAATGAAAGTTTTACTCCAAAAAATGCAAGTATTTCAGGCTTTGGTCAGAGCTTCAGGTATCACTTGCCTCTGTTTTACTTTGCTCTCCAGCTACACTTGATCTTTGTACTATGGTATTGCTCTTCATAAAAAGCGGTAGTAGTACAATAACTAGTACCACATTCCCCTGAGAAACTGTAGCAGGAATAGAAATGTTGAAATTTTTATTTTCTCTTTTATAGCAGAAAATTTACTTTCTTATACCTAAAGTATGACTTTTTTTTTTTTTTCCTTTTAACTTATAAGCTTTTCCCTGATTGGGTCTACAAAGTGGTGGAGAGTCCTTGCTGGTGTGATGGGTGGGGGGCTGGGACTGAGCACCTGCTCCTTCCTCAGCTGAGGGTGTCAGAAAGCAACTTGCACCACCTTCTCCCCACTGGAGACACAATAAAGTAAGAGGCAACTCTCTGTGATGCTCATCTCGTGCTATGAAAGCTGCCTTGCAATACAATACATTTTTGAACTAATGATAAATCTAGCAGAGGTGATAGGAGCACACTGCTTTTATGTCTCTCACAGGCTGTGCATATATAACTCCTCTGCACAGCTTCACAGAAAAGGTTTCCTTTCTGAAGAATACCTGGCAGAAAGCCTCGCTCTTGGGTAGGAGAAGCAAATGGACTTAGCATTTCCCTCCTGTGACCTTGAAGTAGAAGCATATGGAATGTACAATACTCAGTACTCACCTTGAAGATTTGGATTCTCTGTGTCCAGGCGTTTAAGACCTCTTTAAAGTTTATTTTTTGCTTAGCAATTAATTTTTCTTTAGAGAAATATATACTTCCCCTGAATATGATGATATTATTGGAATAAAATTATTATATTCAGCACACGTGTGCATAAATAACCTGGTGAAAATAGGCGTCTCCCAGTTTCCTTCAAATGTGGCAGCCTGATTGTGTTACTTATTTAAGCATGTATAAATATCTGCTTTTGCACAGTGGCTGATGATTTAGACTTTTACACTGGGTTGACTCTCTTTTTATGTGTTGCATGGATGATGGCTGGGAATTTCTATGCCAGGAACTATTTAATTGCCAGTGATCAGCCTGACAGTCCTCATGCTCCTCAAACAACAGAGGACTGTCTGAAAGGATTGATTACGAGAGGAATTTGGCTACAGTTGTGAAAATGTGACTTATAACTCTTGTTCCTTGTCTATTACAGTGCCTTGTCTTTCCTCTGTAGTACTTCTGTTGCAGTCCTCCCCTTTGAGGGTACTTTGAGTCCAATAACCTGGTTTTTGTTATCATCCTTTTCTTCTTCCCTTCTTCATCTTCTGCTTGTCTGCAGCCTTTTCCAAAGCACTGAATAATTTTCTCAATGATTTGAAGATACTATCTGAGCTTATTCCCATGCTTAAAGAACATATATGATGTTAAATGATTGCATTAAATATGCAGTGATCTTTGCATCAGATTTTTGAGTGACTTTTTAGTTGAGTAGTCTGTTATTGATACTGTTACTTAGTAGTGAAAATAGTTTTTATATTTTCATTTTTCTATTTCATATTAGGAGGTGTGACTGATATATTAGATGAAAACCCTTGATGTCTTTGAAGAAGGCCTTCTTGTTCTCTAAGAGTTGGAGATTCAGGTTCTCCAAGCACTTACTGAGCCATACTGTAGGAACCATCAGTGTTTGGTGATGGGTAATGTCAGCTGCTGTTGTCAAGTGGTTTAAATAAGCTAAATAGGTCAAAATTCCAATATCATGAGTAATCCATTAGCCAATATTATCTCAGTTCAAAAAAACTTTTATGGTTTATTTGATTTGTGGATGTGAAGTAAGGCTATCCTGTTTTTAAAAGGTCAGCAACAAAGAAGAAACAGAAATATGTGTCAAGAATATGTGAGTGAATGAGTAATTACGGATTTCAGTTATACTTGTCCCTATATTTTGTATATTCATAGTTTATGTTAATTGATGATACCTTTTTTTTTAGTCTCCTGCTGAAATGAAAACACAAGGTAACCAGCCATTTTCTCCTCTTTATGAAACTGCTTTTGCAAGTCAGTACCAGATTAAACCTCCTGCTATTCAGATCATTATTTCTTGAACTAAGTCCTCTGAGGAGGGCAATATTCTGCAATCTCTCCCTGCCTTCTCTTAGAGAGGATGTTATTTTCAAAATACTACAGGCAGCACAATGAATATTCAATGAGAGGTCTTCCTGTGACACCTGCTTCCTCTGTAGAGCTTTAGGACTGCTTTTAAAAGCTGACAGAGGAATGGTATTATGTGCCTGTAAAAGCAATGAGTTTCATTTAAGGAGGTATATATTAAAGCTGTCGTAGGTGGCCTGATTAATGTAACACCTCAGTGAATTTATTATTTCCTAAGAAGAAGCACCAAGGAATATTTTATGTCAAAAGTATGTATCAGGATTGATCCTCCTATTGGAACCTCAGTTTTATGGCTAAGTTTCTGATTCTGTCAGCAAAATGGATTTTATTTCTTCATTGGGTTTTTTAATTTAAAAATCTTTACAGGTTTGAGGTTATGTATATATTTGTATTTATCATAGAATTGCACTGTAACTGAGAAGCACATTGTGGCTTTTATCAGGAGTTAGTAAAGTTCAGATGTTCAACTATAAAGATGAAAGAAAGTAGGCAAATTGTGTTGAGTCCATTTAATCATTAGGATTCTTCAGAGAAAAATGTCTTACATCTATCACAGACACAATATTACCAATAAACTGCAGGGCTGTACAGAAGGAAAAGAATGCGGCCTAAAAAAAGAATGTATTATCTGTCATTTAGTTAATGCTGCATTAAGCACACAGTGCCAGGAACTCCCTTGCACAGCTGTTAGAGATTCCTGTGAAATGTCCAGTGTGTGTATTTGCACACACACAAACCCAGATTTTTATATATTTATATACTTTTTCTTCTTCCTAGGTGAAAAATCAAATGCACAGTGGCCACATAGACACTAACAGCTTGGTAAGTTAGGAAAAGACTAGTGAGGCAAATCATTTCACCTGCTCAGAAGAGTTACCTAAATTGCTTTAAACAAAGAGTTGTCACGGGCAGAAAGAAATCTGAGAACTACTAGTAGCTAAAGTATTTCATTCCTTGAATCCAGCTTATAAGAGCTAATGGACAGGGGACTTGCAGTCTCATGCAGTGGCACCCTAAATAGAAAAAGAGTCAGTGCTGGATGAAACCTGGTTATTTACGATGTTAACTGGCTTATTAACGATGAGAGCTCCCGTGACTTCAGGGAAAGTCAGTGGGTTACCAAACACATGCTGTAACTTGTTCAATTTTATTTGGAGCTGTAGCAAATTATCTTTTCTCTCAGATTCTCTTTTGCTGATTTGTTGAAATGTCTGTGTTACTCTGTCAAGTGTATTTTTAGAGAAACACTCTGTCCCCTCTGGAAAGCGGGAGCAGCTTAATCGTGGCAGGATGGAGTGGGATGGTTTCTGCCCAGGAAGGCAGGTTAGATACCCTGTGCCAGGTTCCCTGCCAGTGGGGTTCTCTTCCTTCCTGGACCTGATCCATTGCCATCTGCCTCTGTGGTGAGGGCGGGGTGGAGAAGGAAAAATGAACATGTATTTTGAAATCCTCCTTTAGGATGGTGTGTAAGGAGGTGAAGTGGAATTTCTGTTGGTTTGTTTGGAAGCTTCAAATCTAAAAGTGTATCCATATTTATTATTATTATTATTATTATTATTATTAAGCATCAGAAGATGATGCTGGTGTAACCTTAGCTATATTTACAGATATCATCACATGCATGTTCAGGGAGTATGCACCATTTTCAGTATGCCCTCAGTAGCAATTCTGGGAAATTAAAATTATTTGCTCATTGTACCTTTGAGAGCATGATGGATTGTTAGTATGCTGTGGAGCAAAAAGGCTTTGTGTTTGCTGTCAATGCCCTGTGTGTGTGTGTGTGGCTGGTGGTCAGCCACTGCCAGAACCTCCTGTTCCACTCCAAAACATGACAGGCTGAGGTTTCCTTTAATGTGAGGGTCACTGAGGGAGAAGGGGCTGAGTGGTTTTGGGTTATGAGTGGCTGTTTTTTAACGTTCTTGGCATAATTTGATAAGTAGCAGCTGTTAATACAGTTCTGCTTATTTTTATAACCTTCAAACAGATACTGCATATCAATTTTAAGTATACAATATCCATAGAGTGACATTCCCTTTTGAATTATGAAGAAATATTTATGAAAAGAAATCTTTTCATATAACTTGTATTTTTCATATAACTTGTACTTTTTTCCTTCTAGGACAGAGATTAAAGTGACCAGATAAATTAAGACTTCTAGTGCTAATGTGTCTTCAGTGTTTTTTGCAAAAGGCTTAAGGAACAAACAGAGGGGACACTTAGTGCCTACAAGCTCAGGGTGAGAGACATTCTTCAGAATATTTCTTAGCTGTTTCCTGGAAACATCAAGGTAATTAATGTTTTCTACCAATGCAAATAAAGGAAAATAATCTAAAAGAAATGTACTATGAGTGAACAATTTTAGCTCAAAATACTACCACCCCCCAATTCTGTGTTGGCAAGAACTGAGAATAATTTAGAAACACTTTGCAATAGAAGTAACTTGTGGGATTTTGTTTTGGTTTTCTCCAACTCAAACTCTGCTCTTTATGTGATTCCTTATTGCTTATGAAAGAAAATCCAGTAAGGGACAATACAAGTGGCTTCCAAATTCTCCTCTCTCTAAATCCATCTTTCCTTTTTCATAGCAAACTTATTCATAATTTTCTGCTTTAAAAGTACTTCTAGAATTTTGGAGTCCAGAAAATTGAACACACTTTTCAAAAATACTGCTTGAGTAATTGTCACTGCCTAAAAAATATTTTATTCAGGATTTAAGAGGAAACGTATTCTAACCTTGAGAACTGTCAGGAACACACTTGTATTGAGAGCATGAAGCAAACACACTAGTTGAACTGCTTCTTCAAGAGAAACACATTAAGATATAAGGAAAAAGTTCTTCTCCCAGAGGGTGGTTGGGCACTGAGGGCTCCCCACGGAAGTGGTGGCAGCACCAGAGTTCAAGAAGGGTTTGGACAATGGTCTCAGGCACAGCGTGTGACTCCTGTGCAGGGCCTAGAGTTTGATGGTCCTTGTGGGTCCCTTCCAACTCGGAATATTCTGTGATTTTATGATGCTGTGAGTTAATGTGATGCCATCAGAACAGAGCGTAACTGAACAGTGGTCGTACCTGCCTTGGTTATCCCTGTAAAGAGACCAAGAATAATGTTAACAGGTTTCATACCAATAGATCTATCTGAAAGCTTGATGATTATAAGTATAAAGCTGGGTTGTTTTTTCTTCCTCTCCTTTTCTACATTTTTTTTTTTTCAAGCATTGTCTTTACAAGGATCTATTACACACCTCTTCATTTTTATCATTTCTTTACATAGGCACTTCAGAGAGAAATAATTCAAGAAAGATGCAGTTTTATGAAGCAGATCTAATAATTTTCAGGAATTGAATGATGATCTCTTCAGGAACATGTGGGAAGAATGAAATAAAATATTGTTAATTAATGCTGAGTTACATAGACAACAGTAAATAAATAGATCATTCTGGAGGAACTTTTAACCATTATTATAGAAATTTACAAGCAACCATCAGTGTCTCAATTTAGTGAGCCTACCAGAATGGAAGGAAGCAAAACACATGGTCAGAAGCATGACATATTTTTAGTTTACATGAGCTAGAAATCTTTTTTCCTCTAACTTGCCATGAAATTACACTAGAAATATTTCAAGTTTCAAGAGTAAAATAACTTAATTCCAGCAAAAACTTGATGTAATTAATTCTGATGATGTATATAATGTTTCAAAAATTACAGTAAGAAATAATGGTTAAAGAGGAGAAGCTTTTACTTTTCATATGTGCTGAGAGCAATTTTGTTGAAAGCTTCCTTAGTAAAATCACATTTCTTGACTATATGTGCAGAGGAAGAATAGTATAAAGGGTATAAAATCACTTTTTTCGGAAGGAGCTATCCTGTGTTCTGTAACCTCTTATTTCTTCTGGCAAGATGTCATGGATAGAGTTACACTGCTCCTGTTTGTTCTTGTAGAGAAGCATTCAAGCAGGTTACAGTGTGTTTATATAAATGCATGTAAGTCACATTGTGCATTCCCACCTCTTACCTTCTGCCTCTCCTGAGGTGGTGTCACAGGGAGCTGCAGCAAAGCTGTTCTTGCTGTTGGACTCTCTGTATGGCCAAGGAGGAGAATGATCAGAATGGATCCCTTGAAAAATAACCTTAAAAGCATTTCAGTGGTGTGTAACACACTTAGTGAAATGCGTGGTGAGGGAGATCAAACAGGTGATTTTCCAGGAAACCAGCAGTTCTCATCCCTGCAGATTTGTCAGCTGCTGTTTGGCACCCTGTGTCTTGTGGTTTGCAGCGCAGATTGCTTTCTGCACACGCCTGCTGTACCACTGTGTGCATGCAGGGAACAGTGAGGATACATCCTAACTCTGCTTTAGATTTGTGCAGGAGAAGCAGAAATCACCCCCCAGTGAAGCAATGACAAATGTGATTGCTCTTTGTTATAACATGTGAAAGCACAGAAAACAAATATATTCACAGGGACTGTCTGAGGGCACTGAAACTCATTCAGCCTGATAGGTTATATGAAAGTCATTATCAGCATGTGAATTAATGGTACTATTAACAGCAGAGATATTATTTAGGTTAATGTACTTTCCTCTTTTAATAAATACCGTACATCTTTAAACATAAACCCCTGTGATATGGTATCCCCTTCTCATCACAATCATCTTTTGGTATGTTGACTTCCTTCATGCATAGTTCATTACTTTTGCATTCAAATGAGAAATATAAAGAGCATTAGGTTCTGTAGGAACAAGAACTGTTTGTGGTTAGTGAAAGAAGGAGAGAGAATTTTTGACCTTTTTCTTAGTTGTTATAAGAACTAGGAGAATAAATTTTGACAAGTCTGTACTGACGTAGAACAGAAGTTGAAACCAATAGTGACCACAGAAGCTTTCAGCTTACTGATATCTGAGAAGAACCTTGACTTTTAATATTTTAATATGCATGGAGACTAAATTTAGACAGCTTTAAAGATGAAGACCCTCATCTACTTGCAGATGTCAAACGTTGGTACATATGAATTAAGTATGTTGTGTTCAGTAGGCTGGAGAAGACTTGAAACTTATCAAAGTGAGTTTTGTATTCAAAGTGGAGCTTTTCATTTATTCAGAGAAAGCTCTTTCCTGAACTTTTCTGGGTACCCTTGTCCTTTTGTGGCTGCCACTGACTTCTGTGGGGTGACACTGACTCTGGAAGAAACAGCTTGTTTGTAGCTTATTCACTCCTCCTCATTAACAGTGGAAAAGTACCAAATGTGGAAAGTTGTCAATTTTCGCGAAGTTTTAGCAACTTCCTGAATAAATGTTAAATGGAGAAAAGGGAATAAAAAACATAGGGCAAACGGGGAAAAACGTATCCTTTTCAGTCTGGAAACTTTGCTTTTTTCTCTCAAACAACCCCAGGTAAGTGATGCTGACAAAGAATCAACATATCAAGATAGATAAGAGCATTTTTTCGCAGCCATATAATTAGCAAGAGAGATTACAATGTTGCCTGCAGGAAGTATTTCTAAAGTTGAGCATTACTTTGAATAAAGAACAAACAGAAGTAGAAATGTTATGTTTTTAATGCACAACATTTAGAAGAAGATGAACAGAAAAAATTTAGCTTTGTAGACATTTTTGCTGCAGAGGTAACAAAGTTCAGAAGCAAATTTTATATTAGTTGGGAGTGAGAAGGTGTAGGAGTTTTTTCTCTCCAGTCTCCCTAAAACTTTGATCTCAAGCCCTAATCCTGTCTCATTTATTCAGACCTGCCATCCAGACTGGGCACCTGTAAACAACCCAACAGGAGTGTGGCTGCTCTGTGGATGGTGCTCTGGGACAGGGTCACTGTAACCTCCATGCACCCCTGGAAAATAGAGGTTGGAGCCCAGCCAGCAGCTGGAGCCTGGAATTTGGAATTTGGGTTGCCTTGAGGTTTTAAAACCAGAGATCCTTGCTTTTTGACCAATTTTAGGAAGAAAGTAGTGAACTGCCTGGGAAGTCAGCTAGAGAAATCAGGATGAAGCCAGGCCAAGTGCATGCACATGTCCAGCACAAATGCTCATTTTCATGGAACAAATTAATGAAAGTGGGGCTTAATATTGGCTTTGGAAACAGCATCATCTCTATTTAAAAGGAAAAAAAAATAGCAATAATCCTTATGTTAGGGTTTGTTGCTTTTTGTTTCTTTTAAGTGGGTTCATCATCATGGCTTGGCGTTGTGAACGAAGATTTCGTATTCAGTTATTCATAAGACATAGAGAGCCTGAGCTTCAGATATAAAGAGGAAAGGGGTGAGGGCTTACATAAGTCTGTTGGAAGAATAAGAAATAAAATTCTAAAAATTGAATATTGCTTAAAAAACATTACTGCATGAAATAAGAATATAATAATGTTGTTCCTGGAGTTTTTCCTTGTGGTCATTATAAGAATACATGCTAGGTAAGAGGGGAAAGCAAAGCTGCATACATCACCAGCAGAGCTTCAGTGACTGCCCTCGGAAGGACAAAGTAAATCTGGCCTCAGACTCCCAGAATTAGATCAGCTGTTATAACTAAACAAACAAGAGCTGATTTATTGTCTTACATATTGTTGCCTTGTTCAAGAAATTTAAATTAGAGTTAGATGGGTTAACTTTCCAGTGACTACTGTGTTCTGGATGAGGTCCTGTTCATAGTTTCAAAGCTGTAATTTCACAGGTTTCATAGGTGGGCAAACTCATGCACTAATTTCTTTGAGTTATTACTGTTGAGTTCCAAATTTTTTAAAGATCCAGTGTTTAAGATACCTGACCAGAAGGCTAAAGAAGGCTTTGAGAAGCTGGCTGCCACACCATGTACTGCATGTTAATGACCTGAAGGACCTCCAACTTTTCAGATGGTGCTAATGATTTTCCAGGATAAGATGCATCATTGTGGTTCCAAAACTTAGTGATAACTGAGAGAAAGTAAAAAGAAGGCGACTTCACTTGGTGGAAATCTGTAAGTACAAAATCACCAAAAGGATTTCTTTTTTTTTTTTTAATCTGTAGACATATTTCATTAAGTAAATGTGGTGATTACTACTTCTTTTCCTTCTATTTTATTACTATTTTGAAGAAGTTAAATGTGGCATAGCTTCTGCACCAGTAATTGGGTCATATATATATATTATTTAAATGCAAACATCCTGAAAAAATTCTGACTCATACAGACCCCGTTATCAGTTAGTCCTGGAACTTGGCTGACATTTGAGCTGCATGGTTCTGTATTGCCAGATGACCTCGGACTGTTCTGAAAATGTGATGTTTAGCAGTTACTTAACAATCAGTTTGAAATTGCTTGCTTTGTTGTAATTTTACAGCTACTTGACAGGTGTCCTAGACCTAACTTGGGTGTGTCAGATTATGGAAAAGGCAGTTCAATTGTTTTTTTAAAACCTAATGTAAAAGTGTATGTTTATGGTGCACATTATAACCTTAAAAATAAATTCAAAATAATAATATGTGCATTGAGTGATAATGGTAGTCAGTAGGAAATGAGTTACAGATGCTACACTCAGCATACAAAATGCTGATTGTAATAATTTTGTATAAATTGAATAATGATATGAGTTAATTCAGGAATAAAAATAACCTTAATATTTTTTCAGCTGAGGAAAAATACCATTTTCTTTCTCTTGCATCAGACAGGAGACTGATGACAGTTCATGTGCCTGCTTTTATCCTTTGTGTGTCAGGTTACACATGTTACATCTAAATCAAAATGCTTACTCTGTAGAAAAGGGCTGTGATGGTTCCTATCTACGAGATATAAAGGGGGTTTTTTGGCTTTTGATTTTGAGCTACACTTTAAAGTGCTCCAGTAGTAACGATTGGGAAGAAGTACTTGGAATAAATTTAAATAACTGCATAAAGTGCTGCTTTCTTCTAAGGTATTTTCCTTGTCACTTCAAGTGTTTATGGTCTGTGAGCGTAGCATGGGTTTGCTGTGCTTTTAATCTAGAAACACCTAAGCAGGGCAGTGCAAGGTGGCACATTACTAACTGTGTGGGTTTTTTACAGTTTTTGGGGGGGAAAAAAAAAAAAAAGAGGTGTTGGTATGAGTGGTAGCACAGGATTTTCTGTGAATGGAGGATGTTAAATCATTTGCTTGTCATTCAGGAAAACCCAGGTATTTTAGGAGATGAAACTTTTGTGAAAGGCTCAGAATTTACTTTCGCACTCTGTGTGTTCAACTGAGGGGTATTAAAGAGTTTGAAATATTGTCTGTCTCTGTGTCCAAGATAGCAGGGACTTTCAACTACCTAGTTCTGTATTAGCTTTTGGTTTGGTTGTCTCCTTGAAACCTAAAAGCACTTGTGAACATAAGGATAAAGGAATTGACTGGCTTATAGCAAAAATCCCAATTTTATGATAACTAGATTGGAACTAAATAGAAACTATACCAGATTTTCATAGTAGATGCTACTTTTTGATTGCTAAACACATAAACACATTCTTTTAGCTTGGCTCCTTTCTTCTTTCTTTTTCCTTTCTTAAACCTGAAAATAAGAATGAGAAAAGGTAGTGTTAATTGAAAATTTTCCTTCCAAACTGCTGGGAGGAATTAGTTCAATATTTGCTGTGGGTGGTACCTTAGACCTGCACAAAAGGTTTGTGTTCAGTGGAAAAGAGGGTGACTGTGGCTACATTCAGTGTTGTTCAGACATGAAAAAAGGACACAAATATGTTGCATGAAACTCATGCTTTCCCTGTCTTGTCATTACAACAACCTGACAATTTTGACAACCTGATCAAATTTTAGGTGAAATTAATTAACTTTTCGATCTTTACTAGGCCATTTTTCTAGAAACAAGGAATTTTGAAGTAATTGCCTCAGAGGAGGGTCTTTTATTGTCTCTGATATTCCTTATGATTTTGATGGAAAATCTAGGCTAGGGAAAAACTGAGTCCATTTAAAATCTACAGTGTTGATCATTGTACATTTCTCATGACAGATTATAAAAAATGTCTGACATCTAACTCTTTTATATATTAAGTATAATACTTTTTAATGAGTTATATATAGTGAATAATGAGTTATAATGTGTAATGTAATTAATTATATATAATATATAATAATTATATATAATACTTTTGTAATAAGTTTAAATTAAAAAAATAGCAATCAGATAGCAAGTTTTCTAAGATTTGTGAAAGAACATGCATCTAAAGGAATTTCCCATCTCTTAGATTTTGCTGTTGATTAAATAATAACATGCCTAAGTAAGGAATGTGCATTATTCACAAGCTACAAGCTTTTAAGATTTAAATTATCATCTCTTGAGAAATCCTGCTTTTTAAAACCTCACAAAGTTGAACAATTTCATCACTCCCTGCCCATCTCAGGCCACCCCTCCCCACACTCCAGTCAAGCTTTCCAGAGACAGCAGTATAAAAACATTCTCACTATTTTAATTACCTTATTTGGATATTTTTTTGAGTAGAGCAAAAAAATCAGAGTAGTTTAATAGTCTTCTGATATCTCTAAGAAATTGTGGCATAGCTCATGAAAAGGCTTCATAGACTGAAGAAAGTGTGTGCTGATCTACTTGTAATGAGGAATCTGAACATCCAGTCATCTGACAATGTCTGTGATGGTGCAGGACAGATGAAGAGGAGGTTACTCCTCCTGCTTTCTGTCATCTCAGCATTTTGTTTAGGATCAACAGGTTTTGAGGAAACTTCTAATTCTGCTCATGTTTGACAGGAAACGTACATGGATGAAGATTTAGGTAAACATAACAGGGGTGGTGCTTTGCAAAGTCGTGTTTTCTTCCCCATGGATATTCTGTTGATGCTCCCTAAGCAGCCTCAGAAAAATGTGGATTGGAGCTTGTTTGCTGCAGCAGCAGCTTCTCCAGGAGAGTCACAGCTCAGATCCAAATGGAGGCTATACCAAGGCCTCCATCCCTCACCTTGCTCCCTGTTAATTCACAACTGATCTGCATGAGAGCACAAGACCATTTTTTTTTGTATTTCCTAATTCTTTACCACTATCTGCTGTTTTCTATTTTTTAAATTCTTAATATATATAAGAAATAATATAATAAAATCTTGTATTAAAATAGGAAATCTATCAATAAAAGAAAAAAAAGGGTAAGAAAGAGGAGTTCTCAGTGATGCCTTGCTGCTACTTGTGTTCCTGATCTTACTTTGGCTTAATTAATCCTACTTAATTAATATTAGTAGAATTAGTAGGATTTCTGAAATTTTAATGTTTAAATACACCAAATTTGCAATTTTCAAAAGGATTTTTTTTTCATAAACCAATCCTGTGTTTCAGCTCCATCCTAAAAGACTTTCGTATCATATATATGGTTATATTTTCCCAACATGAACTTAAAGTGAAAATTCCTGAGTTTCTTTAGCCTTTTGATAAATGTGACAGTCTGTGTTACAAATGAATCAGGCATGTGCATTTTTGAATACTGGTATGGTTTTTTCCCAGTACTTTAAAGGGTTTGTTTTGTTCTTTTTCTTCTGTTTCTTTACTAGTGTGCAACAGACTTTATGTTTAAGAGTGCATCAGTGGACAGGTGAAGATAAATAAATAAAAGAAATTTGTTGTTTAATTCAAAATAATCATTGAATAAATTGAGTTATGTAGAACTGGAGTAGAATAATTAGAGGAAAATTCTGGAAGGAAAGGAAAATCTAAAAATTTGACTCTGATAATGGTGTGCTGGAATTAGAATTATAAGAAAAATTTGATACTCATTACCTAGGTGGCCTGTATGTCTCAAAAGAAGGAAAATGAAACCCAATTTCAGGGTGTAAGAGGGCTGTGCTCAAACTTGGCTGTGCAGGCCCAAGAATTGCAGCTGTAGCAGAGGTGTTGGTTGATACCTGTTCCACATAAGCTGCTTCCCCAGGGCTGTGGGTTGTTCATGTAAAATCAGACACCATAACACTTTAGTTATACTAGAATATCTTGATCCCACCCATGGGGACTGTGGAAAAGCATGAAACAACACCTAATCTCTAATCTTCCTGAGTTAAAATACAAATCTTGCTGCTTTACCATCTTGCTTGTACAGGGGCAGACTCTGATTGTTCTTGACTGCTTCCAAGTGAGTAATCAAATGGATTCACCAAAAGAGGAGACAGTAAGACCCATGTTGACAGGTGTCATTCAGCATCCAGTGCTCTGAAATTGCCTTATAATTCAATTCTTTTTTTTTTTAACTGTTGAGGAAAGTAATCAGACTGATTTTAGGCTTTCCTCTAGGAATCAATATAGAAAATGAGATATACTAGAAGTTATTATGAGTCTTCATCAACAGAAGGTTTCATTACCCTTTCTACTGATTTGCTGCCAGGTTTATTATTGCTACTCAATAATATAGGATGATTTTTCCAACTTTTGGCAGCTGCTTTAGTAAACTGTAGAATAATGTTGTTATAGAAAATCCCACTCATATCTAATAGAGGTGTGATGACTGTTCTGCTAATGACTTTTAATAAATATCCTGTAACTAATAATACAGACAGATAGAAACTTTACAGCATGTTCTACCACACTGTTTTTTGATGTAGTATTATATCCCATCCATGTTTATACTATTTTTAGAAATGTGGCTATTAACTATTCAGGGTCACTATTTTTCTGATGCTGTGTTAGGGTATTGGTTTTTTTTCTTTTTGGATTTTAATATTGAAGAAGTCTATATTTGTCTTATTTTTGAGTGGTATTTGTTAATATGAGTAAAGCCCATTGGAAACATAAATCTCATTACATACAGCTGCTTACATTTTGGGCAATACCAATTTTTTTCTTGTGCAATATACTCTGCAAAGACTCTCTCAAAAGTGCTGTTTAGAACTGTAGAAAATTAAGAAAGACAACAAGAATAATTAACACCCCAGAAAATTTCCAAAATGAAGTACAATAGAATATGTTTGCCTACTTTAGGACACAGAAAAGGGAGTTTAAAAGATGATTAATGTATGTGTAGTGTACTAACCAACTCTGGTGGCAAGAAGGGACTCAGTTCATTGGTCTTTAATTAACATCTCTTCAAATGCGAGAATCTGGGCAAGTGAAACAAAACTGCTTTGGTTCCTTTGAACTATTTCTTCTCAGTTGCAAGTGGTGACTCAAATGGCTTAACAAAGCAAGGGGAGAAAACAAGGTGGGAAGATGAGGAAGATGAAGTGCAGAGACTTGTGGCTTCCAGTTCTCTCTGATGTGGTGAAGCAACTGCTGGAACAAATTGGCTTTTTTAACATGTGCTGCTAATACTTTCCTCACATTTTGTGTTTACTGGCCCCAAAGCAGTTTTTGTGGCTGTTTGGCACAAAACAGCCTCAGCCCAGCCACAGGTGATGAGCTGCCTGCCAGCCACCCCCAGCCAGCCACTTGCTTAGTTGCTTTAGTTCCATAGCAGGATACATCAGTGCACAGGATTGCAGCAAAAATCCTCACTTGAAGTCCAAGATAGATTTTAAAATGCAGTCTCACAGTGCTTAAGCACAGGAGTGTTACACTTAAGCTTGAGCTCTGTAAATCACTGTAAAACTTCAGGGTCACTGTGCGTGCCAGGCCTAATCCAGCCCAGCTCTTCTGTCCAGGGCTATTGCAACTATGTAATTTCCACTTTGCTCAAGAGTGATTTTAACAGCATTTAAAAGTAAGTTACATTTACGCTTCAATGATTGCTGGCTTTCATTCACCTTTATTTTTTTTAATACTTACTGCATTTTTCCATTTCTGTGGGCTTGGCAACCCTTCTCTTTCAAACCTTGGTTGTGGGACTACTTGGTATTGAAAGGCAGCAAGTGAATAAGAAGAAATATGTATAATGTGCAATGGAATCCAAGAACTTAGTAAGATTAAATAAAAAAAAAGATACTGATGTAAATAAGAGACATCACTGGAGTTACCCGGTATAACCAGTTTTGTAAAGGCTGTTAAGCCCAATGCTTTACAATTTAATCTCTAATTATAGGCAGCTTGAATGATCCAGATTATCCCAGATTGGCTCCTATTAAATTCTTCATTCTTCATCTGAAGGATTTTGTATGATAGATTTTAATTCTATATTCTTCCACTGATAACGGCCAGTTGAATGTGTGAAAAATTGGGTTTAATGCCTCCTGCTCCTAGGTTTCTTTGCTTTGGCAATTCCCAAGGAACCTCAATTTTCAGGATAAATCAGATGTAAATTTGTTCACATACACTGTTGTAAGCATGCATCCAAATGCTAAACTTAAGCCTTTCTTGTCTCTAAGAAATTAGTGCTAGTGTAGTGCTCTGACTCCAAGTGCCTCGCTCCTCAGGCAAGGAGGGCAACAAATTTATTGAAATCATTCCAGACATTGAGCTTGGTGAGTTGTGTGAGGGGTCCAAATCTAGGTTGTACCCTCTTTTTCTGTGGGGTTGCTGCCCACTAGAAGTTAATAAGGAGCAGAAACAGGAGACATCTCTTTTATTGGATGTTTTCAGGTGTACATCATGCAGTGCTCTGGGGGAATTTCTTCTCTCAGGCTGTGAGCTGAAAACAGAAGCTAACAGAGAAAATCCAACCATTAAAGGAGAGATTTATTTTTCCCAGCTACTCACTTGTGGTAAATTAATTGAGGTTTCTTGACAAAGAAGCAGTTTAAAGTTAATAATCTCAGGAGCAGACTGTCAGTGCAGGCTTGGCAGGTTAATTATGTCCGTGCTTCCCCAAAGTTATAAGTCAGTAAAGTATCTCTGTGGTCAGCCAAACACTTAAGTGTGTTTAAGTGATTTGTTAAGCACATATTAAGTGCTGAAGTAGTCTTTGTACTTTTTATATGTTTTAACTGATAGTAGGAACCATTGACTTGTAAAAGATCACATTGCCATTGGACTTTACAAATGATACCAGTGCGTTCTCCAGATCAGGAACCTTGGCTGTTCATCCTAACGTTGGGTGGGATGAGGAGGGAGTTTGCTGCCAACTCATTGTAAAGGATAGAGCTGCAAAGGTGGAAAATTCCCAAAGTATTCAGCAGCAATAACAAAGAAGGTTCGATGTTACACTCTGGAAGGGTGGAAACACAAATGGGGCAGAAATACATGATAAGTTTCCAAGGCTCTTCTATTACTCACAAAGCTGTTGGAAGTATTGTGGACCCTGTTTAAAATGTAGCATTGCGCAACTCTGCTGGATAAAGTAATTTCATGATTCAGGAGAAGTGAAGGTTGAAAAGGGGTTTTCTACACCACTGGACCTTACATAAATGCATTGCTAAGGAAATGAAAGAATTTAGGGTTTGTTATTGCATATAGACCTGTCTGCCATCTCATGTCTGAGAACAAATGTTAAGAAGTACTGCATGCATACACGCTGTGTAGCTCTACACTTCTCCTGGGAATTAGTAAGTGGAATTAAACCATGTTAAAAAGCTTGAGGAGCTACTGCTTCTTCTGTCCAGCAAAATCTTTAAGTTGAAGGGTTTCAGCTTCCGGAAAGAGAAAATGGGAAAAAATGAATACCTAAATTGTGTTCAGAACCTGAAGGCTGAATTTGGAGTGACAGCCATTGGATCAGAATTATGTATGTGGCAGGTAGATGAGCATGGGTGAAGTACTTCTTCGAAAGAGGTTCTTGTTCAAAATAATTACTTTCTGTCCTGAGCCAGGAGAACCTTTCCTCTGCCGACTCTTTTTAATGGTCCTATGTCCTCAGGTCACAACAGTGGATGAAGACAGTATGTGAGAGAGAGATCCCTTTGGAGTATCTCTGGGCTGTTTCTTAATCATCTGGAGAGGTTGCTTTGAGTGATGTGAAACAGATCTCCAACTTTCACCTGTGTGTGAGTGTTTTGCCCTAGGGTTTAATTCTCTGGTCTTTGAATGTAGGAGTTTAAAATTATGATTGAACTTGCTTTTTGACATGGAAATACAGAGCATTTCCAATAAGTTTCTGAAGTAAATACTTATGTCAAATCTGATATCATTTATTTCCTCTATTCTTGAGTTTCCTCTGTTTCAGAGCAGTTTTGCAGGGGATGGTATTTTTCTTATGGTATATTTATTATGTGATTCCCTTCCATGTAGGTGACTAACTGAACCATGCTGGACTTGTCAAGAAACAGACAATTTAGGTACTTTGGCCATTTTATTGTTTTATTATGTCTGCAAAGCTATAGATTTCAGATATTTCTAAGGTTCCATGGCAGCTCATCAATGCTTTGAGAACCTGAATTTTTAGGTTAGAGAGTAGCAGTCCCTTATTACACCTGCATTGTTATGAAAGCTAGTCCTTTGTGCAGCTTACAGGAGAGCCTACAGTCTCTCTCAAACACTTTTTAAAGGTATCTGTCTAGATCACCAAGTTCCTAAATATACTTGATGGGTTTGTTCTTTTAGCACAGTTCCATTCTTGCTTCAGTGGGAGACATGCAATTAAATCACTTTGGTTTCTTGGAAAATCCAATTTAGGAAGTGTTACAAATTTCAGTGGGCGAAGTTGAGCTTTGAAGTTAAAATCAGTGAATTGTAGTTAAGGGTGCCTGAGATCTGCAGGCACGTTTAGCTAAATTAGCTTCATTGCAAGCTGCACCATTTCCAAAATTTTGCTGATGGGAAATTGTTTCTGTGATTTCCTTCCCAAAAATATGCAGAATTACTTAATTTCTGCATGCATTCTCATCTGCATATCTTAGATTTTTAAACAGCTAAAAATCAGGTGTGATAGACAAGAATCTCAAAGTGAATAATATTCAAAAAGAATGAGAAACATTATGTTGTTATTTCCAGAGCTGTGAAAAAGGCAATTTAATGCTGTAACACTGACAAATGTTTATATTTTAAAGTGTGAATAGAAAACTGAAATTGAATGTTGCATAAACATTTTTTAATTTTGAACACATAAAATCTTCGGCAACTTTGTACTACAGTGGCTTATTTAGTGTATTTTCATATCAAAATTTTATATATATATATATATATATAATGAATTCAATTTTCTCTTTAAATACCCTCTATTTATTTTGTATTGTGCAAGTAATTCTCTGGAGAAATAGTGTAAGTTCTGTTTATATATGTTGTTTTGCATTGTGCTGTGGGAATATTTTTGAAAGGTCAAACCTTGTAAACCAGAATATAACTTTTCTCAGTCATTAGATTTAACCTTTTAGATTCAGTACTATTTCTTTGTAATTATACATTTTCAGGAAAGACTGATGAATAATGTTACAGGGTTGACAGTTTGTTAAAAAACACAAACTCTTTCAAGCTCATATTCCCACCTTTCATTTCTGTCAGTAATAGAATTGTCATTAACAAAGCTTATTTGAAGACATCCGTCCCCTTTCTTTATTCTCAAGAGAGTTGAAGCCAACTAGTTCTTACAACAAATGTTTTCACCGTGGTCTAAAGTATTTAATCTTATGGAGAGGCAAAAAGGAGAAATAGATTGCTCACAAGTCATCTACATGGCAGAAAACCTTGAAAAGACAGGAATAACCTAGGAAACAAGGCATTTTGAAGTGCATTTATTTGCCTTACAGCCCTTCAGTAGAACAGGTTTCGAATGGCATAGCTAAATGACAAACTATTTTTTGAGGATGAATGGTGAAAAACCAGGCATTCCTACTAAACATATTTGTGAAAGTCTTTTCACAAGACTTCAGGGAGAAAAACACACAAGAAATTCAAATGGTTTATTGTGTATAATAAAAACACATAATACACCATAGACTCAAAGAGTAATGTAGATCAGAAGGGACATTCAGAGGTCTCTAGTCCACACCTCTGCTCCAAGCAGGCCGATGTTAATCAAGCTGATCAGTTTTGTCCTGTTGAGCTTTGAGAATCTACGTGGATGGAGTTTTCACAGTAGCAAATTCTGCCATTCTGTACCCTTTCTGTGAAAACAGGCTGAGAGAGTGGAGAAGAGAAGGCTCCAGGGGGACCTTATTGCAGCCTTCCAGTATCTGAAGGGGACTATTTTCAAAGGGCTGTAGAAGGCTGTAGAAACAGGACAAGGGGGAATGGCTTTAAACTCAAAGAGAGCAGGTTTAGATTAGATATTAGGAAGAAATTCTCCCCTGTGAGGGTGGTGAGACACTGGCACAGGTTGCCCAGAGAAGCTGTGGATGCCCCATCCTTGGAAGGGTTCAAGGCCAGATTGGATGGAGCTCTGAGCAACCTGGTCTAGTGGAAGGTTTCCTGCCTATGGCAAGGGGTTGGATCTAGATGAAGTCTAAGGTCCCTTCTGTTGTGGATGGGAGTGGAAGGCTTAGACAAAGTTATTAAGAAGCTCTGCTGTTGAGTCTCGAGGTACAGAAAGAACTCCCTCTCAGAGAAGGGTTTAGGTGTGGCTGAATCCTGTCTTAGCCTCGAACTGTGTTAATGGTTTGAACTGAAAGGAATTATAGAGGTGTGATTAAACCACTTTGTCATGCGGGTTTTAATGATGGCAAAACAGATATATTTATATAAATGAATTATTTATTATGACAAATTAACAAACAGGTGAACAGATGAAAGATCCTAACAGAACTATTTACTACACACTATAAATGCTAAAAATCTACTAGTAGAGTATGATATAGCATAAAGTAGTATAGTGCACTCTAACAAAGCAATTATTGAAGCAGTGATATTAAAGCTAGCAAAAAGAAATAATTGTTAAGTAGAGATCTGATGTAACTCACTCATACTTGTGAGTGGGGAGATCTCTTTCACTCAACCTCGAGGAGTAACCTTGCAGAGCAGCCCCAGCCGGGAGGGGTTATGTCAGAAGAACCTGACTGCATGAGAGGGGACTGGACTTCTACAGTGTAAAGTGATTGACTGCTCGTTATGCCTGTACAGGTCAGCTATCAGCTTATCTATCAAATCAGACTTCAAAAAGCAGTGTGTGTATTCAAAGTGCGATGAACTCTGGCTCCACCAATTGATCTTGTGTGATAGCTTGCATGATAGCATAGGTAGATTTTCTTTCCTGAGTCTCTTCAAGATGAAAATTTTCAGTTTTGTGCTTTTCTTTGTACATCATGAGATGTAGTGTCCACTTGTCTTAGTGGTCATCTAATGAACGTGCTCCAGTATGTCCATGTCTTTTACATGTTGGACATGTTAAATACACGAATGAAATGAAATACAGGACAAGCAGAAAGGGAGAATCACTTCACTGTGCCTGTGGACCACACTTTTGCTAATAAGAAAGAGGATGTGCTTGGCCTTGCTCATTGCAAAGGGACAGTGTCAACTCCTCTTCAGCTTGCTGTCTGCTGGGACCCCACATGTCTTTTTCTGAAAAGCTGCTTTCTAAGGAGTTACCTAGAAATATATTAGGATCTTTTAAATACAATATATATCTATCTGTAACTTTTGTCTGCTTAGAAATTGTACCTCTGCCCAGATTATGAATGGACATTTTAGGAGGATTAGTTAGGTTTATACTTAACATAGGATATGTATTCTTAGCGTGAAGTGCAAAAGTTGTTTATCTTTTATATGTGGTCTTGATTTGCATCTCCATAATGAAGCATTAATGTTTGGGGTTTTTTCATTACTGGGTTTGTATGACAACAGTTGATATGATCAGCAAAGTAAAAGTCCATTCAATTTCTCTTCAAGAAGACCTGGCTGAGAGCCATAAAGAGCTCTCCTATGTAAAATGATTTTAACCCTGGCTTTCTGTTGTTCCAACAGTGGAGGATGCAAGCTCCCAATGCAAAATCTTAAGACAGAATAGCAAGAGATTAAGGAGTTATTCTAAGTTAGCATGGCTTGTATTCTGTGAAACAACTCTGGTTATGAAAAATTAATAATATGAGAGCATAGCAGCCCAGCATGTTCGGAGCTAATTTAACTGATGACTGCAGCTCAGTTCCTGACATGCTGGTTTCCAGGGTATGAAAACTGCAGTTAGCTCTAATTCTGCAGTTGATGACATACATCAAGTGAGGCAGGAGAACTTTATCTAATACTTTACAAAAATAAAAATGGTGGAAGTAAGAGTGGCAGCTCTTTGCTGATCCGAAGCTTAAAGATGGTAAAGTTCTTGGCATTTGTCTCTCATGAGATTGTAATAATTAGATGTTGTTTCAGACTGTTAGTGGCAGTGGCTATTAAATATCCACCAGAAGGACAAATAACATAAACAGGGCATTTGAAATTCACACTTCAGCACACTGCAAATCCATAGCTAGGGAAAAGATTGCAATTTTACTGGGAATAAGACGTAAGATTGAGTTCCCTCCAATGGAAATGTGCAGGGCTGAGGACAGAGAGATGAGCTGATAATCATGGAAGATAAGGCTCAGAGTTACCTCAAGAAGTCATTTACCCTGACTCAGTCCTCCAAGGAAAGATCAAATCCACACCAAACTTCTCTCATCTATTTTGTTCTTAAAAATTACCAGTAGCATGAAATTCAGGAATGCCTAAGTTAATTTTTGCAGTTAGATTTTTTTTCAACTAACATCTGAAATGGAAGTTCCTTAATACAGTTAGATTTGATTACTTCTTGTCTCATCCTGAGTGAACGTGGAGCACATACGATGTCTTGTTATTATGGAAGCTTTTAGCACATATTGGGTAGGGTTACCATGTCTCCCCAATCTTCAAATAAATCTCCTTTTGTAACCCACACATCTTTTTCTATAGACCTGCTATCTCATTGCTAAGTGCTCGTATTTGCACAGCTGATTATTCTTACCTAATAACAATTTTCTCTTCCCATTACGGAATTACATCCTATACATAATTCAGGGTATAGCTTCAATTAGTCAAGAGAATTTTTTAAATCACATCCTTCCTGGCAGCACAGAAAGCACATTGTGCACCTTTCTCCTGCCTCCCTTATTCATATTGCTTTCAAATTCAAGGGAAGTTCTTCATTATCTAGTTCATTAATGAAAGTACAGAGAAGTACTGAACATAGGATGACACTTGGCTGATTTCATCAGTTTATTTTTTCAGTTTGTTTTATTTTTACTGTGAACCTTTGCTAACTACTCTGGTGATGAGTTTTCTGAAGATATGAACCTGTTTAAGATATGAACCACTGTTTAATTGACAGTGGTTTAGACAACTTGTTTCACAGAATATCAAAAGACTATCAAAAGTCTTGCTACACTGAAGAGATATAGTGTCAAAGTACTTTTTATTTGTAAGACTTGTTAAGATGCTATAGAAAAAAAAGTTTATCTTGACTCTCATTCCTACAGTATCTTTTAGTTGCTCAAGAATAATTGCTTGGAATAGGTATCCCAGGATCCTTTTGGATGCTGAAGAGCAAGAAAAGAGAAAAATTTCTTACTGCTCTCACTGTTCCTCTCAATCTCTCTCTTTGTGCTGTGATCATCAGCAGAGGATTTTGTAGTTAGTTAAGTTTTATTTCCATTTTTTTAACATATTTAGTAATTTATCCCCAAAGTTCTAAATTATTAGTTCAGTTAAGCATGTTTGTTTCTTGGTGCAGTTTTGTGCTATTGAGATTATTCTGTTGATCCAAAGACTTGTTCTTGTGTCCTTTCCAGTTAAAACATCTGAAATATGATGTAAAGAACTGGACAGAAGTTGAAGTGTCTCATTACAAAGTGCAATTGTAGTGTGGACTTCCAACTCTGTGTCATGAGGTAATTTTTGGCTGTAATTGTTTTTCTTCTGCAAAGGAAAGACCATGGAAATAAAGACAAAAGACTGAACTGTGGGAGCTTGCATTTTTCTCATGTACTGACCACATACTTTTACATTATTTGTAAAAGTTCTTCAGCACTTTCCAAAACAAGGATCTGTGGGTTTTTTTATACACTCTTAAGAGTTTAAACAAAAGCATTCCCCTTATATTTGGGCTTTTTTTAGGGAAGAAATTAAAATAATATGCACTGAAGTGGTAAATCTCTTTACGGTATTTCTCACTGAACTTCTGCAGGATGCACTGTTGAACCTCAGACATCTGAGTTGTAGCTGTGTTTAAATGTCTGGATATGTAGATGCTGTGAGCAAAGGGAACTCAAAATGTGAGTCATTCACGTAGAAAAGAGGCAGGACAACACAGAGCTCTTGTTAGGAAGATGTTCCAGATTTATTATTTAAGAGGCATTCAGGCTGCACTAAATTTTTAACTGCAGTGTGCTGTAACCACTGAAACAAACCTGGACTGAGGAGTATGTGCATGTCTTTTGGATATTGTACCTATTTACCCAGTTGTCAGTTGGAAAGGTCTCTAGCAGATTTCAGATTGGGGGGTTCCTTTTGACTGTCTTCAGAAGTTGGCCTTTAACCATAAAGAACTAATTCTTCTATCAGTTGCTTCGTTTTCTGTTGTGTCTGAGGAAAGCTACCTGAAATAATTACCTCATCTAATCAAAGATTTAATGAATCCTTGATAGGAAGAAGGAAAATATGATTTGAATTGAGCCATGGGCATGAATTAAGGCTGTTGCTATTACACTTGTTTTAAAAAATACTCTAAGTCATCTAAAAATAATCACTTTTTCAAGCAAGGAATTTAATAATTTCCCCTTCATTATTTAGTTTATTGACTCTTTTTCTTAGTAGTCTGCCTAATTTCACTGCTAGACGACTGACTGAGAGTCTGCTGGAAACATACATAACAATACTTTTGGAGTCAATACAATGTTGGCAGAAATGGGAAATTTAACTGCAGAAGACTCAATAATCTCTTTCTTTCTGCAAGTTTTCTTCTGCCTTCAGTCTGGTATAAAATACTTAATTGAGAGAGTCTTCAAGTTATGTGTGCATTTTGAATTAAAACAGGCAGAAATATCCAGAAAATCAATGAGGATATAATTTCTCCTCCCTCCCCCCACCTTTTTTTCCCCTCTTTTTCTCTCTTGTCCTTTTTAGTTCAGTAAGTTGCCACATTTTCTCTCTTGGTCCCTTTGGCCTTCAACCATCATTATTACTGCAGGCCTCCTGAGGATCTTTTTGGGTCTCTCACAGTACATAGGAAGGAGTCTGATGAAAGCTCCAAGCTATTAAATGAATGCTTAATAATCCTTCTGAGATGATATGTCCTTTTATTGGACCTTATTCTAGTACGTGCTTATTCTTTAAAAAACACTTTGGTCTGTTATTGCATGTCTTTTTATCTATTTTGGAAGGAAAATAGAAGGGAAAGGTGGAGGATAAAAATGGTTATGTTGGAGGCTCACCAGCTGTAAAAGGGCTGTTATAGGCTGAGTGACAAGTAAAATAGCTGCTATAAATTCTCCTAGTAAATAACTTTGTTTTCAGTATGACTTTGTAGAACAGTGGAAGAACCTGTAAAAGTCTGTTTTCATGGCTTTCAGTAGAATTACTCTGATATTTTAATATGTTGGTACAAGACTATGCACTCATTCCACATTTTTGCTGTGATAAGTTATTGATTCGGGTAAAAATACTTGATCTCCAAATTCTAAACCAAAAGAGGACTGTTCAGTTTTAGGCCTACAATAAGCTTCCATACTACTTTTTGCCTTGTTCAGTGGCTTACTAATGGAAATTAGTGACTGACAACTAATAAACAGCTTAAATTAGTTTTATATGTGTTTGTATACATGGAACAACATCTCAGTGCAACTAGAAGTCTGTATAACTTGTTTGAAAATAATTTCTACAACGTCTAATCCTCTTTCACTGTAAAATACAATTGCTGGCTTTTAATCTTGTTTGCCCAAAACACAATTTTGCTGTTACTCCTCTTCATGAAATGAGTCAGCTAGCATGTAATTCTCGACTAAGATAGAGAGGAAAAGGATTACTGAACTTGGCTGAGACAGCAGCTGTGCAAATATTTCTCTTTAATTTTTTTTTTCACTATTGGTTATTCATTAATAATGTCTCTATCTCTCACTACCGTAGCTGAGGTTTGTTTGGTTGGTTTTCTCATTACCTTTACCAAACAAAATGATCCTTCCATGTGAACAATTCCTTTCTTACTCTTAATTTAATTTAAGGGTGAGTACCAGGGAAGTGCAATGAAAAAGTTACCAGTCTTACAAATTGTTGCTTTGTATTTATTGCAGTATTGGTTTCAGGATTTGAAATTATTTTAATGTTAGATATCCTACTAGAGATAAGGTAAGCGAAGAGAAACTAGCTGCAAATCTATATTAATTTTTCAGCAGCAACATGCACAGAACCTATTAAAAAATAATGATACATAAAATGCTAAAATCAAGATGAACAGAATGCTACTTACACTGCTACTCTTTACCAGCACCTGTCCTTCAGTGGGTTCTATAATGCTGTTTTTAAATTTTGTTTTGAACTATATAGTACTTTCTCTGCAAACACAATTTACTTCAAAGTAGTTCCCATTTTGATGGAGTTAAAGAACTAGCAACATGGAGTATATTCTGCAGACCTCTCTAAGTTTCCTGCTTTCAATTTTTTTTGTGATATATATGAAATTAGTTTTTTAAATCTTCTCCCTTTAGTCTGAAAGAGGTGTTCATATGTATTGAGTCTGTCAGACTGTGTGCTGTTGCTTAGAATGAGAAAGGATGTCAAAGCAGATATTTGAAGAGTTCTCTTTGCTTGACTGCAACTTTGAAAACTTGAAATGTCGATGTTTATGAGCCCTATATATTATGCATAGCACAGATCAAGTGTGTTTCCTTATTTAGTCTGGAACAAATTCAAGACAAAGGGAAGCAAAATGTTGATTTTAAAAGTCAGTAGAGGAACAAAAATGACAGATGAGAATGAAAATGCAAATTGACAAAGCCACTAGGAATGGAAAAATACAAATATTCTGTTAGAGTTATTTGAAACTCATTTGATGACTTCTGGTGCAGTGATATGACTTCTCCATATTTATATGCTCTAGGAGTTAACTGTGTAAACCTTATAGGACAAAGGTTATATAATGCATGAAAAAGGGTGGTTTATATTGAAAGGGATTAGGAGTAGGAATTAATAAACTCTCTTTTGTGTGCTTTGATTTCTTCCCTAATGGAGTGGGGCAGCAGTAGCAACAACACATAACAGCGAAGATACTCATTTATTCATTTTCTATCTTTGTGACAGCTCTTCTGGGAGTGCATTGCTACTGTGATGAATCAAGATATAGCTGGTATTTGGGACAAAATTGAGATGCTGGTTAACATAATTTTGTTTTCTAACATTTAAAGTTTCTTCAGTATTGAAGTGAAGTAAGTGGCATATGGTACTTCTGCATGCAGTCAGAAGTTTGTTTTCTCACCTTGTAGTAAAATGCAGGGATTTGTACCTGATCATACCTACTGTTCTGTGTGAAGGATAAATCATTGCCAAGTGTATTCCATACTATACATTTAGTCCATGAGTGCATGAACAAAAGATTCATATTTTCTCATAGTTGCAACCACAAGTCTCAGCAGAGTGACTATGAGGTCTCCTGGCAGGGAAGCTCCTGAACTGTTAAACCCCAGCTTTAATAAAGCTATAAAATGGAGTAAACCAAGGTTTAGGACAGTTGAAGAGAAGAAACTCGTGGAGTCTAGATCTACTAACTTTTGGAGGAAGGGGAGCAGGCCGAAGAAAGGTAAAACACAGTGGTTTAAAAGAAGAATAAAAAAGTAACAACCTATGGTTTTCAGTCAGTTCTTCTTGCATTTCTCTCTGAATTGAAATCTAGAAGAAAGTCCACATAGTATTTGAAAAAAAAGTGTGTGTGGCTGTGGTGGGGGAAAGGAAGTGTCAGGGGTTTCTGCACAGAATATAACAGGGGCCTGGTTACCTGTTATGAATGTTAATGGATTAAAAGGAAGTTGTAGCAAGGTGAGGGTTGGACTCTTCTCCCAGGAAACCAGTGACAGGACAAAAGGACCTCAATGGCCTCAAGCTGTGCCAGGTGAGGTTCAGGTTTGACATCAGAAAGAATTTGTTCATGGAAAGGGTTGTCAGGCATTGGAATGGGCTGCCAGGGAGGTGGTAGATTCACCATCCCTGGTGGTGTTCAAGAAGTGACTGGGTGTGGCACTGAGTAGTCTGGTCTAGTTGACAAGGTAGTGATTGATCAAAGGTTGGACTTGATGATCTTGAAGGTCTTTTCCAACCAAAATGATTCTGTGAATGGCATCAGGCACATGAAGTGCTCTTCACAAAATATTGATTCTTGTGTCAGCGTGGTTCACCTACAGCAGCCCAGGAAAACCAGCGGGAGTGTTTTCAACAAACAGGATTACATCATAGCACACTTTAACCACTGTTAATTCTCTGTAAAATATACCCTAAATATACCTAATATATTTATATAACATATTATAGTTATAAAGTAGTATGTCTAAAGCTGATAGCAACAGAGAAGGGCTGTTTGAGCAGATACAGCACCAAGCCAAAGAAGGATTGTGCCTGCATGGGGTAACAGTTTTGTGGCGTTCGTACTGAGGATACTCTGTGGCAGAATAAGAGTTTAGCTGAGAATCACATTATGGCTGTGGGTAGGTTTGATTATTAGTTGTTTCTACAGGTACCCTTAGGTTTACTGAGGACCACATGATTACTTCCTCTTGAGTAGGAGGTAGTTGCCATGACCCAATGTGTCCGTGAGATAAGAAGAGACAGGAGAGAGGTTTCTGGATGCAAACTTTAAGATGTTAAAGAGGAGATAAGACTCCTGAGAGAAGTTTCCAGAAAAAAACAGAGTGATATAGGAAAGAAAGTTTTCATTTTATAAGTTACCTGACATTTAAATAAAAAAAAAAACAAAAACAAAACAGAGACCATATAGAAAGGAGGGGCTTTCTCTAAATACATTTGTGCAGCCAATGATAAAATCTAGTTATTATAAAGGCTGAAAGAGTACATGAGCACAGATGAACACAGCTCAAAATTATTCCTAGTCAGCAAATAAATAGAGGTAAGCTAAAAGTCCTCCTCAACCTTTAAATAAGTTATTGGGAAGAGTGATGAAATATTAGGTGACAAAACTTAGATAATAAAAAATTGTATAGTAGAGTAAAAAAAACACCCAATTTTGAGGACCTGCAGGATGTTTTGACTATCTTGATATTTTAATGACGAAGTAAACATTGCAGATGAAATTCAGGGAAGGTGGAAATCAGAGCAAATAAAGGAAAGAATACCCTAGTCCCTAAATCATTGAGGAACTCTGAATTAACCTTCACTACTCAAGAAAAAAGGCCTTAGTGACTCTAAAAAAGTAAGGATTTTCTGGAATGGATGAAATGAAAGGGAAAACCAAGAATCACTGCTGTAATTTGACCTATATATCTTTCTGATGGATTTAAATCTTGGATGTTACATGTTCTGATCCCTGCATTTAAAAAATAATATAATAATTTGGAAAAGGTAGAAAGAAAGGATATAAGGATTACCAGAGGCATAGAAGAGCTGTAAGTGAGACTATAAAGAGTGAATAAAGATAGATAGAAGTAGTAGTATTTAGCTTGGATAAAGATCTGAGGGAGCATATTTAAATAACTATATCAAAAATCATGAAAGAAATTATGGAGAATGATTATTCATGATTCATTATAAAACAAGAACTGGAAAGTGTAAAATGAAATAATGAGAGGTTTTAAAAGGAACAAAAGGAAGTGCTGCTTCAAATCATGCTTAATTAAGCTGTAGAATTCTGTGCCAAAGGATGTTGTGGATGCCAAAGTATAAATTGGTTTAAAAGCAATTAGAGAAATTCATGGAAGAAAAGACCTCCAATACTTGTTAAACACACAGATAAGGATAAAACCACTGACTAATGAAGTATCTAAACCACAGGATTATATTTTACTGCATCAGGGAGATACCTGAACTTCCATGGATTTTGGCCTCTGAACAGAGCAATAGGAAATTTTGAGCAATGTGCTTTCTTAGTAAGTCCAGCCTTGCTAATGATAGGTCTCATGAGTCAAAGTGTTGCTACCCCTTCACAGAATTACCAGCTGGAGGCTCATAATGAAAAAAAATGTTTAGTTATTTGATGGTTGGGTGCAGCAGTCTTGGCTGCTAGAGGTAGAGGTCATGATCCTGAAAGGAGGAAAGAAAGCAAAAAGGAGGATCTCAATGTTGTTCTTCAGGAGAACAGATGTGGGCCTGTTTAGGGTGTACTTGGAAGGATACTGTAGGATATGGTTCTGTGGAGAACAGGAGTAGAGTGGGAGAGCTGGTTGATTTTCTCAGACCACATCCTCCAGTCTCAAGAATTGTCTACTCCATGTGCAGAAAGCCAGGCAAAGGTCTGAGGACACCTATAGGAATGAACAAAAAGCTCCTGAAAAATTCAATATAAAAAGAAAGGATAGAAAGGATGCAAGAGATGGAATTGGTGTTAGGTGGCACAGAAGTATAGACATATTGTGTTAATGTGGAGGGACAGGGTTAAGAAAGCTCAAATCCACCTGAAGTTCAACGTGGCAAGAAACACGAAAGTCAATCAGAAGGACTTACATTCAGTTATATCAGCAACAAAAGGAAGGCTAAGGAAGCAAGCTTGCAGATGACCCTAAATTGGAAGGAATTCCTGATAGATCTGCCAAATGGTTTTGCAGCCCTCCAGAGGAGCCTTTACAGGTGGAGGAATGGGCAGAGGTGTTTCTCACAAATTTCGACGGTCCTGTACCTGGGGAGGAATAATCAGATGACCCAATTGCAGGCTGGATGCTGGTCTGCTGAAAATCATCTTGGCATACTAGTGCATCCCATGCTGTCCAGGAGACAACAATGGCAAAGAAAGTCCTCAGCCACATGGGAGGCATCAGGCCTAGAACAAGGTAATTCAGTTGCTGGTAACAGGAATGGGGGGGAACTGACAAAAGCCTCAACAACGAAAAACATGTCTACAGAATTGTGCTTCTCTAAAGATATTTCCTTCATTCTGCACTCTCTAAAATGTCATGTCAAAACCTCTAGGTGTCAGCGAGTATTTGAATTCATGTGTACTGACTTTTATTATCTTGGAAGTCAGGGTGGGTCACTTATTAATATTGCCCACCTTTGCCTTGTAACATTTGCATCTGTGTTATGGATGGTAGAGTGTACTCCATGCCCCATTTTAACACAGCCCTCTGTTGCACATTTGCAAGTGCAATATTCATTGCATTAAAATTGTTTTGTGTCTGTGAAATAATCCTCCTCCAGGATCATATAGTTAGTTATTTGTATCCTGGAGGGTTATCAGATTCATTAATATTTATATTCGCTTTTTATCACCATTGCCTCTTAATTGCTAATTGGGTTCCCTATTCTATGACCTAAAGCATACCCTGAGCAGATTCTCTGCTTGGTTCTTTAACCCAGATTGCAAAACCATACTGTCTATATTCCATTCCCCACTTTACAGAAGATCAGTATTAACTTGTTGTTCCTTCCCGAGCTGGTCACCTCCACCTCATGGGCTGTGGTGGAAATCTTTTGTTCTTGTGACAAATTCGCTTTCATCCCTCCTGGGAAGAATTTTAGTTGTCCTGGCAGTGAAATCTGGAGAGGGGCCCAATCTCATTTGCTTGATTAAAAGTGTAAATCTCTATGAGTGAAAGGACATGTTTTTACTCAGAAATAGGTGGGGGATTAATTTTCAGAGTCTTTCACTGGAACATGCTTTTCAGAGACACAGGCTTGACAAACAAACAAGAACTAAATCTCAGGGAGGAGCTGAAATGATGTTTGGAGAGTCAAACATAATACAGTCATGCATCATCTGTGGTTGCTAAGGGAACTAGCTTTGGGATCCTGTCTGTGGGATTCTTCAAAATCATCAAAGGAGACACCACTGGTGTCTGCCAGTTAAGCCACCTACTGCTGTAAAGATCAATTTCTTGCTCCTTTTCACAGGGATAGTCAATATATTAGTTTTCTGAGAGAAGGAGAAATATCATCAGAAAATCGTTGCCTCTACAAGGTGGCTGTGAGACCATCTGTCCCAGCAAGCAGCACCTACACTGCCAAAGGAGCAGCAGTGAGTGAACCAGATACAACGCTTGCTCTGCAAAGCTTTCGGCCCTAAAAGTATTCAGGTTTTGTGCTTGACAGTGTTATGGATATATGGTGTTAAAAAACATGGTTGGTATGGTCTCCAGCTGTGAAGATCATTGCTGATTTCCCCTGATCCCATCGGCCTTATAACTATATATATATATATATATATATATATATATATATATATATATATATATATATATATATATATATATATATATATATATATATATATATATATATATATATATATATATATATATATATATATATATATATATATATATATATATATATATATATATATATATATATATATATATATATATATATATATATATATATATATATATATATATATATATAAGCTGCTGTATTTAAAATTCCATATGCTTAGTGTTTTAAAAGAGGATTATTTGGGAATCTTCCTTGCTTTGTTGCTAACTCTGCCTGTGTTAGTTTTCTGTGTTTTAAGGTTTTCTGCCCATTTGCTATCACCGAGTCATCTATTCTGCTGTTGTCTTCATTTCTGTCACTCATTCATCTTCCCACAACCCCGTCTTACTAACCTGCTCATCAAGCACTGCTCCGAATTTCACCTTTCCTCTCAACTCTTCCCACTTTCTCTCTGCTTTTCTCTCTGTTCACAGCTTTTCTTTTTCCAGCAATCTGCTGATTTTTCTTTCTTCTCCTTTCCTCTGTTTTCTATTAACGTGTTTAGTACATGTCTTGATGGAGGTGACAGGAGAGAGTGAAGAATGGAATGAAAAGAGGATGAAGGGAAGGTAAAAATAAGAGCTGTATAGCTTTTCAGGCTGTAACTGGACTTTAGAAAGCTTAAGAAGAGATTTAGACTGACTGAATTTGAAACCTTTTACAGTCCTAGGTAGGGAAAAAGTGACATGGCAACAGGGATTGCTTTGGGGACCAGGGCAGTGTGATTCAAAATAAAATGTTTATTTTTGGTACAAGCCCTTGGGTGAAACTCCTTCTGATCAGACAATGAATAGCTTGGACTGAGTGTCCTCTCTCTTATGAGAATTTAGAGGTATGGCTTTAGCTATAATGGTGCAATTAATTTTTTATACATCACTTACATAATCTGAAGGTATCCTAGGATGACTTTCTAGTCTGCTGGTCAGGACAATAAGTGTACTCCTGTGAGAAGATACCCTTCCTGGTGTGAATATTTTAATTATCTTTCCTAAGTGAGGCAGTGATGATGAGCAATTGAGATGTCTAGCAATCCCCTCACCTTTTTCTCTTGTCTGCTGTGACAGTGCTTAAAATGATCTCCTGAAAGCAGTGACATCAGCTGTTCTCAAGCAGAAGAGTGATTAGCCCTGACTTTCCACTTCTGTGTGAGTGTTCAAACACCTATCTGTTGAAGAACTCTACCTTTGCTCTACCTCTGCCCTTCAGGCAATTACATGAAGCTGATCCTGAAAGAAACATTTTTAGGATGGTTTGACAAATTCCCCTCCAGGGTTGCAAACTGTGTTTGAAAGAAAGGTTTGTTCTGAAGTTTTGTGGTTTCTGAAATCCACTTTTTGGGTGTCTTCAAATTTGTGTGTGTTCAAATTTGCAAGGAAAAATAGTAGAAATATGTGTCCAAAAGAGGCAGAGAAGCATAAATTGTACCTGGCCCACCCAGTAGAAATTTCATTATTTCATTGCCCACATCTATTTCTACTGTCTGCTCTTGGGAATAAAGGGATAGGAACTGGGATTTGTCATCATTTACTTTTAGACAACTTTTCTACACTTGCACCACGTAATAGTTCTGGGAACAAAGACAGTTTGCTGTAATGAGTCTGAAGTTGTTCTCAGTTATACAGGCTTATACATGGTGGCTCTTTTCTCTGATTCCTCCCTTGACCTGCTCCTCCAAGCAGAGGTTGAGCGAGGATGGCTGAATTCTCTGAACGTCACTATTCGGGATTCTAGAGAATGCCCTGAATGTGCCCTAATTTCAGCTTTTAGCTTCCAAGTGCTGTTGTCTGAACTCTATATATTTGGGGCTGGGGGGGGTTGGCCTATTTTATTTTTTTTTTTTTAAGTAGAAAGTAATTGCAGCAAGAGGAATTAATTGTTATGGGCTGTTCAGAGCAAGGTGTTACCTGGTGTGGCTCCTGGGTGTGCTGTGTCACAGACTGGGCCTGCATGTAGCTAAAGTAATTTTCCCCACACACAGCAAGTAGTGCTGTATAGGTTGACGTTATTACTATGATACAGTGTTTAGACATTTATAAAATAACTGATCTTTCAGTTGGCAGAGTGTGGGTTAAGCACAACAAACAATGAAATGGATATTTATCTTTTTAGAAAACCTGCACAGCAGAACCTTTTCTGTTTCTCTGGCAGGGCATGAGAAGAGTTACGTGTCTCTTAGATTACTAGAGGTGAACAGCAATTTTCTGTAGCCACCCTATGATAGAAATTGAAGAGTCAGCAAAAATAAGATTTTCCTTAGGGAAATACAAAATATGATGGTAGGATGCATTAGGGTTCTGTTAGAGAGAAGCCCTCATGGGATTTTATTTGAGATACTGCCTGTAGTTTTTCAAGACAGCTTGCATAAGAGTGATAGCTTTAGGCAGGAATAAGGGCAAAGAAAGATCAGCAAGAAATTGAAGAAGCTATTTTACAAGGCAAGGCCGAAAACATGCCTTATTTATCAGAGCTAAGGCAAGACAGAGTTCTCTTTAAATGAGGACTGGAAAAATAACAACATAAACGAAGGACAATAATTTCTTTGGATAAATTTAAATTGGAAATGCTATCACTGAGGATCTGGAATGGATGTCTCAAAGAGATATTGGAGGTGTTAAAGAAAGTAACTACTGTAAGGCAGACTTTGATGTTAGCTATTAAAAGGAACTAAGTGGCCAAATGTTTTCTATTCAGGATCTCAAGTATACTCAGTTTAAAAAAGATTAAGACCTCCAAGGAGTCAATATAGTTGAAATTGAACATAAAAACAAACAACAGATTAAAATAAAATGTTTTGTACTCTGAAAAATTAGTGATCTCAAATGACAACCTTAATGCATCACCTCTTTTCAATGTATTTTGAATGTCATTGTTATTCACCATTCTAGATTTATGATCTCTAAATACATAATTATGTATATATTAACATATATGTGTATCCATGTATTCCAATAAATGATGGAAACTAATATGAAGTGTCAATGTTTCCCATGAAGCAGAAAATCCAATTTCTTCAAGACTGAAAGAATTGCACAGTATTTATGTGACTTGGGCATCAAAATTGCCTTGAATTTATTCTCCTTTCAGTTGCTTATAATTAACTATAGGGTTGTCTTACCATAAATGCTGCTGATCTGTAACTTTACAAGTTTTCTTAGCAGAACCTTGGAAAGTGAGAACTAAAGGCTATTTAAAAATTGTTATCAAGTCTGTAACTCACTATCAATATTTGTGTATGTAGATTGTATTAATTTTGTTGATATGGCATGACCCTAATATGCTTTCAATCACCAATCTTAAGAGAAAAGGAACATTGATGACCCTTAGTCATCAACTCTGAAGGTTTGGGTTTTGTTTGAAACAAAACCAAACAAAACCAAGTCCAAAAAAACCAACTCAAAACAACTAATCAATCAAAACCACTATTGATATGAATAATGAATTGCCTTATTATTTGCTTTCCAGAAGTATCCATTACTTTTTAGAGATGGGAAGCGCTATTCAGAGAACTTTACAACACACTCATCTTACTAATTGTTTTGGCTTTTATCTCACTATTGTTAAGAACAAAGTCTGAGAAAAGAACTAGAAAAAAGTGGAGTGTAATGAGCATGAAAATTTGTCCTGGTTTTAATCGATTTTCCAGAGTGAGTAGAAGAGTTTGAAATATTTGAATGGCACTTTATATGCATGCAAACATTTTAAATCAAAAGTAGTAGATTTGTCTTTTGGTTAAGTAGTCCTTAGTTATCAGCTGACGTGTCTCTTGCCAGTGCATAACCCTTGGTTTGTAATTTTTTTGGTTCTTCTTAAAAAATCCCTTTTGATTATACTTCCTTAATCAGTTGACTGTTAAATTCATGACTCTCCCCATTGGCCCTGGCCCTTCTAACCTTTCCATGGTGAACATTCATAGATTCATAATTTTGAATTATCTGTACCATAATAAATTGTGTATAAAAATGTCAAAATTCTGCATCACCCAATAAATTGTGTATAAAAATGTCAAAATTCTGCATCACCCAATAAATTGTGTATAAAAATGTCAAAATTCTGCATTACCCAACCCTCTCTCTAGGCAATGAAATATCTATCAGACACTCTAGGAGCTCTCTGTCCTTCTTAATTTTAAGCAGAGGATGCTTTATGGCAAACCTGAAACTGGGGATTGTTAGCCAAAATCTTAGAACAACTGATTATTCTTAGGAAACCCCATGTCTTTAATTTATTTTGTGTTTATCTTTCTTGAGATCCACTTGTCCTGATGCAGCAGGAGAAACACACCCTTTCTGGTTTTGTTAAACAAAGTGTTTTGTATCCAAACTCATTATTTAGCTTGCTCATTGAAGAACCCAGCTAGTAATCCTCTTTCCTATTTTTAAATGTAATTAACTTGGAATTGAAAATTCTAAGTATTTCTTCATTAATATTATCCTCTTTTTGCTTTGTCAGGACAAGTAAAATTGTTGCAAAATTCACTGGCTGCACCTCTGGGCTGTAACTGGGTATAGATGAGCTTCCTCTGGTTTCAGGCAGACTTTGTGCTCACTGCTGTCCATGATCACTGTTAATAGCACAGAAACCTTTCTGGTTGCCAAATCGCTGAGTCTTTGGTGATAAATGAACAATTTTTGGGGCAGTGAAATGTCACTGAAATGTAAACTTGTAAAAAAAAAAATACTGTAAAATATGTTGGAAAGTAAGATAGGGTGGAAAAGTATGGAGGAGAGATGGATAAAGAGGAAACAGTGTCTTTGCTCCCTCACTTCCCTTCGCATAAGATGCCTTCAGCAACAGCAATTCAACACTTAAAGAACAGGGGGGGAAAGGCAAGAGATGAATCCAGAGAAAGAGAACGATAATCACTTTATGGGACCAGTAAATGTATGTGTGTCTCCTTTAGTTTGTGACTGTCTCAATCACTGAGTGCTCTCTGTTCACAAGGAACAGTTGAATTTCCCCATAGTTATGGAAGTTGAATTTCTGGATACCTCTCTAAGATACACACCTATAGAATGTTCTCCTTGAGTGTGTTGTAAACTACTTACTTCAGTAGTAGAAGGTCATACAAATGTGCACAGGGACATAGGTATATAATGATATGGCAGAATCATAAATATTCTTTCAAAATATTGAGTAGTTATTTGAGATTATTGTCTATCAAAAATTTTAGGGGACAGAAATGAAACATTAGTAGGTAATTACTTTTTATGCATATAATTATGCTGTATTTCTCACAGGAACCACAGGCTTAACTTAGAAAAGGCAAAATATTTTTAAATGCAATATCTCTCTCTTGAAATGCACACAACATCTGTGCACATGCACACACATGTCTATATTATATGCTACATGTTTTGACTTTTGTTTCCAATTATCAAACCTAGAGAATTTTTATATTGTGTAAAGCTTTATAATAGTGTTCATGATTGTGACAAAATACTGGATATGACATTGCCTTTTTTATCCCTCAGCTGTTACTTTGTTTGTTGTCTGGTGCTTACTGAATTGAGATCAAAATCAAAGCAAAAAAAAGTAAATGTATGAAATTACCCAAAACAAGAGTCTTGCCCATTCTTTTAGCCAGAGTTGTCAAGCTGGGATATTAACTAGTCAACAGCTATTAGTATAATCTACTTTGCAAGTACCTGCCCCCGAGATGAGGCACAGAGGAATATGTAATCACAGCCAGGGGATTGAGATGGAATTAAGGCAGGAGCTGAGCAGCCCTGCCAGCACCATGTGCCACTGCATGGTTCACAGGCTGCACAAATTAAGTTTCAGGCCCCTCACAAAAGCCTAGTATTTTGCCTGCTCCATGTAATATCATCAGGGAAATTGTTTCTTGCCTGTGTGCACTTACGCTCGAGCAAAACACGCGGCACAAAACATGTAATACATTTTGTGGTTACTGAAGAAAGGAAAAAGAGAAGGCAGGTAAGTGAACTGTCACTCAGAGGCAGCAAGATGAGTGAGGCAGCATCACTTTTGTTACTGATGCTGTTACATCTGCCAAGTTGCTCCTATTCTTTGTGCTCACTCAAGGGTGAGGGCACTTAAAATATGAAAATAGGAATCTGGACTGCGTATTAAAGCTGCATATTTATGTGCCTGTTTGTGGTTGCCTCTTCTGTCCCCTGTTGCTCTTTCTTCTTTGCAAACATTTCTCTGCATATTTTAATAGTAAGTTTTGGTGAAAGCATTGACAGAGTTTATTATAGCCCTGCTTCTGAAAAGAAATCACTATAGCTTGGAGCTAAGTAATTTTCACTGCATCCTGTTGAAGATGTTTAATTAACATAAATCAAAATGAACAACAAAGCAAGTATGTGATGTTTTGTCTGCTTAGATGTGTGCATGTGCTGAAAGTTTTTGTACACTGAAGGCATAAGGGAAGACAATCTTACAAAAATAAGTATAACGTTGGAAAAGTAGAGGTGGCTACTTGTATTATGGGCATTTTTTTTCTGAAAAAGAAATTTGCACAGTACAGGTGCTGTCCATTTGATCTTTTGGACCAAAATGCTTTGATTTCAATTAAAGTGGCACAGTGTTTATGTTTAGTGCACTGGTGCAGCTAATTCTTCTGTATTACACTGAAAGGTGTGGGGCAGCTGGGAAGGGAAAGCAATATAGAAGTTGGAACATGGAGCTCCTGAGAGTAACTTAGTCCAGCAGAGGCTCCCAACTCACTCATCTGGGTTCCTTCTGGCGGCTTAAGCCTTAGTCCATCAGGTAAGCAAACTTGAGGAAAACCTGCTTTGGGTTTTCATCTTCCTGTGAATCTTCTAGATGTATTGGTGGGCTATTTGATGTTTTGTAATATCGCTTTATCATATTAAAACATGAATGCTTTGTACTTCTAATCTCCCTTGTTCATTCCTGCTTTCATGGTGTCTCTGACAGGAGGTGATCTGTGATCATCGTGTTGCATAGGAACATGAAGTCATCTTCATTCTCGTTATGAACTTTCATAATGAGTGAATGAACACTTTTTTTGCTGTATTTTCTGGTTCTTCTTCCTGAAGATTTATTCTGGTTTAGTGTAATTTTTTTTTAGACAATTATCTTGTGGGCTTGCCTCTATTATCAGTGTTGCTGTTAGAGGTGATACTGTAGGTGAGGCTCAGGTGGCTGCTGTGTTTTTCAAGTAATCTGTGCTGCCAGAATGGAGGCTGAGGCTGGATCAGAGCATGTTGCCCCATAGTTTTGATGGTTTCCATAACTGGGAGTGGTTGGGTGTGGTTTGGGTAACTTGGTGCCATAGGAAGCCACTGCCTCACAGGAAAGCACTTGAGCTGTTCTTGGCCAATGCTGAGAAACTGGAGGATTGCCCAGTGCAAAAAGAAGATTTTTTAATCTGGGATAAAATAACCTTTGTAGCCCTGTTTCAAAACTGTTTTCACCTGTTACTGTAGCCCAAAGCAAAACATCTGATCTACTCTCATTCCTGCCCCCTGCTACGTTTGCTCATAAAAATACAGGGGGTTTCTTTCACGTTGCTCTTGAAGGCGCTTGATATTTCCCATGAAAGCAAAGGCAGATATTTTCCTGGTCTTGATGGAACCACTTCTAGGCAGTGAAGAATCATTCCCTCTGGAAAGATCTCATTTCATGGCTGAGAGAAAACCTTCGAAAAGTTACATCATCTGTAAAGTATCCTTACTTTAAACTCTCTCTCAAAATAACGAATTAGCCCTTTATAACTTTGAAAGCATTACGCAGGGGGAGCTATTTTACGTTTCTGTCTTGGTTTGTTTTTTGGCTTTGGGGTGTTTGCTTGTTTGCTTGTTTCCTATTGGTTTGGTTTGGTTTTTGTTTTAATCAACAGTGAATGTTCAAAATCAACTTGAGTGTCTGGAAGTGACCTTGAAATTAGGAATGCGAAATATACGAAAGCAGATATTTGTAATACCTCTTGTACATGCACTGAAACAGGTTATGCAGCAACTGCCGTGGGTTTGGGGTTTTTTTTCTGAGATATGTCTTCTGTTTTGCCTAATATTAAAATACCATTTTGGAATATCATTTGTACCTGGGGACATAATACACAAACAGTATATTAGTTAACAAATTTGTTAGTAGATTGCTATATACATTTGTGTTCTACATATTTAGGCTACTTTATACTTTTTGTTGGATGCCTGGTTATAAATGAAAGCTGCAGTGCAACAGACAAATGTTAAAACAGTAATGAGATTATGCTGGAGGTGAAAATGAGAGGCCTAATATGGTTGGGTTGGCAAAAACTGCGCTCAGAGATTTTTCAGTTAAGATTTATAATAACGAAGTGGAGAGAACAGTGTAAAGGAACAGAGAAAGCAGAAAAGATGTTTCATTAAAATGCCTGCATGAATCTTATTGTAATTCTCTGTTAGCCTAGTAAGACTTTCTGAACTGACTATACACGTTATTTGACTAGGGACACTTTTTATTCTTTATAATAACCAGTTATTGTAACTGGAAGCAAAATTAAAATTTCTGAACTCATGAATTTGTGGGAGAGAGGCAAAGATGGTTTTCAAGATTTTTCCCAAGTAATTCTAATCTTGAAAAGAAATTATGGACGATGGCAAAAAGAAGACAAATTCTAGTGCAGTGTTTAGCTAGTGGCTTATGCTAATTTAAATATAATACAGATTTTCCTAAACTGATTTCTAGTTTGGCTTTTTTTGATTCTTCTGACATAATTTTCCATGAAAACATTGATTGTGGGATGCTGTAAGAAGCTCTGTCTGCCATTTGCCCAGTGTTTCTCAGTTCTATGAGCCATGGCCATGGTTTCATGGCTGCTGGTTAAGTCATGAGTCAGCTGTACTGCACAGTGAAAATTACATGGCAGAATCAGGTTGTCTTTTGTCATTTTTAAGAAACACTAATGTGATTTGTTTTTTTAAGAGTGGTCTGAAAAAATCAAGCTTCTGACATAGGAAGGTGCAGCTGTGTGTTTAACTCTGTTTTTGCTGGGGAGGGAAATGTCAAGGTTTTTCTGTTGCCATTTGGTTTTGCTTTGCTGGCTGTTAAACCTGCAGCTGTTATAATTGGCAGTTTCCAGAGAAACAGTGAATATCTGCAAAAGGTCCTAAAATAACAGTTGTTCGGTTTTAGTGTATAATTCCCCCCCTAAACTTCTACAAGGTGGTCTTAGAAGCACTCACTGGATTTAAGGCTGCATTCAGTTTTATGCTGAACATCTAACAACTTCTTTTTCTGTCTCTTTACAACAGAACAGATTTGTTTGTTTGTTTGTTTTATACAAATAGGCAATTGTATAAATATAATTTCTGTACAGTTTTGTGAAATGAAAGAAGGCAGATCCTCCCCTGCTGCATATACTTACATGTATTTGTAACACAATCTGAAGTCCTACCAGTTGTTGTTCCTGACTGTTGGTTTAAATGACACCTTGATGACAAATACAAATGATTTCTTCTGAAAATGCTGGAGGTTCATCTTGCCACGTAGGAAATATTATCTTTACTCAGGAAGTCAGATGTGTTTAAAAAAAAAACAACTGATATTTTATTTTTCATCACAATGAACTCCTGTCCGAGTCCGTGTGTTCCAATGTATAACAATAGAGCTTCCATTTTTAAGGTGTTAAGATTAGTTTTTCTAAACAAGTAGTATTGTAGGTTGCATGGACTGTAATATTCCATAACCAATTACTCCCTATCAGCTGGCTCCGTGTGAAAGACTTTTTGGATGAAGTACAGTGTAAATATTAGCTTAGGAAAAATGAAATAAGGCGATAAGATGAGGATAATAAAAAACCTAGCATAAAAATCATCAGAACAAGATAATTATAGTGCCATTTTTAGTAATTTAGTGTCAACAATAAGTTATTATTTAATGTTCTTCAGAAATTGGATTGTTCATCATGAAGGAAATATATAGTCATCAAAATAGAAAACTCGAGGGGAAGAAAAAAGAGGAAAGTATATATACACAGGCATCCTCCATTCGGAATTTAATCATGTTGTATTTGCTTTCTGGCATATACTCATGTAAGCTAATTTAATGCTATACCTTATTGAAAAGGAAAGAATAGTTCCAGTCAATAGGAAAGGCCTGTGAAATTTTTACCTGGGGGGAAAAAAAAAGTAAATTGAGAAGTAGAATTAACAAATTAATGTGGTAACAAAAATATTAACCCACGTAGAGACTGAAGATGTGGGTAAACCTGTGGAGTAGTAGGGCTGACCATGACCTGCTAAAACTTTAAAGCCAAAAAATGCTTTTTTTCTTCTTGTTTTAACAACTTAGTTAAAATCTGTTACCCAGCCTGTGCAAAACATTTGTTGAGCCTGGCTCTATCCCATGCCCTTGCAAATTCCTGGAAATCATTCATCAAAGTGCCTGTCTGTGCTCTTGGGCTTCTAGGCTTTTGGTGTGTTTTAATACATTGTAGTTTAGGCTTCCTCCTTTGCTGGTGAAAGAGATATCTGGCACATTTTTTCAAAAATGGTAGTTTAAAATTTCTGCTTTCGTGTCACAAATTTCTCTTTAGCAGTAAATGGACAAATGAAATATAAGAGTAGTATATAATGTTTTATTTGCATTCCTTCCATCTGGAAGTTTTACAGTTGAGATGAAAACTGTACATGAAAAATCACAGTAAAAAATAGCCTTCTAGTATTTTGGGGAATCCTTTACTGTAGGCCCAAGCTTAAAAATTTCTGTAACCAAAAGTATTGTTCATGAACCAAAAAATTAGCAAAGTTGCAAAATAATTTTACAAGAAAAAAATGGTCTTGCTGATTTGTGTTTAGGTAGAAATAAATACATAATTATATTTCAGGGATTCACATACAAGAGGTGAAGAGAGACTGTTTTAATTCACTGATGGATACAGCAGTTAAAAAATAATTATTTTAAACACAGTAGGTAAGAAAATCAAACATTATCTTTTAGATTTCATTCTTTAAAAAGAATCAAACTGCAGTATTTAAAAAATATTTTTAATAAAATAATAAAAACTTATGGTTTAATGTTTTAAAAGTATTTCTTACTGAAGTGCTTATGTTTAATTTAAAATATGTGTCTCATTCTTCGCAGTAAAAAGTTGTAGGTGACATAGTGCAACAAATATTACCCGCAGCACTACTGTTTAACATAGACCCATGTTTTCTGCTAAATGAAGTCTGGGATTGCCTTGCAGAGAAGAGGGAGGGCTATGACCAGTAAAGTCATCTGTTTACACAGTACACTCTCCTTATTTTAAAGTCTGATGGATTTTCGGCAGTCTCATACACAAGATATTTTAAAATATGTCATGTGGCTCATTTTAACATATTCCAAACTGCACATTCAATTAAACTGAAACAAATGAAGTCACAGCTGCTCTGTTGCCTGAAATAAAAACTAGAAAATTACTGAGCTGGAGTTGTTCACATTTAGGAGATGCACGTATAAACAGAGGAATCCTATCTACTGTCTCTGGATGTTCATACATCTTTTGTTCATCTGCAGGCCACAGTGAATGCTAAGCTTGAAACCAGTAATTTGTTTGTTTCAAATACATTCTTCATAGTTCTGAGGAGGTAAGAAATTTAAAATAGAAGGAATAGATTTCTGTCAGCTATATGTACCTCCAAGTTCATGAATTCCATTAAACCCACACAATGCATATAAATGAATATATTTAAAAGAATCTTCAGTTTTGTATGTAAATTTCTTTTTGTCTGATACTGCATGTGAGGAGATTAAAAATAAATGAGGTAATATGGTAATATTTTCATGCATCCAAGCAAAACTAGTTTCTAGTTATTTCAAAAGCGACCAAGGTCTGAATCATTAAATGCTGAATATGTGACAATCAGTGATTTATATAAGCAGGTATTCAGAGATGTTTAGGCATTTAACATTTGATAAATTGCCTTTATATGACTGGCATTTATAATGACTTATGCCCTGTTTGTTTGCTGTGTAAATGGGTAATGCTACATAATAATGGCTTATTATTTCAGCTAATGATGATTTCAGCTAATTAATAAGCTTGGGTAACGAAGTCATAATAGCATAGACTTGCATGCTTTCAAAACTAGAGGAAATATTTTTTCTATTCCCAGATACTGCATTGTTAGTGTTAATATTCTTATTACTGTCTGAGGTTTTTAGCAGCTTGGTTAGCCAAGGGAGAGGGGCTGTCCACAGGAAGATCCCCCTGCTGCAAAGATGGCAGGTGTGGGCTTTGGTGCCCCAGCAGAGCAGGTGAGAGATGAAATGTAGATTATGCTTGTTGGAAGAGCTCCATGGTGTCAGCATGAGTGGCCTGAGGTTGCAGTCCCTGGTGCCAGGGCCTTACAGGTACATTTTTCCATTCAGGCCATTAAGGACCATAATTTTTTTTTTTTTGAAAACAGCTCCTCTCAAAAACAATTGCCAAGTCTCTTCTGTGGGGACCCACCTTCCACATTTCACTTTCTTGTATCACTTAGTGGGCTTTTATCAGATATTAAGAATGAAAGGTAAGTGGGTTGTCAGTTCACCACAAAGGGGGGAAAAATATAATGACTGCAATAATGCAAATCTTGCTTTCTTTTACTCTAGTTTATAGGCATAGTGAATTATTCAGTGAGAGTTAAACTCCCCCTACTCCACACACGTTTGAAACTTGCCAGTTGCGTCACTGGATATCAGCATTCAATTTTTCCCACTTAAATTGGCTGAAACAGAGTGACACTGTGCACTTTTTTTTTTTTAATACTTTTGCATGGTTTGAAAACTTCCAGAGTAAAAGGGAGTTCTCAGTAACACTGAACTCCAGGCTTGTCAATTCCTTTTGGTGTCCCTGGGGAACGTTCTAATATCTTTCAGACTAAGATTTTGTAATAAAGCTCTGTGTGGGCCAGTATGTTGATGACAGACTGTGCACAACTAATTGACAAGACCCTGTATCTGCTGACTCTGCTAGTCTTATGTGTTTTATGTGACAGATTTAATGCAGAACTCTTATTAAAATACAATGTATGTCATACTGTGGTACATGAAAGATCTACTCAGGACCATGTGGGGATGAGGACCTCACATATACAAGCCCAAATAGCCTGCAGTGGCTTTAAAGCTTATGACCAGATACTTTCTAGTGGCACAAGAGAGGAAATAATGGTGGTGGTTTGGTTTTTCAGCTCCTACCTCTGTGGACAGAAGAAATGTTAGAACACTGTTACTCCTTCCTGTACAGAGTTCTCAGCTGTATTATTTTAACTCTGTTTCCCCCATAATACTTCTCTCCAAAAGGAACCAATTTTGTGGAAGATATTTTAAAATGTTTTTATGATTGTTCTATATTACTATTACTTTCTGGAATGTGTATTTCTCTTGCAGTGGTGTCTATACTGCTTTGGCCTATTCCAGTCCTACTTGCTGCAAACTGGTTGTCTTCTGGTGGCAAATATTTTTCATCCTCTTTGTTTTCCTGATACTGATGATAAATGTTTATTTCTGTAGTTACTGGGACTTGCAGATATCTTGATATAAGAACTCCTACTGTTAATTTGGCATCTGTCTTCATTTCTCTGTTCCTTCCTCCCTCAATGTCCTTTTACACATTTTTAGGCAATGTATGGACTGTTTTGACAGACATCAATATTTTTGTTTCTGTATTGTTTATTACAGCAACCTAAGCACTATTTATCTGTTGGATCTTTGTGGTGCTGATCCTCTGTTCATATCCATGCTTATCTTAAAACCTGGCCTGGCCAGGATCTGATGTTTGCATAAGTTGGAGGTTTTGGAACTGTTCATCATTTCCACAATTTCTTGGGTCACCTCTTTTACCATTCCTAATTCTAGTCTGATCATGATATGACCAGAATCAGGCTCCCATCCACTAAACTTGAGGAGACAGCTTGTCCCTACATTTTTTGCTAACAATTTTAGTTCCCTCTGTAGTTAGTTGAAAAGTTATTTATAAATCCCTAGACCAAGTTTGTGTTTTCATAAATGTGCTTTCCTAAATCTGCCTTCATTTGCTATTACACAACATTGGACACTTGGAGAATTTAGCTTTGCTGTCATAAATATAGGTATTGAGCTGGATTCTACCTTTGCCATACACTGTAACATTTTTATAGCATGTCTGCTTGTCACCTCTGGTGGCTGCTAGGGCCCCCTCCTTCCAAAACTTACATCCAAATATTGTCCTTTCAATGATTTAATCAGTGCTTTGAATTATATTTTTGTCCTTTTTTTTTTTTTATCTCTTACTTTAGTTTTTTACGGTCTTCTTGAAATGACTTTGTTACATTGCTTGTTTGTTAAAGGCTTCTGGTAATTTCTCACTGTGTTCTGAATTGCTTTCTTAAATATTATTTATCTGCTCTGCAGTAAAACCTCTGTTATCACAAAATGAAGTCTTGAAATGTTTTCCAGTCATCAACTCACAGGTCTTCTAACATATCAAAATGAAACTTGGCTTTTTTGGGGGTTAAGAAAAGAAAAAAGTATCAATCTTTTCTTTATATATTGATGAACTTTATTGCATAGGTAATTTCAGCCCCTGCTGCTGTTACTTTCAAACTTCAGCAGTTGACCATATGTAACTTTTAGTGCTAGTGATGATTGAAATACTGTTATGTTTTCCTTTATGTTTCTTTGTTTGAGGACTGAACTAGGCACCATTATTTAAGAAGGGGTCTGCTACAGATCTCTCTGCACTTGCAGCAATCCTTTTGGAATGTACAGATAGTGCTGTTCATGCAGAAAGTGGGAAGGAGAGAAGAGAATTTTTTTCCTTCTATTTTTTGGCCTAAATAAAAAGCTATCTCAAATACAATAGAAAGGGGAAAAAAAACCCAAAACAACAAAAAAAGCAACCACCCATAACCCTTCTGGGCTTATATTTAATTCATCTTAGATGAACTTTATACAACTTTTTTGCTGCTGAATTGCACATTTTAAAAAAATCGTGGTTTGTACATTTACAGCTGAATAATTTGCTACTTACTGGAAGAGAGCCAGGATGATTAAAGTGAGCAAATTAAGTTGTTATTTGCTATTACCTAACTTACTTTCATTTCTATCTTACTTAAAAGCATTATATTACAGTTCCATGTTAAGGTTCTAAATTTTAGATCAATGCATGGGAATGTGTGAATTATATCCACAGACATGAGTGAAAAATACAACAGAAATGTAGTTTGGATCATCAAAAGTCTGTCTTTGTTAAAGTTTGTATATGCTAGAAACTGCAACAAAGATAAATTCTGGAGACAGACTCCTGCTGGAAAAATTACTTGGGTGTTCTCTATCCGGTCCACTTCAGGAATAAGTGATTTCAGACGCATCAGCAGATTTGGTTAATCATATTTCAAAATACTTTTGAATGTCCAAGTATTGATGAAATGAAGAGTTTATATGGGGAAAAAAAAGGAGATTATATCAAAATAAACATTTAATGTCAAAAATATGAACTTATTCAATTTTCCAAATTCATTTATTTAATTGCATTCTGAAATTTGCCCATTGTGAGTAGATGAAGGCTCAGGTTTTTTACAAGAGAGGAGGAGCAGCATTCCTGTATTTCTGCTACTAATTTCACTGAAGCCATTTTGCACATGCAATATATCTGGCCAAATGTTTTCAGAGGCACAGCCCCATTCTGCTGTAGTCCAATTGAAGCAATATGCTATCAAATCTTAGTATTTACTTTAGAAAGTCCTGAGGAAAAAAAACAATTCATGACATAGCTATTATTTTATGATACTTCCTGTACTGTCTGAAGTGTTAATGTGATTCAATTTCAAAGCATATTATACATGAGCTGGTGATTGCAGAAAATGTAATTTCTTTTTGATTCGTGAGCATAAAAGTGTGCATTTTTCTTATAGCCTTTCACACTGTTCTTTATAGATGTGATAATTTTACTAAATTTTAGTTAACAATGCTTGGTTGGATATGGCCCTTCCATTTCCAAAATAACTTGGGAACATGCACAGCTATGGATAGGTAATTTGCAAAGGGAATGCTGGTGCATTATGTCACCGACGGACCTTAAGGGATATATCACCCATGTTCCTTCTGGAGTACATTAACACAAACCAAAATTGTCAAGGATTATTACCACTGAACATACTCCTACTTACTGGGAGACAGTCCAAGAGGATGAAAACCATAATGAGCATATTATTTGTTAATAGCTGATGTTTTTAAATGAAAGGAAGAAGAGGAGTTGTTATGGAAGTTTCATTTTGAAGTCACCAATTTAAAGTTGGATCACGGGCATTTAGGTCTGTATTTGTCCAGGTACAACCTGTGGTGAATATATTGAAATGGACTCAAAGATGCATTGGAACAGACTGCCCAGGGAAGTGGTGGAGTCACCGTGCCTGGAAGTGTTCAGGAAATGTCTGGATGTGGCAGTCAGTGCTCTGGTCTAGTTGACCAGGTGGTGTTCAGTCACAGGTTGGACTCGGTGATCTCAGAGGTCTTTTCCAACCTAAATTATTCTGTGATATGAGGAAACCTGTAAACTTTTAACTTCTTAGGCCTTTCCTATGAAAACACTTTCAGAGAAAGAATTTGTGAAGTGAAGAAACAGTGAAGAAAGTGAAGTGAAACAGTGAAGACTAACAAAAGGTTCCCTTAAAAGTAAATACATGGCCCAAAATTCAGCTTCATATCTTGCCTATAACTTTGCAAAAACTATGAGGAATTGAGTTATTTCTGAGGAACTCTTGTACAGGATATAACAATTCATAATAGATATTTAAATTACTAAATCATTATGTGATTATGAGTCAGTGACATAGTAAAATGGCTGATAAATTGCAGTTTCATAAGTGGGAAACCTCTTTGAACACCAAGGATTTTGGATTTCAAACTAGGTGAGACTGTATTCAAAAAACCAGAAACATACCTTGTATTTACAATTTTTATTGCCCTATTTGTTACATATAGTTTTTATTATATATATATTATATAATAGATTCATATAAAATTTATACATTTATATGAAATTGATATAATATTTATTCAGTTTAATAGTTTAACTTATCATCAGTTTAACCAATGCCAAATTTTACTAACTAATTTTATTTTGCTCTTAAAATACCTAACTTGCAGTATAATGCCTAAATAGAGCACAGCTTCAGAAACCAGAATGATCCACGAAAGCTGAAAGCACCAGTAGGTGTGGGTCTCACTGGCAGGTGTCACAGACAGCAAAATGCACATACTGCATTTTCATTGTTCATATCTTACAGTCACAGGACTTTCAAGCCCTGTAAGTATTCAGGGGTGACACAAAATATCTTTGCATACTGTCAGTTCTTCACCATCACCCTCTCTTTCCATGCCAAGCTGTGGCCTCCTTGTCTTCCTTTCCTCTCCTTCAGCTCTGGGGATGGTGGAGCTCCTGGGCAGCTGGCAGGGGCTGTGCTGAATATGAATAGGGGGGAACCAATTTCCTTGTAACCTTTTTTTTTTCCCCCCTCTCACTCTGAACAGTTTTTGCTCCGTTCACATGCCAATTTTCTGAAACATTCAGAAATGTAGCAACCTTTTAAATTTTGTGATGTGTCCCACTCTTTCACAACCGCTTTGAAATTGAAGTAGAAGAAGTAGAAGTGGAGAGATAAGACCACTAGTGAATGAACAAGGAGCTCAGTTGCAGGAGCCTGTTCCCAGGATATGAAATTAATGAGTAGAAACCCACAGAATTTCAGTTCAGAGGTGTTTCTAGGTAGGAAATTCAAACAGAGGCTACAAGGAGAGATCTCTCCACTGCTGAATAAAGAGGAAAGCTTGCATGGATCAAGAGTTAGAAACATGTGGTTACAGAAGTGTAGAAGCTGGAGATCCCTTGCAAAAGAGTTATCCTCCAACGGGAGCCAGGGCTGTGCAACACGGAGGGCACTGACGGGAAAATTTCTGTGCACAGTTTGCTGAATGAAGAAATGTGAGGGAGATCTGATTTTTGTTGCCCTCTATTTTTTTGTGTGTGTGTGGGGGGTGTTTATTTGGTTTGGTGTTTTGTTGTTGTTTTGTAGTGTATATTTGATTGTTCATGTGCACATCAGCTGCTTGGTAAATGATGGTAAAGGTACTTGCTTGAGTAAAAAAATACAAGCTGTGCTCCATAAGAGACTCATTACATGAGGCTTGTCAGAAGTGACCTCAGAGAGCCTCAGCTCACACCTGCCCATGATAGGACTTTGCTGAGTACTCTGGAAGAAGTTGTCTCTTGCTTACTTAAGCAACAGTGATCTCATCACCACCAAAATGAAAATTATGTTCTTTAACTGGAGGCTACATAAGCTGAAGCTTAAAACATGGCAGGTGTTATTCCACTTATTGATTAAAACAGCTGTTTCATTAGTTCACTTACAGATTTCTAAACAAAAAGATGCTGCCTTTGCTGTACCAGCTGAGGTTTGTCTGCATACATGAGAAGCCAGAAACCCCAGTTGTGCTTGAACTGCCAAATCTATAAGTGCTTTGTATTTTACTAAAATTCCTGTGTTGGTAGTGCCTGTTGAGAATATCCTAAACTGCATTTCCAGGTGAAATTTTTTATTTCTGTTGCCAGAACAACTGTGAAAAGGTTGGAACCAGATCCTTCTGACTGAATTAGACCAGAATTTCTGATTGCTGCCTTTGTGTCATACAAAGTGGCTTTGTGGAGGATTGATCTGTTTGGGAGAGAGTTGTCTGGAGTTACGAGTGTGTTTTTGTACAATAGCAGAATATCAGCTGCTGAATGCAAAGGGTGTATTTTACTAATCCTGCAATCCTGAGAGAAGCTCTGAGCTATTATATCTTACAGAAACCTCCTCCTTAGTGACATTTTGAAACATCACTTGTTGCAAGACCTTCTGTTTAACCAATTAATGGGATAAAAATTGTATTGAACCAAAGCGATGAAGAAAACAGTCATAGCTTTTTGAGGGGAAATAATTAAAACTGTTTTGAGGGGAAAAGTACAGGCTGTGCATAAATATTTGACTGTTGAGCTGGATATATCTTTTGTACCATTCAGAAGGAATTGCCTGTAGCAGTATGTGCTGCAGGGCAAGCTGGTAGTTATTCAGACAAAGAGAACTGCATGAATCATTGAAGGTAAGAGGGGAGATAGTGATGGCTTTCAATATTTGGCTATAGCTTCTCATTTTCAGGATGCTGTAGTATAAGGGACATCACTGCTAAGTTATTATGCTGTTACAGTCTGCAAAAGGGTTTTCCATGAGTAATAAAACAAGTGTTACCAAAAGTAAACGATTTATCAGGAGCAGAATATTTCTAGTATACCTCTAAAAGCTTCTTTAAGTGTTTGGGAGACCATCCTAAAGGGTCTTAAATACAGGGAATGGCAGTAATAAAACAAAATTCTCCTGGAATAAATTTGAAGGTTCTAAGAAAAAAAGTACAATGTAATTGTGCTAGAGAATTTGATTTTATCTAAACAGAAACACTAAATTTTTTTGTTCCTGTCTTTGTAGTGAGTGCTTCAGTCAAATAATGACTTAAATTTTAATAAATATTTCATTTTTTTCCAAAGAAGAAAATAATTTTTCTTCAAAGAAGAAAACTCTGATCTGTAATGTTACTGTTTTATCATTCCCAAATATGTAACTTCACTGAATATACCTGTTGAATGTCAGTTTTTGTGTTTTTAAAAGATGGTATTATAATGTATAAATGAATTTTTGAGTGTGAAAATGCAGGAGTCTTGGAGAGGTTTAAAATGACTTGACAGAATGTTACATGTTTCTTCGCTAAGCTAAGTGAAGAAAAGTGCTAAAACACCATTGTTAACTGAGGAGCATTTGTAAAGAACATTTTGTAAAGAACAAAATGCCAGTCTTGGGATGTATGAAAATACACTTCCATGTTAAAAAAAAAAAAAGGACAGTTAAAAAGAGCAAGGGAAAGACCAAGCATTCTTATGACTGTCCCATGTGAACCTGATACATAAGTTGATTCTTACTGAATGGAAAAAAAATATGCTAATATGTTTAATGTCCTTTGCAGTTCCATTTCACACAGTTCAGGCAGAAAAATATAATGGATTCAAGTTACCAGAGCAAAAGCTGGAGTATCACCCAACTGGCCATTCATGGGAACAACCCCTTCAGAAAAGACTGAAAAGGAAGTGCAGATCTCTCGTGTCTGTAAACACCCTGTGTCTCGCCATTTCTTCATCATGACAGCACAGGTAGGAGACCTCTTGCAAAATCTTTGTCTGGATTGACACTATCCTCAAACCTGGGGAAATGTGTGACCCAAATGACCCATTTGTCTAAATAGTTCAGACTACTTTGAAATACTTGATGGGCTGTTGTAAGTTAGGGCACTGCTGAGCAGACAGTCTGTGTGTCAGCCAGCACTGTGACCTCTATAGCACACCAGGAAGATAAACACAGAGCTGGTGTCCTGTTATCTTCTTCAGGAAACTCAAATTTGTGCTCCTACCCCAGGGACTTCAGTGATGGGAGGGAATGGCTGGGAGGAGATGGTCACAGCTTTGAGTTGTCGCAGGGAATTCTCACCATCTCATGTGGCTTTTGTTGTACTTGAAGGGGCAAATACACTTTTAAAATGTCTAACCAAGGTCTTAAGGAATAAACATGGGGTTTTGTCAGCATTTTATAGCTGTGTGTCCACTTACAATGCAGTGTAAGCAAATAGTTACCTGATATCAAGGACTATGTAGTAAATCTGGTGACAGACTCCTTTGTCCACAGAGTTAAAGAAATTGCAGCCTGACAGGTCCTTTCAAATGATTTTATAGTGTACAATTTCAGTCAACATTTGGCTGCAGACATCTTGTTAAAGTAAAGCAATAAAGCACAGCAATCATAAAACAAGAAAGCTTGATTAAAAAAAAAAACCAACCAACACCAGGGTTTGGATAGCTGAGGTGCAAAATGATTGAGTTCTAATGTAAGAATTTTTTAGGCTGGTGCTTCAAATTTATCCAAAGTCCCTGTTTGGAATTTATTCCTTTCCTAAGTGCTCTGTTTGCCATTGCTCTCCTACCACAAACCCTAGTAATATAAAGAGGGGGAAAAAAGGCAGGAAAAAATAGATTGCTTTTCAGTGGAAATGTACACATCATTTTCATGCAAATGTACCTTCTCTGTGCATATTTGATGAGCGATTTCTCTCACAAAAGATTTTCCCGTTAATTGTTGTATCTGCCACTTATAAAATCTGTTTGCTAAATTACAAAGTCAGCCTTCACTGCGGGTGTACTGCCAGCCACTTCTGTCACAAAAGATCTTTAGTCTAATTGTTTTATCTGCTGCTTGCTAAATTATACCTTTTGCTGAACTTACACCAAAACCTTTTCAGGAAGCCATTAGTAGTTACTGACATACAGAATAGTTTATACATCTGGGATTGTGTGAAAGGGCCTGAAGGACGGGTGTGCAAACAATGGATCAGCCAGAAAGACCTCAAAATAACTATGCTGTGGGGTTTTATACAGAAAATGTTGTAATTGGTCAAATGTTGTTTTAGGCATCTCACTCAAAGTAAGGTCCTATATTATTCTTATGGAACATCAAGCACATTTCTCTCAGTGGAGACCAGTGGCAAGTGGTTTTCTTCAGGGGCTGGAATCGGGACCGATGCTGTTTAACATCTTGGTCGGTGACATGGAAAGTGGGATTGAGGGCATCCTCAGCCAGTCTGTCAATGACAAGCTGTGTTCTGTGGTCAACACACTGGAGAAAAGGGATGGCATCTAGAAGGACATTGACAGGCTGGAGAGGTGGGTCTGTGTGAACTTCCTGAAGTTAAAAACATGGCCAAGTGCAAGGTCTTGCACCTGGGTCATGCTCTGCCAGAATATATAAGCTGAGCAGAAAATGGATTGAGAGCAGCCCTGAGGAGAAAGACCTGGTGGTGAGAAGACTTCTCGATGGGTGAGAAGCTCAACGTGATTTGGTAATGTGCACTCCCAGCCCAGAAAACCAACCATGTCCTGGGCTGTATTCAAAGCACTGTGGGCTCTGCTCTGGTGAAACCCCACCTTGAACACTCCATCCAGCTCTGGGGCCCCAGACATAAGAAGGATGCGGATCTGTTCAAGGAAGTCCAANAGTTGGGGTTGTTCAGCCTGGAGGAGACTCTGATGAGACCTTCTAGCACCTTCCAGTACCTAAAGGGGGCCTGAAAGCTGGCAAGGGACTTTTTACAAGAATATGTAGTGATAGGACAAGGGGAAATGGCCTCAAATGGAAAATGTGTCATTTTGAATTAGATGTTAGGAAGAAATCCTTTACTGTGAGGGTGGCAAGACATTGGCACAGCTTGCCCAGAGAAGATGTGGATGCCTCATCCCTGGAAGTGTTCAAGACCAGGCTGGATGGCAGTCTGAGCAACCTGTTGCAGTGGAAGGTGTCCCTGGCCACAGCAAGGGGGTTGGGTGTTCTATAAGGTACCTTCCAACCCAAACCATTCTATAATTCTGTGAAGTTTGTATCATGACAGGCTCTGGCACCTTTGATCATAACCATTGTGTCTCACTGTTATTAATGCTGTTTGGACTGTAACCTAGCCTGAAAAATGCTCCTCTGCAGATGCCCAGGTGCTCCCTCAAGGATTCAGCATATGTTCAGATCATCTAACCTGTTCTTAGAGAATGCTCAGTAAATATCTCTGTGTCTAGGCCTTTGTCTTCCCTCGTTTCCTAAACTTAACCCACTCATAGTAAATAACTCTTGGTAGTTAAAAGTAGAGTGCCAACCATGCCTGCACATCTTCCTTAATTTGCATCCTTGCACCAAAATTGCTCTGTGCATTTTTTTTTTTTTTCTGAATAGATTTTTTCAAATTAGAAAAGGCAAACCATTAGGCTGTCATTACTAGAATAATGCTAATAAAATGTTGCACAGGGCAGGTTTCAGAAGAGCATCTTGCAAACGATGTTATGTCTGTATGGGCATCTTAATTACATCAACAAAGAAAATATTTATACTCATGCACATGTGTATAGATCGATAAAGGTGGCTTTTCTTTGTTTTAATGGGAAATGGAACATATCTTTCATGTAGCACTCTAAAATATAAAAATATGTTGAGGAGACAGAGAGAGATGAATTATGGAACCACAACCAGTGTCGGTGGTTATAGTTAAATGATTTTTTTACGTATCCACAATTTATTCATTGTGGGCATGACTTATGTTTTCATCTTGATGTATAGGATTTAGTCTGCAAATCTAGACTACAGAATGTCTGATTCTAAATTATTTCAGGGCTAGAGAACTTGTAGTGAAATTAGTAATTGCTTGGGGGAGAAAAACTTTATGGAAAGGGCACAAACAGTGAAGTACTTAAATAGCAAGAATTACATCAATGTCGGATCAGTAGAAGCTTGAATTTTCAGGTATGTCTAAAAATGCATTTCTTCCTGTAAAAACATAATTTTCTAAATCCACATTTAATTAAAAAAAACCCAAAACCATCTACTGCCAGACACAGAGAATATGAACTACCCTAGACACTTAGAGCACTGATTTCATCTCAGTCTTGTGAAAGTAATCAGACTGTGTTGACTGTATTTCTTTAGAGATTTTTTTTTTGTCTATTGCTGTTTTACAATGGTTTTATTCTGTGTGTTACCTGTGTTCAATTTATTTTAAGGGGACTTTTTTTTTTTAATTGTTGTTCTCAATTGTGTGAGGCATCTTTTGTGAATGCCAGTCCATTCCTTGCTTGTAGATTTTGCTGTTGCTTCTTCTTGACTACACTTTAGATTCATCTCTGTTGGGATTTGACAGCATTATATTCCAGCATTTCATGAAGGCAGGGAGTGGGTTTCTTGTCATTTCTAAATTTGTTTTGTCCTAGTTCAAGATTTACAATTATGAGGTAAGGAGAGAGGCTCAGTTTCTGGAGTTGTGACCCTGTTGAAGATAATGGAAGCTTTACACTCAATACTTTTGGAGATAAGATCTCTACTAAATCTACAAAAAAGTGAGAGAAACTCAGACTGAATTGTTTTTGTGCAGAAAGTGTATGTGGTTTATGACAGATTAATCCCAGGTTTGGGATTAGGATTATTATAGAATAACTAAAATAATTTATTTGTAGGAAAGAACTATACTATAAGCAGACTTGTAAGTTGACAATTCAAATGTCCTGAATTTTTTTTTTTTGTCCTCTGCATTGATGGCAAATGAAGCAGCTGTGTTTTTTACACTAAGGGCGACACAGGAGGAAGAACTAAATATAGCTCTGTATGTGCCAAGTAGCTCTGCAGTACCAAAGAGGCACTATCTGTAATCCAGGATTTAAGAGATCTTGGATCCTGTGCTTAATTGTTTTTATTTACTTATACTACATAAGTAGCAGAGTGTATATAAGTGTATCAGGGATCCTTTGTTCCCGGCACCGTAGAAGCGAAGGACCCAAATAATTCTGGGATACATGGCAAATGTGACACTCTTATATTAAATTTTGAAGTCACACTAATGTTCTGTAACCTCTGTGGTGATAAGATACTATTGTTTTGAAGAAAGAAGATATTAGATACTGTTTTTAACATTGACTAAGTAAGGCATGAAATTAAATTTCATGCTAATAGATTTTAATTTTTCAGTATCAGTAGACCACAGGCATGAGCATTTTAAACATGAAATTAAATATTGAGACTAAACAAAAGTTGAAATGAGATGAAAGGAAGGAGACCTCTTCTTTCCTCGAGTCTCAAAAGATCTTTTGAGGCAATTTAACATTTGTTTAAAGAAACAACAAAACCAAGACGGTTCCCCAGGGAAGTGGTCACAGCCCCAAGCCTGATAGAGTTCAAGAAGTGTTTAGGTGATACTCTCAGGAACATGGTGTGACTCTTGGGGATGGTCCTGTGCAGGGCGAGATGTTGGACTTGATGATCTTTGTGGGTCCCTTCCAACTCAGCATATTCTGTGATTCTGTGATATGTTGTCTGCTAAGCAGACTTACACGCTGGTCTGTGTTCAGTGTTCACCTCTAATGATTGCCTGGTAATGTTCTGCCACCTGTGCAAATGATAGGGTGAAATAACATTGATAGGGACCAGTCTGAAGTGATGAATTAATTTTTTTTAGGAACATTTGTTGTGTCTTTCTTCCTTCTAGCCACCTCCCTTGACATCTTTTTAAAGCCCAGTATCATTGTCTCACCTCAATATGAGCATAAAGCCCTACAGATGGATCCCATTTTGTATTTTGTTCTCCTTCCCTCCAGACCACTTGACACAGCATTCCCTCCCAGGAAGAGCTATCAGATAAACACTTGTGCCTGACAGAGCACCAAATAGCCAACTCGACAGTTTTTATTACAGATGCAACAATGTCAGTGATTTCCCCTTCCTGCCAGAAGAGCAGCACTGCTGCAGCCGGCGGCTGCTGTCAGCACTGATTGCTTTTGGCCCCTCTTGCATCCTTATAAAAGTGGGGGCAGCATCATGCAACCTTAATCAGGCCAGGGATCAATCAAGAATTGTAAATAATTTTATTTATTCCTATGTTTTCCTCCAAAGACACAAGCTTGGTTTATGGATATTTTGCTGTGATGCAAAATGTGACTGAAAAAATGTAGTAAAATTTATACGCAGCTTCTTCCGTGTGGTTTAATTTAATCATCCTTCCCCAATTACTACCTACATAAATAATTCAAGCATTGTGAGTGGAGGAAAAAAATGAGATTAGAGTATATATACTTTCTACACATTGTGAAAAGGGACTGTTGCAATCCTACATAGTGGTTTCAGTTAAATATGGAGCAACTGTATTCTGTGTTAGGGCTGCTCTTAAACTTTACTCTGATGAGAGAAGAACATGCAGTGGTTAAAACCTCCCTTGATCTTGGAAGTTGCCTGTAGCTTTGAGTCTGTGGTCTGACCTTGGACAAGTTGCTACTGTGAGTAAAGGAAGTTTCATTGAGTAGGTAAAAGCATGCAGCTCTCAATATCTGAGATTTTGCCAGTAACATTGGAAATATGCTTAATATTTTGTCTCTGACCTTGCCATTTCTGAATGCTCTTGTGTCTTGTTCATGGCTGAGGAGCATAGTATCTACTTTATATTTAAACCGTATTGAAAGCCATAAAATTTTGACCCAAAATAAATCTGCTACCTTATGCTTGGAGAAACCCAATCTGATCTCTCTTGCTTAGGTGCACCTGTCATAAGTCACTATACCTTCCCTGCAGCAGGTATTACTTCTCTTCAAGAACGTAGGCCGAGCATATAAAGAGAATTTTCTCTCTGGATCATTTCCCAGTACTTTCAACAATCAGCTATGATGTAACTCACTTTCATTTTCTTCTTATCCACGTTTCACATTTTCAAAGGATGATTCTAGTGTTGGTTCTAAAGGCTGCTTATGTATTTTATCTGTTGTAAATTACATTCAAAGCCTTCAGAGTGAGTGCTGAAATACAGACTCTCCTCCCAAAGACGTAGACTCAGGTTCTCTTTTTTCCTCTTCCTCACTGGCATCTTGGCCTTGGAATTTCCTCTTCTGCAAAATTTAGTGAGTTCAGTAGAAAAGCTGGAGACAGCTTGCATCCCAGAAAACCCTCTGGATGGAAAACCAGAGCAGTCAGTCAGTGGGAAAGTGAGCACTGAAAGCCAGGGGAAGGAGCAGAGAAGCCTTAAGCCTGGGTTTCCCAGAATTGGCACTCATGCTGTGAACACCAGGTCAGCTCATGCCCTCCTTCACAGCTCTTATGCTGCTGCCTCTCTGCCAAGTGCTTTAAAACATAAATAGAAGTGTGTTACTAATGATTCTTTGTAAATTAGCTCAGTTAAGCTTTTACTCAGTGTGTCAGCTGAGTCTTTAACTAGCAAAGGCTACAGATGCCTTGCTCATGTCAAAATCCTTGTGGTACAAAGGTAATCTCCAAAATGGAGCAAATAACCTCTTTCTCTCACAAAGTCAGTCACAAATGCGTCAAAAAGGTGTGAAATATTCACATAACATCTTAGGAAGCATATATTATTATTTAAGACCGGGTGGAAATTTTTAGAACAATTGCTGTTGGTTTGTTTTTTGCTTTGATTTAAGGATCAGCATTTGGACTCAATGGTGTTCAGTAAACCTGTGGCATCACACTTAAACTTGAAATGGAGCGCAAAAAGAGATTACCTGCTTTTGTCTTATGAAAACTGAACTAAAGATTTTTCGTACTGTTGCTGGCACTTGTGATTTCATTGTAAGTTCTATAAGATTATCTATTTTTCAAAAAATACCATCTCCTAAAGCCCTGATTGCATCAGATATATATATATATAATTATTAAAAAAAAATAATTTTTATGTAAAACCAAAAACCATTAAAATGTTTGCATGAAGGCCTTCTCTTATATCTCGTAGAATGTGGTGGCTGCATAGTAATTATCAGGGACAAACACTTGGGAAGCATTCTTTAATCAAGGATTTTTGATTAGTCTAATCACTTCTCTACAATGACTATGCAAATGTTAATTCTGGTGGTGTTTTTTAATTTGAAACCGTAGGTTTCCTTATTAAGGAAAACAAAAAAGTTAGTGATGTTAATAACACTATTGTGGCTGCAGCATGAAAGCTACAAAACAAAAATGAGGGGAACATAAAATAGCAAAATACTTCCAGAATAAAAACATTATTTCAGACATTTGGCCAGAGCTAAAATATGTTTTCCACTCGTAGCAGATTCCTGAACAAAGCTGTTTCTGGTTTGATTTTCTATTCTAGGAGAAATTAATCTTTTTATAGACTAATCACTTACAGTTGTTTTTGGGGAAAAAGCATTTTCTGTGTGCAGCCATTCCAATTTGAGATGCTTTTAATAGAAATCCGTGTCAGCAAAATTACTTTTCTTAATGATTTTTCTGTTATATTTCTGCTTGAATTACTGTTGATTAGGCAAGTTTGAAATTACGGCTTAATCCTTAAAAGTATTTGTATAGTCATAGATGTGCATTAAGGGTTCACGGTAAGGCCTTAAGGACTGTTCAGACACATTCTTGCACCAGCAAAGAATCACTTTTTCATAGTTCTTTTTTGAGAGTTCTTTCCAGCCTCAGGGTTTTTTTCGAGCATCTGAGATATTGGGGCTTTCCCCCCCCCCCCAAGCATACTGTCATTGAAAACAAGTGAAACAGGGAATAAAACTGAAGGATCTAACTACCTGTCAGCATAAACAAACAATCAAAAATGGTAATAGTATAGAAGAAGTACAGCATATTCTTATGGAATATGCCTGAATCAATTAAGATTACCAATTAAGCTTCCCAGTATCATCAGTTTGGAAACAATCATGCTTTTATGCAAGATTAAAAAAAATATTTTGCAGATTTGCTTGACTTAGTAAGTAGGGGGAGGATGTTTGTACACACAGGTTGGCAGGATCAGGCTTTGTATGAGAAATTTTCCTACTGTAGTTACGATAGATGCTGTTACAGAATTGAAAGAATCCAAGGAATGTCAATGTTGTAGAAATGACTCGTAGAAGAGATGAAACAAGTGAGGCACATCTGCCATTTGATAATGCCAATTTCTTTCATTTGTCTTCTAATTTTAATAAGAAGTTAACGTATTTGTTTTGAATGTGTGGCATGTACCTTGTAATTTTTAAAAAAGGTTGAAGTTTTGTGTGTGGACTTAGTGTTACACCCATGTGATTTGCACAGTGCCTTGCCATAGCTGAAAGTATCCTGTACCTCATACTTAGTGGAGAAATTAGGAGAGGAGTCTTGCTGACTTTATCACCTCTTGTCAATTTATAACAATTGTCTCCCATCTATAACTTTCCTTTAACTTTTTTTTTTATATCTTGCTATTTTGAATTTATATATCTATATGTCTTTTCCAGATATTTAAGCACCTAAAAAATAAAAATATTCTAATTTATTTTTTCTTCCAAAGAGAATGATTTTCTGTAAATCCATGAATTCACTGAATCTTTTGAGTATTTTGTGATCTTAGTTTTCTTACCTGTTCATAAGTTTTTGGACTTCCTTTTGCTTACGGGATTTTCTTTAAAAATTTTAGAGATATATTTTCTGTTCCTTTAAAATCATTATTTTTCAATGTTTGTGTGGCATATGGGTTTTGATGGATTTTGTGGTTATTTTTCACTAAGGTGTAAGACAGCAAGAAAAAAATCTTGATAGTATATTAAGTAAAAATAATTTTTGCTAACATTATTGATGCACACAGTTGTTTTTACTTCGAAGAGCAGCTGCAGAGATAAGCAGGTATACTTTCACTGTCCAAATGACTGAAATGCAAACTTTTTAAGGGTTGATGTTTTACAAAACACTATGTGTAGTTTCAGGTATCAACATTTTGCCTCCTCACAGAAATCCAAAGACCACCGAGTCTCATCCTGTCTTTGATAGTAATTGCTCCATTTTTATTTTTCAGGGCAATTACAGAAACTCGTTGCTTTTACATTCTTATTCAGGCTGTGCTCTGATGTCTTTTTCATCCCTTCTGGTTCTTAGGATTCACAAGTAAGATATCAGGTGGCAAAATCTGACAGTAAGTGCATGACACAGTCGTATCAGTGAAAATGAATAAGAGATCTGTAAGATGTAGAGATTGTCCTGGTATAGAAGTGCAGACAGCTCCCATTATCCATGGGTAGATTATCTGGGATGAAAACTACCAGAGACAGGGAGGTGGTTCCATGGAGACTCTCAAGTGAAGCAGGATTTATTAATGCAATTGCAGCACCATGCATACATAATTACATTTCTTCCAAGGGCTACTCAGTAACACAACCACTCTTTAAGCAGTGTCAGAAGCTGATAAGCTCTGAGCTCATTTCCAGCTTGTCCCCAGACTAACATCATCCAAGCACTTTATAAACTTACTTTCTATAGTGCAAATTGTTAATGGTAATATTAGAACAAAAAAGCATTCTCTTGTAATGATAATATGAGAACAAAAAAATCCTCTTGAGCACTTTAAACTGACATTTTTTTTATAATCTCAGGCTCTGCAGTAGGGCTGCCAGGATGGCAGGATTCATTACATAAATGTGTAAATTTAAGCTAGTAACCATGGGTGTGTTTTTAGTAGAATGAGGAGGAGTATAAACCCCTGGTGGAAGTAACAGACTATCATATTTTCAACGCCCACTTGTCTGTGCAAACAAGCTGACTGGCTGTGGCAGCACAGGCAACTTACAGTGACAGAATTTAGCAGGATTGGTAAGGTGAAAAATGGCATTCTGGTCTGGAGAATTTTAAGATGGCATGGAAATAGCAAGGGCAGAACTGTTCAGGTGGTTACTTTGGCTCTGTCTGAAGCTAAGCAGAAAAAAGAATTTGGTTGAGTGGGTGTCATAACTGGCATGCCTGCAGGTCTCCTGAGAGCTATTGCACTGTGCGAGATCCTGAAGAGCTCTAAATGCTAAATGCATTTGTACTGACAGCACTTGTCCACATATATTGGGGGTCCAACACAGGCAGGACATGGGCTTGTTGAAGCAAGTCCAGAGGAGGCCACCAAGTTGATTGGAGGAATGGAGCACCTCTCCTACAAGGAGAGGCTGAGAGAATTGCCATTGTTTGTCCTGGAAAAGAAAAGGCTTTGGGGTTACCTAGTTGCAGCCTTCCAGTACCTGGAGGGAACTGACAGGAAAGATGGAGAGAGACTATTTACAAGGGCCTGTAGTGAAAGGACAAGAGGGAATGGCTTCACACTGAGAGTAGGTTTAGATCTGATTTTAGGAAGAAATTCTTCCCTTTGAGGGTGGTGAGGCACTGCCAAAGAAGCTGTGGATGCCCCATCCCTGGAAGTGTGTAAGGCCATGTTGGATAGGGCTCTGAGCAATCTGGTCTAGTGGAAGGTGTCCCTGCCCGTGGCAGAAAATAGGTGCTTTAAGGTCCCTTCTAATCCAAACCATTTTATGCTTTTATGATTTTGTGATCCATGTGAATGCTGACCATGGAGGAATTAGGCACAGAGATGCTTTAACACAGAGAAGCTATCATCAGGTGTGATAAAGCCCTACATTCTCAGGTTTGGGGGCTTCAGGAGCAGAACAAGAGGTACCTATGCAACACACTGAGAAGGCCCATCCAGCAGGATTCACCATCTGTCACCAGCGCTAGTGGAGAAGTCTTGAATGGAAAAGTCTGCAGGAAAATATGGTAAAATAGATTTCCTCAAATACTATCACAAGTAGCCATGGTCTTTACACTTCATGTAATCAGTGGTAGGGATTTTTCCCACCTGTGTGTTTTATGATGCATGCAAGTAAGCTAAAGAGTTTCATCAGTCGAGAGGTATTCACTGTGCTGAACTCAGCAGTTCCTTGCAGAACATTTGCTAAGACAATAAAGAAGCCTTATGCAAAAGCAGTGAATGACAGAACCAATACTGAAATATATTGGTTTACTGTTTGCTTGCAAGTGAGGTTAAAGAGAGGAACAAACAGAAAACAATTTTCCTCATTTCTTGTCATATAGAAATATATTCTTACTGAAGTAATGTGTACCAGTCTCAAATTTAGGAGAAACATTGAAAGGATCTGATCACAATAAATACTACCCACCAGAACTGAATTCCATGCTGGAGCTGTTGCTGGGAGAGCAAGAAGGTGAAGTGTTTATAGACCCCATCTGAAAGTTACTGATGTGGAAATATCACGGTGGATGAGCTAAGGAACAAATTGGTTTGTAGAAATAGAGGTCTGGTACTGGTTTCTTTTATACTGGTATAAATTTGGGCTAGTTTGTTGAAGCCACTTGAGTTACACTAAGGTGAATATTTCATTTAAGGTGATGAGTCAGGTCTTTACTCCTGTTAGTGTTACTGCACTTTCAGGCTTATGCTGAAGTGAATCAAGGGACCTTTGTGTAATCAGAATCAGATCTACGGTATTAAATGACTGCTGGGAACTTGTTTATGGAAATTAATTTAAAATATTATGCAGAAAAAAACATAAGGGGTACATATTAATTATGACTCGTGCGTGAAGATTTGCCTGAATAACTCCCATTAACAATAATAAGAGTTGCAGAATTAATTTCCTTCTAGGTCCTGCTAAAAATTCACTCAAGGACATTGCATTCTGTACCCTCGGATTCAGATCATCTTTATATTAGCAAATAAAAATCTCATTATGCAATCATTACTGGAAGAGGCAATCCTGAATAGCAGGTTTCTTAAAAAAAATATTAAATTACAGTTACACTGGCAGGTTTTGGTTTATTACTTGATTGTTTTCAACTTTCCATTTAATTTTTTATTACAATAACTGAAAATTGTTTATGGGAGTTAAATGAGAGAAGCAGTGAAATATTTACTTACATTAACATCAAGTAGATATTTCTTTGTTATTAAATTATTTTAGCAGAAGATTGGAACATGACAAAATTTTTTAAAATTTTGAAATTACTTTTGTGCAGAGGACAGTCATAGACTGGGTTCTGGAACCAGTCTGATTGCAGTGTAAATACTGAGGTTGAAAGTAGTTTTCTTTTACACAGTATTTGACAAACAACACCCCACTGTCACTTGCTTTGTTCTACTCTGCTAATTCTAGAAAAGAATGGTATTTTTGTCTTATTTCTGAGATCAGACTGCAGAGGTCTGTAAAACTTCTGCATTTTGCTAATGTAGAGTTGAGTCTATGCTTAACTGTAGATCAGATAATAAAGTAGCCATTGTTGTGGCAAATATCTGATTTCATGTTAGTTCACGTCCATAAAACACTAAACTTGTTGAAAGATTTCTCAAATAATCCCCAAAGATGGTCATGTTATAGTAAAAAGGCATTGCTGAAGAACAAATTGTGATTGCAAATCAATGAAATCAGGGTCGCCAAGCTGACGTGTAGCAGGACATCCAGGCTGTACAGATCAGTAAGTGCTGGGGTGTAGCATGATTATTTGCCATCTTTTGTTCATCATTTCACTGATTGAAATTCAAAGTTTAATTTTCTAGGACTCTGAGGATTAGTTCCTAAAGCACACTGGGTTCTGTGTGGAGAGATGGACAGATTACTGACACAAAAAGAATGACTTCTCTGGTGACAGGTAAAGTCTTGCTCCAGTATTGAACATTTTCCATAAATGGAATAATTTATCAAATTTTCAAAGTCCCCAGCATGCTGAAATTTCAAAATACACAGTCTTTAAGTATGAAGCTATTCATGAAACTAAAACTGGTGCTGACATAATTTCAGTCCTCTGAGATGAATTTAATGGACAGTAGTTTGCTAATTAATTTACAACACATGGTATGGGAACCGCTTGTGGGAAGTGTGAGATGAAGTTGAAGAACGTTCTTACCGCTTATTGGGATAGAAATGGAAAGAGAAATGTTTTAGGACTACGGATATATCAAGATAAGGCTGGATCTCTGAGTGAAAATACACCGTTGACTTCATACATGAGCATGCACACATGTACACACCCACCTTCCTGCAGCTACATCTGCCTTCATGTGAGGCCCTGATTTATGCTGAAAAGTAGCCCCATGCATTTTTCTCTCCCTAGCTATTGTTTCCTAATTTTTGAAAGTCTCTGTTTCCTCATAAGAGTGCCCATATTCCTTGGGTTTCACAAGGGATTGGAGTAACTTCAGATTCTCCTTGTGGTTGTGGGAGTTGAAGTAGGTAAGCGGCTTTGAAGAATCCATCAAGTGCTCTCAGTGTCATCAGCAGAGACATTATCTTGTTCATTAAGATCCTGATGTAGCATAGGGGCAACAATTCAAAGTCCTGTTATTGTCAGAACATTCTTCATCTGCCAGGAGGGAAAACCCCAGAGGTGCTGTTGGCATGCCAGGTCTGAAAAGTAGATGCGTATGTGAGAAACGTAGAAATTTATGCATTCTTTGAAAGGCAGAAGTTCAAAGTCAGTTTGTGTTTTGATATCAGCTTTACAATGTAGAGTGCTAAATTCTAGATGTCAGAAATGTGGTGGAATATCAGGCAATAAAGCTAGACAGCTTTAATTAGTTACAAGAGAAGGATTAGATACTTCATATTTAACTGCTTAGTTAACAAGATTTGAAGGGACTGGTGCGTTCAAAATTGACTGTTCTGTGTAGGTAATTTAAAATATTTATAACCTACTCCTTCTTCTGAACTTCATTCGTTAGGGAATTCCAGTATTTGGTTTTTAGGTTTAACTTGGAAACAGAACAGAAATAGACACATTTTAGAAACTGCAATTTTGTGCATTGTGAATCATGTGGTCCAGCCCCATGCAGAGAGTGGAACGAAATGTTCTGATTCTGAGGAGGCCTGTGGTGTCTCACCCAGGAAAATGATTACATCTGAGCATTTTTTGATTGATTATTTATTTCATCAAACTCTGCTAGTGAAAAATGAAAAAAAAGCGCTTCAATTTAATAACAATCTGTCTCCTGTAATAATAAAATCGCAAACAAAAAATAACTTAAAATGTTTTGATAGAAAACTGATGGGGTTTTTCCCTCAAAGTAGAAAAACTTGAGGTTCAGTTTTGGCATTATACTAGTTGGATTAGAGTGCTCTGTCTACAGGTTTGGAGTCATCAGGAAAACATTTCATTACAGTTCCTAATAATCTTCAAAAATCAGTGCCTATAAAAGAAAGCCAGAAGAAAGTGAGTATGAAACATGGTCCTAGCTTGTACTGATTCAGTGTATTTGGACTGTTTAGGATATCAAACTGGTAATCATGCTTGAAAGACTAAATTAGGTTTAGTGACTCTGCATTCATCATCAAAATCAAATCTACTCTACCCTTTGTAAAGATGGTTTTGTCAGGAAAGCTGATGATGTAAGTTATGTGGGTTTTTATGTTGCTCTAATTCTAAAGACACAAAAGATGGCACAGAAAGAAATCCTGAGGAACCTCTCAGAAATTAATGGTGTCCAAATCCTGTAGCAGCTGGTATTTCAATACCAATCTGTCAAACTGCAGGTGCCAAGTTAACAAACTTTTTGACCTATACTTCCTCATCAGTGTAGAAAGCTAAAATTATTCAACTTGTGCCAAAATAAGATTTTCCATTGGATATCAAAACAGAAAAGAAGAGAGGGGTTTTTTTGTTTGTTTGGTTGGTTTTTTGTTTGTTTGTTTGTTTGTTTGTTTTCTGTGGTTTTTTTTTTTTGCTGCCCCAATCTTTCTACAGCTTTGGTTTTCATTTGGAGGTGAAAAAAGCGTGAGCAGCCTGGCTGCTTAAGTTACTCTCTCATGCTGTATCTTCTTACATAATTTTTAACCTGGTGTTTCTTATAATCTCCAAAGGCTGTAACCTTGTGTAGCAGGATGCTTATGGAATGTATGTATGGGAAAGAATTTTGAGGCACAGGACAGGATGGCCAAATACACATTTGTATATGTACTTCTGGTATCACCAAAGTTATCTACAGTGTCTTTTGCACATCAGTTAGGAAAGCACAGACCCCCACTGGATGTTACTGAGCAGATTATTTTCTTTCTGTGTGTGTGTCAAGGTATCCTATTCATCCTTCCCACAGCTGAAAGAAAAATCATATATTCACTGTTAAGTTCAGCTCCAGCATAAATTTATGCTAATTAGATTTACTGAAGACAAAGACAGTCCAACTGGTACCAGAGAACAGTCTTGGAAAGCTGTCCTAATCTTTCAGTCTGTGTTTCAGTTTCAGTAAATAAGAAATGTGTTTAAAATATACAATTTAGTTGCAAAGTTGTTACTTCAGAAGGTGTTAGAAGACTCTTCATTGAGACAGGAAACCACGCTCTTGGCGTGACTATCTCAGTTCAAATGTTCTCTAAGCAATAAATGATTAAACATCGTAGTACAACCGTAGTGAATGACGCTTTATTTGTGGATCTGCTTGCCAAAATTTCACATTGGTTTTGCTAAATGTTGTTAAACTAAAATGACAATGAAAGTATCTAAAATAGAGAATATAGTGAGGTCTCAACTAATTTTGTGAGAGCAGCCCAGCTAATAAGAAAGTGGTGAAATAATTGTATTTAGTGAAGGTTCTGTAGATTGGGAATGAAAAAAAAAAGCAGAAACAAGTCTTATTTAACAACAAGACTTCTCTTCATTAGTTTGGCTCCATTGTTATTTCACCACTCAATAACATTTTAGGGTTTCTCAATGAGATTTTTCAGCAAACACTTAGAAGATAATCCCAGTGCTACATCTGTCAACATCTATGCTCCCATCCAGTTTGCACAGCTGTTCTGTTGAGGCTGAGCTCAGATCAAAGGGATGCTTACTGCTTACAACTTCCCCCACCCCTTCCTCTTTCCAAAGCAGGAGGCATTTGAGTGGAACATCAGTTGCTTTAAAGTTGATACTGAAAAAGTTAGTCAATACCCAAGAAGGAAAGTTATCTTTTACAGTCCAAGTGTGAAAGAAGCAGGATAAATTTGAAGTGAAATGAGATGAGTTTAAGCTTCTGTAATTGCAGTATGCTTCAAAGCATACAAGGAATATATTTGTTTAGAAGAGGTTGCTTTGATTCCTTGTGAAATGCTGTGCATGGGCTTTGGTAAAAAGTGTTCTTGCCAAATGCATTTTCAACTTAAATATTAGCAAAATTGGAAAGATAGCAGGCCAGAAGCCCTCAGATCAAGTCTTGGTCGTTCAGCCACACTAATTTCCAAAATAAGCATGGCAGATTGATTGGTTGTGCTGTCTCTGACCATTTGATATACTCTTTTTCTCCGAATAAAATACCTTTCCTTCTGTTTTGCTGATGTCTAACCCAGAAACATCAAGTGGAGTGTGTTCAATCCCCTTTTCATGGCTTAACATTATTCAAGGGAAAGAACTTATCACTGCCTAACTGGGGGTTAAATTCCTGTGTTGTGATTTTTCATGGTAGAGGTTATTTTAATTCCTCACTTCTTTCTTATGAGGGACCGTGGAATCAGAAACTTACCGAAAATGAACATACACTTCAAAACAGTTTTTTTAAAATGTAGTCCTAAAAGTCCTAATGTGTCAGTGGAATTCCTGAATTCATGAGAGCTTAGATGTCATGTTAACTGATGCCAGAGGGTGATAAAGAGACTGGACAGAGGGCAGATCAGGGGAAGAACTTTTTCTGGACTTTTTCATAAACTCTTTGGAATGGTAGGCAAGGTTCTGTGGACACTAAGAGTCCTACCTCAACCTACTTTAGATGGTTAAGAACCAACTTTTTCTGGGTTTTCAGTACCTTGCTTTGCTATTCCTTTCCAAACCAGGTGATGTCTTTTACATGAATTTTGATATATATTTGCCTGAATAATAGAATGATATCAAAGAGTTCACCAAACTACATATATTTAACTTTGATGTGCCAAGTGATTCTATCCTACGTTATTCAAGCACCATCAAACTCCTACTGTTACTGTTATGTTACATGTCAGTGAACAGACATATGTACTTATTCCATTATCCACTATAGACCTATTCCACTATCAACTATAGTTAAATGGATTTTTTTAATTACTTTTTTTACTGGTATGGACTTCTTATTTTACAGATGTTTGTTTTTAAAGGTCTACAAAAAGGTCAGTTTTGCTGATCAGAGGCCTGGTTCAAAAGCTTTGAAGAAATAACAGTTACCCTAATTACATTGCTATAATAAATTTTTTCATGTTTACATGAAAAGAACTGAAGAAAAACTTCATCTGGAGATACCTTATTATTACTACTTTATTTTTAGCAAAAAATTGAATTCCTGTGAGGTTTTTGTGGAGGCTTGTTTTGTTGGTTTTGTTGTTGTTGTTATTGATGTGTTGTTGTATTGAGGGTTTTTTCCCAGCTATTCACATCCTGAGCCCACCACACTTGTGTTTTATTTCTGTTCCAGTAAACCACATCTAATGTTTCTGCATTTATATTTTTATTAAAGTTGGGATAGGTTTATGTTCTCTATTCTTGTATAGAAAGCACCTGCAAAAACCACTTCTGGACCAGTGCACTTTCTGTTTACATTCCTAAAGAACAGTGCAGGAAAGAGCTGAGTCTAATAGACCATCTGCTGAAGTGTGAGTGTGAAATTGGAGGTACAAGTATAGCCAAGATGGCTTGTTAAGGAAGATTTGGATTCTGTTAAGAGAAATATGCATTGTTTTCTATCATAGTAATAGAATGCTTTCTAACATACACTTTAATGGATCAATTCATGTAAATTAATGAGGTTCCATAAAAAAGATGGTTATTTTTGTAATGGTGGACATTTCAGTAACAGGAGGTTTATATCCTAACAAAATATTAGGCAGTAGACTATTGAAATGTCTGGATAGACAGCAGTGATTACTGCTATTGCCAACAACAAGGCAACAAGATTTTATGTTTCTTCTCGTGCTTGAGAAATCATAATTTCAGACACATTTGAGTACCATGGAGTGAAAACATCACTGACATAAGGAGAAGCAAACTAGAAAATGGAAATTCACTGTATGTGTAGCTGAAAAATGTAAACCTATTTTCTAAATAGCTTTCCTGAAAAACAATCATGGCAATAGTCATTCTCCATTCCTTTTCTTTAGAGTAATTTCCTAATCCATTTTGGAAATGGATCTCAGTGATCAGAGATTGTATTTTAGCTGAAGTTCATGTTCAGGCTGAGGAAATTACGATGTGTTGTGGTCCAAATACAACGTGGTATTTTTTCTTGTACTGGAATACAGACTACATGTAGTGTTCCTCTCTAAAATGTGAATATTTATGTATGATAATTTTTATATGGCATATATGTTTGAAGTTTTCCATTTACTTTCCCAGAGGAAAAAAAAAATCCCTTTACTATTTCTTTTACCAGTGTATTATTTATTAGGAGTCAAGACTTTTGTTTTGGTACAAACAAAGTTGTTCTAAGGTGATACCTTAATTCCTTTTGCCAAAGGCATTCCCATGTACATGTTTCAGGTATGGTGACCATATAGGTGTAGGCAGTGACTTCTAATGTTATGTTCATATTCAACTCTGTATAGAATTAAATGATTATTAGCTAAGGTTGGATGGCTTCAGCAGTGTAGACAGTTGCTCAGATACCTCCTTGGACTGGGAGACCTAAGTTCATAGTCCATAACTAAAACTTGGTCCATTTGTCTCCCCAGTGAGAATAGATCAGCTGTTTGTGGTTCAACACTTTCTCTTCTGCTAAAATTTCTGGTTTTGAGCTCAGAATCCTGCTTGATAGTAGTTTAGTTAAATAGATACATCTCCTTAAAGGATTTTGCTTGGGTAAATTGACATTTTCTGTATCTGTTGAACATCCCAGAACTAATCTAAAGTATATTAAAAGCAGCTCACTTTCAGAAATTAATCAAGGATTTGTGTCAAGAAAACTTTTTTGCTTAGACAGCTTGAATCCTCTCAGTAGAATTCTCTCCATATTCACAATAGGTTACTATAAACTTAATTTCCTTACTTACAGGGCTTCATGAAACTAATTTTATTTTATTAACTTCAGTATCTTAGCAGTTGATTATTTCTATTTACTGCATTAATGGAAGTTGATATCTCTCCTTTTAACATGGTAAGTCCATAGGGATAGTTTTAAGTCTATCTGTGTTTTCAGTGAATACCTAAAATATTAATTCTATTTTCATGGCTGCTAAAAGCTTGAGAGATACTATCTTTTCTTCCTATGGAGAATACAGGTGTATGCAGCTATCACTGCAACTTCAATTAAGTTTTATAATATTTTCCTGGGGCTTGTCTGTATCTTCCTATCTACTTTCTCTTGTGACTCTTTAGAGAATACTTGTAACAATGCCTTTTATTTGCATTTTTTAATACTACTTGAACTTTTCTTACTGCTCTCTTGTGAAATGGTTTGCAGTTTTCACTGCAGAAGTGAACAAAGAAGTGGGCACTTTGGGATGATTACTCTGAAGTATTTTTCCTGGACTGTTTTTGTGATGCAACAATTTTTACGGGTTTGGGTTTTTTTTGGTCTGGTCTTCGAGTTTTGAGTCCATGTTCCTCTTGTAGAATTGCTCTGAGTGACAGGATTTTACCCAAGTGACCTGCAATCAGCTGTCTAACAAACTGCCCATAACAGAACAGTGAGGAACTTGGTGTATATACTGTACATACAGTAAAACTTTAGGCTCCATGGCCTAAAGTGTCAAAACCCCGGTCCTTTAAAGGGAATATGGGAACATGTTTTGGAGGGGTTTACCTAATTTGACTGGCAGTGGAAACAGTTGTACTTTTCTCAGGGGCTCTGCTGCAGTCTCCATCATTCCTTAGCACGTACCTCTGCTCACAGCTGACTCCAATCTTTCCTGTCGTACTGGTTTTCAATCAAAGTCATTGGAGAAGACAGAAGAGAGTGGTTCTGTGCAGAGGGGCTGCGAGGAGCTCGGTTGCCTAGACAGCAGGAATACCCCAAGGAGGTGTGCGAAGATGGAGGTGGGAAATAAGGGTCCTGTATTTTAAAAATTACTTTTTCTAGAATCCCCTCAGATGTAAATCTACTTATGTGGGTGAAACCTGATGCTGACTTCAAGGCAAATGACAGAACTGTATCCCTGGCTTTGTCTGGGCTGCAGAGCAGCAGTCAGTGACTGTCAGAGCACCCTCTGGGTGAAGAACCTTTTTCTAATATCCAATGTAAACCTCCCCTGTTGCAACTTGAGGCCATGGCCAATTCCTGTCATCCTATTCTTTTCTACCTGGAAGAAGAGACTGACCCCCAGCTCTCTACAACTTCCATTCAGGTAGTTTTAGAGAGTGAACAGGAATAGCTTTGTCTTAATTCAAAGCACAGCTCTGAAAGGAATTTAATTTATCACACAAATACCACTTAACAGCATGTGTTCGTGTGCTCATCTATCTTTTTCTAGACTGATTCATAGATAAGCAAGTCTTTATGGTATGGGTGATGCTCAACAATAAATTCATTATGAGAAAAGTAAGAAAAAGGTGTTAAATTAAAAAGAAAGACAACTATTTGAAATATCTTTAGAGTTTGGAGTAACCTGCTGTAGGACAAAGGTGATGATTCATGGGCAATGATTTGGAGCTGTTTCTGGAGGAAATGTTGAAGAAGGATTTGTATACATTATCATTATTCCACAGTCGAGATCTTAATGAGGATGAGTTATGGGAAAAGAGGAGAAAGTATTAGCAACCTAGAAAATAGGTATTTAAAAGTGGCTTTATCCTATAGTTGTCATCACTCTCTATGAAAGACAGAAGCATTGTTTCGTTTGTCATTGTCTTTGTATAGTAGCTGATTTCTTCATGGGTTATAACTCTTGTTTCAACCCACTTCAAAAGTTCTTTTCTATTTCCTATGTATTGCACACCCAGCACAACAGTCTTTTTGTGACTATCTGCAGTGGAACCATCATTAATTTTTCTTTTTTGTACAGAATATTCTGTAGGATATTTCTTAATCCAGTTCTCTACAGGCTGTATCATGAGAGGATGTCAAGGGCAAAGGTGATTTTTTTTTTATTTTTACTTTAGTTACATCTTTAATAATATGGATTGGTATTAGTGACTATAGTAAAGCTGTGTACAGTGATTTAAGAGTTTATCACTTGAAAATCAGTGTTGCAGACCCAAATCATGCTTTTAAATTCCCTGTCAGCTTTTTATGGATGTAGGGTGACAGGTGCTGTTTCAATAGCTGGGGTGTGACCTGCTGGAAAGCAGCTCTGTGGAGAAGGACCTGGGGGTCCTGGTGGGCAACAGGTTGTCCTGACCAGCTGTGTGCTCTGGGGGCCAAGACAGCCAGTAGTGTCCATGGTGCATTAGGAAGAGCATATCCAGCAGGCCCAGGAGCTGATCCTGCCCCTCTATTCAGCTTTAGTGAAGCACATCTGCAGAGCTGTGTCCAGTTCTGGGCTCCTCAGCACAAGAGAGACACGGAGCTCCTGGAGTGGGTCTAGTGGAGGGCAACAAGGATGATCAGGGGACTGGAGCATCTCTCTTATGAGGAAAGGCTGAGGGAGCTGGACCTGTTCATCCTCAAGAAGAGATGAATGAGGGTCTGTCAGTATCTGCAGGGAGGTGTCAGGGGATGGACCAGGCTCTGCTCGGTGGTGCCAAGTAATAGTACAAGACACAACGGAACTAATGTCCAGGAAGTTCCACCTGAACATGAGGAAGAACTTCTTTGCTGTGCAGTGATGGGCACTGGAAGAGATCACCCAAAGAAGGTGCAAAGTCTCCCTCATTTGAGATATTCCAGAACTGTCTGGGCACAATCCTGTGCCATGTGCTCTGGGATGACTCTGCCTGAGCAGATGACCCACTGTGGTTCCTTCCAACCTGACCCATTCGAGGATTCTGGGATTCTGTGATAGTATATTTCTACAGAAAATATTACATTGAAATAATATGTGGAGGAGAAAGTGATAGTAAAAACTCTAAAGTGCATTAAAGAGAAATCAACCATTAAACCTTAACAAAGTAATACATAGATTTGAAACTACAGCTTGGCTTACATATCTGTAGCATACTGCAATAGAGTTATTAAAGTATTAAGGAAGAGTATGTAGCTTTTGTCTTGAAGTCACAAACCCCTTAAAAAGTCCTATTTGCTGATCTAGATCCTGTTATAACATAAAAAATGTACCAGCAAGTGGCACAGCAGAATTTTTCTGGGCAAGCAGAGTGGCAGTCCCGTTCATTCCCAGATCCTGTTCCTCCTTCCTTCATACATGGGAGAAGAACAGTGAGTAATTTATTAGTTTTTTTGGCATTAGATTGATTCTTGTCACTTGGATTTTTGGTTTGTCTGGCTCAGGTGGATGGCATGATTAAGGCAATGGTAACTAAATGAATGAAACAAATGAACCAAAGTTTGGATTTTTGTGTGAGGCAAGCTCCATACTCCTTTATTTTACCACAACTTTGAAGCAGCTTCTTTCTTCCTACCCAAAGACATTTTGCAGGTAACAGGAATGCAGGCATCTTCTTTGCCTCCATCTCCAGAGTTTTGTGTCTTCAATCCAGTTTATTCCTTGTTACACAAGGGACTTTGATCCTTGTCTCATCTAGAACCCCACTATAGTCTTACTTCTTGAAAAACTGTAGTAATTTTCCACATTTCTTGTCGGTTTGTCTGTAGGCAACTTTTGGCAAGTAATTAAACCAGAATACTGCAACTCCCAGTGTCCTCTCTGTTAAAGCCTTCATAAGAGATTGTTCACAAATGCCATTTTCCAAAACTGATGCTCAGTCAGTTTGTAACTCATGTCCAATAATATATGCAAGCCTTCTAAAAATTTTTACTTTTCACTGTTTCAAAGCAGACACTTTAAAGTAGGCTCTTGAGGGTTTTTTGAGAACAAGTCAAAATGTTATTTGGCTATCATGGTATTACTTGAAAAATTAATTGAACACAAGATATTCTCCAGGTTTAAACAACAATGGGAGCACTTTGAAATTCTCCTCAAGAGAAGAGTTTGGTTTTGTTTTTTTTTGGTTTTGGTTGATTGGTTTTTAATTTATTAATCTCTACTAATTCAGATGGTAGTTGCATTGTCTATCTTGGCCTAATGCACAATTTTTTGGGAAAAGGGATTAGAGAAATATTACTTGTGGAAAGGAAAAACATCTTCATAAACAATTTGCATTTTCCAATTGGAATATTTTAATTCTTCAGGAAAAATTTTTATTTGAGTAGCAAATAGAGTAGTTTTCTGGAGGAAAAGACAGCACAGACTTAGATCAATAACTTTAGCTGAGGATTCTGGGGAACAAGAAAGAGGTTTGCATTTACTAGCAGAATAATCTCCCCACCCACACTTGATTTGCAAGTTAATGCTTTGTTATCTACTGTCCTTTCAACATGGAATTTTCGCTGAAAGTGTACCTGTTAAAGCTAGAGAGGGGACACTTCCTAACAAATATTAAAATCATAATCATGTTAGAAGTCCCTCTTGATTTTAATTGTGATGTGGGATGCTATTGAGAGGCATCTGTATACCTTTGTGTCTAGACTGTATGAAACATCTTTTTTGGAAAACATTCGTATGTGGATAAATGGTCAGTGGACAATGGACTTAGTGTGACAGTTTATCGAGCACTATAAATGTGCTTGAAAAATGTTCTGAAATTCCTTTTAAGGAGGATTCCTTCAAAGGAGTCTTCAGAAGCTGTACCCGTTGTATACATTACATCAGGAGAGGAGATAAGCAAACTGATGTTCTTCTGAAGGTCTTCAGTGGGTTTGTAAATTAGTTAAATGACTGTAGGCATCGTTAATGTGTAGCTTCTTTGCTAATTTTTCTTCTGTTTGTCTGAGGGAGCGAGAGGCTCATCATACGCAAACCTATTCAGATAGGTTTACAAGAAGAAAAATCCATATTTAGAGAATACCCTGAAAATATTGAGCAGAATTTATGTCTTTGGATTTTGCATATTTTACAGGATGAGTATATGCTCTGAATCCGTCTGTGCTTCTTTGTTAATGTAAGGCTTTTGGTGTCTGCGTGTTGGGCGGACTTGTACCGCGAGTTGTGACTGCTCTCACAGCCCACTCTGCTCTGTGCAGCACAGCAGTGCAGCCCAGTGTGTTAGGATATCACCCAGGGAAATCGTGACTCTGAATGCTTTGAAGGATGCAGGGATTGTAGGCAGATTTTCTCTCAGGAGGAGAGCAGTTGGCAGTGTGGTGTCAATATCTGGCAAAACTGTGAGGAGAAAAGAGAAGGGGAATATCCCACCAAGGCAGGGCCAAGAGATGGTGGGAACTTACACCAAGCTTGGTGGCAACAGTCTATCTATGCCTGTTATTGAGAGTTTTTGTAGGAACAGGTTTTGACTCAGGAGAATTGTGTCAAATAGGGCCCTTAGAGACCACTGAGTCAAAATAGTCATTGGTCTGTTCAGGGTTGAAGGAAATATGGAATTTATGAGGATGAGGCTTCAAGGATGATGTGTCTTCAGATTTGTATGCTCTTTTTTTTCTTGTAGACATTTGTACTGTGATGTTTTTGAAGGACATAAACTGCATTTTGGGCTCAAGAATAGGGAATACTTTTCACAGTAACACTGAATTGAAGGAGTCAAAGTAAGTGAGAATGCAGCTACTGGAAGAAATGCTATCGCTGGGGAAAAGAAGTTTCTGGAGGTGGTTTTTTGGTGTTTTGTTTGTTTGTTTGTTTGGTGAGTATATTTTGTTTTGATGGGGTTTTTTTTGTTGTTATTCCATTTTGGATTTTTTTAAACAAGACAAACTCCAAAACATACAGGATGTGTTCCTAGGGGAAAAAAGAATATTTATTTATATATATATACATACACACACACACATATATATACATATACACATAAATATATAAATATATTTTTATATAAAAGTTTTGCATTCATCACAGCAAAAGGCGAATCATTTGCTCTGTTCTCAAAGAAAAATATGTTTCCTAGACAGTTGGCAGAGTGTAGGGGCAGATAAATAGCCTAAGAAATAGGCTTTAAATGTAATCTATGACACACAGTGACTTTAATTTAGGGCAGTAATGCCAACTGAAGTCTATTCCATTAATTTTTGGAGGCCACTATAAAGAACTCTGATAGACATAAGATGAATATTATTGTTCCTGGCAATGAGTAATTATGCCAAAGCGTTTTGTATTCCTGTATTTAAAATTCTGCAGCAGACATATATCAACTTAATAAAGCTAAAGGTCTAAAAATGAGGGCAAAGCTCTTAATGACTTTTTCAGGCCTTCCTACCATGTAGTGCAAGTCCACGTTCACACATACCTGTATGTGTTCTGTCTCCATCCTTCTGTAAAAAAAATGTTCTATTTAGTATTTTTATTAAATATTGAAACAAAGGAAAGCTTCCAGTAGTTATGCACTGCTGCCTTAGAATCTGTTAGCATGTTTCTAGATTTATCCAATTACAGTTGTTTTGAAAGATAATTTCAAATATATTTTCATTAGAAAATAAAAGCAAGCTCAACTATTATTTTCAAATAATAAAAATATTAGCCTGTATTTCTTCTAGCTCAGCTGCAACTGCACCAGACTCATTTAACTTACGTCTCTACCCACTTACATGTTGAAAGTTTCCAAGCAATTAAAGAATCGCAGAATTGTCTTTCTCTTTAAAAAGAGTTTTAAAACCATTTCTTTCCTCAAATAGTAGACTATTCTGATTAAAAATTAATACAGGAAGGCGAAGCAAAAACCTCTGTCCTGTGAACATATGGGATCTGCAAAAATATGTATCAGTTAGTAACATCCCCTTTTGGATGAAAGGAAACGATTTATATTACTTCTGAGGTTGTTTGTTTGTTTGTTTGTGGGCTTGTGTTGGTTTATGTTGTTGTGTTTTCTTTCTTTCAGAAAAATAGAAAGTGTGTTCAGCTCTTATACATTCGTAAAGCAGAATTATTTTGAAGTAGTTCGTCAAGGAGTTGCCCTTCACCGAAAGTTTTTAGATATCTCCAAACGCTGTGGAGTTGTTTTATCAGGCTTAAGACTGCAAATCACTAGGTTCCTGGAACTTAAAAGCATCAGAAGTTAACACCTACCTTTTTTTTAGAGGAAACTCTTATGCTTGAATTTAAGAAATGGAAATTGAGGTCTTTAAAATTCTGTATTCAAAATAAAATGGAACAGTGGAGGCAGAACACAGGGTACAAGGGTGAATACAAATCATTGTGCAAGGGACTGTTTCAGAGGGGTGGAAACACAAGAAGATTGGAGTATAATTAAAGGCTGGCATGAGCATTTTGGTAGGAGGATGTTAGAAATAATGTCATTCCCATTACAGAAGCAGTATTGGATGCAAAAGCTTTGTTATCAGCTGGGCAGCAGCGGTGAACTCCTGAAGATTTCCAATTGATGTAGGTGGATAAAAAATTGGTTGAATAATAGTAACTCAATTATGGCTATTGTGAATTTCAATTTGCTACAGTATTGAAAGAAATGACTGTAGGGAGAAATAAATAGGAAGAAATAAGTAGAGAGTACCTTGAAACAGTAGCAAACCTTAGGATATTGTAAATATTTAATGTATGAACTGTTGCCTATACGTTATAATTAACTACATGAAAAACAGGCTGATTAAATTCTGCACAGACTGGTATGCTCTGGGGTATGAGGTGAGCTGAACTTTAGCTGTCTTTGTGATACATATGTGATGAGTTTTGCAGGCTGCTCCAGGACTTCTCTTGAAGCCTATCCAGCTCTCAGCTGGATAGGCCTCAAGTGGCTGGGTATGGTCCTGGGCATTGATGGAGTTCAGTACCACCCTTCAGGTGAAATTACATCAAGGATGCACCAGAAATCTTAGTTTCAGAGAGGTTTTCACCATCTCTTGAAGAGCAAAACCCTCCATCCAAAGCTTGAAGTCTGGAGAGAAAATTCTTTTGTCTCTTTTTTGACAGACATGTCTGCGTCAGCAGAAGTCATGGACTCTGCTCTCATGCCTGTGGGGAGAGAAAGCTTTTTCCTGTGAAAAGTCTAGATGTTGTAAAACTTTTTTCAGTCTCTTACTGCTCCTGCAGACCTACCTGAACAGGTTCTTTATCCTTCATGTTTCTATTTCTTCCGTACAAACAAGAGACACTATCTTCATCTTGTTACCAGAGAACAACAAAGACACCTGTGGGTTATGGGATGGCAGATGTATGGGGACCATCTGATACAACTACACCACACTTGGCTTGAAGTCCTGGTGTTTTTTGGGCCATACCTGCTCTGGAGATTTTTCCTGCAATAACAGATACAGATATAACAGGGTCAAGGTTTGACCACAGTCAGCAGCTAAGTACCACACAGCTGCTTTCTTACTCCCTGCACCCACCTCCCGGTCCCTGGTGGGCAGGAGAATCAGGAAAAAAAATTGTTAAAATTTGTGGGTTGAGATAATACCATTTAATAATTCAAACAAAGTAAAATAATAGCACTAATGATAACAACAATAAACATAATTCTAATGTAAAGGAGGGAGAGAATAATAAAGCCCGCGAAAGGTAAGTGATGCACAACACAATTGCTCACCACCCTCTGACCAATGCCCAGTCTGTCCCCAGTTGGCCCCTCCTGGGCAAATTCCACAGTTTATTTACTGAGCATGACATTCTATAGTGTTGAATATCCTTTTGGTCAATGCAGGTCAGGTGTCCTGGCCATACTCCCTCCCAGCTTCTTGTGGAGCTCCTCACTGGCAGTGCATGGGAAGCTGAAAAGTCCTTGACTTGGTGTAAGCCCTGCTCAGCAACAATCAGTGTGTTATCAGCATTGTTCTCATACCAACTCCAAAACAGCACTGCACTACTAGGAAGGAAAATAACTATATCCCAGCCAAACCCAGGAAAAACAGGTGCCAGCATGTCTTTTACTGTGGACCACCAGGCAGTGCTTCTGACTGCATTACTGTTCTCTAGCACAAGTAACTCTGGGACTTAGTAGTGACTAGAGCTATATCCACAAAAACAGAGAAATGATTCTTTGTGATAATGATCCAGCCTCTCCTGCCCTCCTTATGCACTGAAACATGAGAATTTCCAAAATTTGGCCACTTCCTAGAAGCAGTGAGTATAAGTTCTATCCTTTTCTGTTGGGCAGTCCATTATGTGCAGGAAGAAAAGGCTTTTCTGTCTGTGACTGAAACTTCCATGCACATGTTTTAATGTTTATGTGTTGTTCTGGTCCTGACTAGAAATGGTGAGTAAAGGGAAATTGTGAGGTATGTGAAGAGTTGGTGTATTGTGCATACGAAATTTAGCTGAACAGAAAGAGGGAAACTATGATTTTGCTTTAGTGAGATCTGTAAACATTTATAACAGTAAAAAAACTGTTCCCTTTGATACCTTTAATTTGTAGTTGTGCCTCTCATCCTACCCATTTTAGGAGCTCTGAGCATATTTCCAAGTCTCCTTTTATGAGCTTTCTTTTAGTGCTCTGTGAATGTCACTTGGAGGAGGAATGAAGATATTTCAAGAGCCTCTTGTATTTTTCTACTGTAACATTAAGCATATAAGATGCTCATAAATATGCAGTTGACTATCAAGCGCATAGGCTTTGGAAATGTCAACTGCTTATACTCATTACTTTAAAAAGAGCTAGAATTTTGGCTTGATATTAATCACTACAACAATTCTGTTGACAGGAAGTATTTACACACATTACATCATCTAAAGAATACAGGGAAATCCAATAGTGCTGTGCAAGGTGAAAGAGATAGGGAGAAATTCTGGTTTTTTTTTCACTTTTGAAATATACTACTTGACTGTCTCTCACTTAGGTTATTAGGAACATTGGCACTGAGTATTGAAAACAGGCTTGGACCCTTGGTGCTCGTAGCGTGTGCTCTCAGGTTCCTGCTTGTCTTCTAATACTACCTATGTCATTACCAAGATTTCTCCTAGTGTTTTAAATACTCCACATTGTTGTGTGGCATCATGCAAATACAACTGCAAGTGTAGTTTTCTTTTACAGAAAGTGGAGAGCACATCTATTTAAACAATAAACATTTATATGTCTGTCATAACTCCCGACGTGATACAGCTTTGCTGAGAGAAACATTATTACATAGAAGAACGNTATGTCATTACCAAGATTTCTCCTTCTCTCAGCTTTGCTGAGAGAAACATTTTTACATAGAAGAACCTATTATTGTCCTACACAGAAACATAGAATTTTGGAATTTTGGTTTGGGTTAGAAGAGCCCTTAAAGATTATCTAACTCCAAATGGCCCTGCCACACACAGAGGCACCATCCACTAGACCAGGTTGGTCAGAACCCAGTCCAGCCTGGCCTTGAACACTTTCAGGGATGAGGCATCCACAGCATCTATGGGAAACATGTTCCAGTGCTCATCACTCTTGTAGTAAAGAATTTCTTCCTAGCATCTAATCTAAATCTCTCCTCTTTAAATGTTAATGGTTTAAAACCATTAACCCCGTGGGCTATCACTATGTGCCCTTGTAAGAAGTCATTCTTCCTCTTTTTTATAAGCCCCGTTTAAGTACTAGAAGGTCACAATGAGGTCTCTCCAGAGCCTTCTCTTTCCAGGCTGAACAACCCGAGCTCTCTCAGCCTGTTCTTTATGGGAGAGGTGCTCCTGCCCTCTGATCATCTTTGAGACGCTCCTCTGGACTCACTCCAAAAGGTCCATCTTTTTCTTGTGCCAAGGACTCCAGAGCTGGGTGCAGCACTCCAGGTGTGGTGTCACGAGGGCGGAGTAGAGGGACAGAATCTTTCTTTCTTCTTCTTCTTTTATGGCGATGTTTTCAAACACACACAGTCCTTAGAAATGTTTTTGGCTTTAATTTCAAATGCTTTTTCTCACAAGAAAGTTAAGGAAAATGTCAATAGAGAAAAAAACTATTTGAGTATTGTACAGAACATGAGTTTTGATGGTAGGTTTTTACAAAGTAAAAGTTTTATTCCAGTGATTTTTTAAAATCATGTAGCTTGATACCATAATATGAAAACTTTAAGATACTTCATTTTTACCAGAGCTTTGATTGATTTGGTCGCTCTCATATTTCATTGATATTTCTCAATATAAGTTGAAAATAATCATGTCACATGATACAAGAACTACTGCCCCAAACTAGAGGGAAGATAGGAAAAACATCTCTGTAAACCTTTAACACACTGCCAAGAGGAAAGATTGCATTGTGTCTGATCCTTTTGACTAAAAACCCACAGTCTGAACAAGGATCATAAGACAAACCCAATTAATCAAGCGTTTTGTTTAATGGAAGGTTACAGGAATTTGTCTTTTTGTATGCATTTTATATGTAATGTTATGTTCCCCAGGGATTGAAATTTGAAGATGAAATGCAGATAAATTTATGCCATTTTGATAAATTTCTCTTCACTCGGAACAATTTGTAGTTGACATATTGAGCATTTTATTTCAGTAGGTGTTTATAGACAGTTCTCATCAGTGCCAAGATGTAAGAAACATAGAAGCCTTCTATAACACATATTTAAAAACATTAGTCTGAGGCAACTCTGTTTGTATCATGATGCAAATTTTCCTATCTCCACCCAATGTTTGTGTAGCCTTTGTAGTGCTGACACAAGGTAGAATTGATCTTAGCACATACAATCACTTCCAGTCCAGTGAAACTTGGTGACAGTCTTGCACTGAGATTTAAACAGTTTTCTTTTTTTATCCCTTCAGCATTGCAGTTCCTGTTTGTGAGCACGTGTGAAAGAAACTGTAAAGCCAAGGATGGGACAGCGTGGGCCGTTCCCTGCTCGGCTGGTGGATGCTGCATCTGGATTTCTCCCAGGGCACAGAAGCTCCACATGCCCACAGGGAGCTGCTCCAGCTTTCCAGATGCTCCCTGAAATTTCTGCTACATTCTTACGTCAATTAGATGACCTCTTAAAATTAATGAGACATGTTTTTACAACCTTCTCTCAGATAAGGCGGTAGTAATCGCTGTATTTTATGTGATAGAGTGTTTAAATTGTCAGCGTGGTTAAAAAATAAAATCATACAAATCCAGTGTAAATACTTCAAGCTGCACAAAGTAATTACTAATCTTAAAAAAGAACCAGATATGCAGAGTTAGCTAATAAATGACAAATGAATAATTCATTCAACATAAAAGGGAAGAGAGGTATTAACATTTTACCCACAGTTACTCTTTGACGAGCTGTTACTAAACCACTAGATTTTTAGTTTTATTTTGTTTATTCAAAAACTTGCAGCATTTTGTAGTATGACTACATTTGACTTGTAGTGATTTTGAAGGACAGATGTGAATGTGCCTTTGTGTATGAGTGTTTCAGATTAAATATATATAGAGAGAGACACTTTTTATAGTACTTGTCTTCAGTCATTCACACTGATAGCAGTTGGAGGAAGTTAGTAAACTAACACATACATACCTTAAATGAACATATTTCCTGAACTAATACATTTCTTCCTAAATTTGCACAATCTTTCTGCCCTGTACAAGTTTGTCACTTGTGAAATATCCAGAGTTTGTATTTCTGAGAAACTCCTAGCAAGGTTGAAAAGATCCTGATGTAGTTGCTCAAATAATGTTTCTCTTTTTGGAGGTCAGTCATCTCAGTTCACAATAAGTAATGAACCTCTAGTATTAGCTGTAATATAAGATATTTGCGAGAATGTATGGTAAGCAAATATTAATGAATGAATATTAATGAATGAATATTAATTTGTCAGTAATTCAGAGTGGTTAACCCATTCAAAACTCATGCATCAGTCCTCAAAAAAAAAAAAAGAGGCAAAAAAAAGAAAGGTTCAAAGTATATAAGATTACTTTATAATTATTAATTTTAAGTTCTTTGTATCTGCATTCTAGTTTTCAACCTTTAGATTCAATGCTTTTCTTTGTTACCCAGGGGAATATATTATAATATTCTTACATTACCATGTGATCTCAGGGAACTGATGTTTTAAGAAAAAACACCAATTATAATGAGTCTTGCAGCAAAGCCTCTGGAACATGTTTTGTGCACTTTAGTTTTCAAAGTCTTTTTCCTTTAGTTTTTTCTTATTTTTGGATTTTTTATTTTTTTTTTTAATATTATGTTTGATACCATGTTTCCCTTAGGTAGGAATTCATTAGGAAGGACACTCATGTTCATTTTGAGTTGCTTTAAATATACACTTTTTAAATCACCACTGTTTAAAAAAATATCTCCTAGGCAGGTCAATTCTTTCAAAAATTCTCTTTGGATTAGTGGATTTTCAGATTATTTTAAGATGGAAGATCTGGCTGACATCTTCATGATAGGTGTTTCCCCCTTATTCTGTCTACAGAAATAAGATGTCAGCCTTCACCTGTCTGAAGAATAACTATCTTTTTCTTTTCCTCTCCCTTTGGGCAGCTAATAGAATACATGAGGTGATTAGAGACGCAAAAAGAGTTCATCAGGACTAGAAATTATGTGGGGTTTTTTAATGACTTGGCATATATATGGGAGGAGAAAAGAAAAATGTCACTAGTAGGGAGGAACTGAGAAAAGATATATCATTTAGTTGATCCTTTTTGTTCAAGGAAGAAAGATAAGTACTTCTGAAGTCAACTTGGAGATGGAAGGAGACCCCATGTTCTTACTGAAGAAGCTCTTCTAATTGAAAAAAAAAGAACCAGAAAAAGGCACCCGTGTGTAATGAGTATCATCATCTACAACCTAGGTTAACTTTAAATAAAATTAGGAAGAAACATGATGCTTTTATCCTTTATAATCTCTACCTGCATTTTGCAAATGAAGATGTGATCTTTGCTTTAATTTTTGAATCCTTAGGAAAAAAAAAATCTCTTTCTGTTTTGTTTGGTTTTTACTGCTTGAAGTGTAGAATTTATTTCAATATTTCTTTCAGGAGAAAAGCATGAACATCATGCAGAGCCTGACTGCCTTGAGATCAAATGGAGCAGTGTTGGGAGAATCCAAATTTGCTGGCTGTTTTGCTGATTATTCCTGGGAGCAATTAAAAAAGTCTTGAGGTACGGTGTTGCCAAGGAAAATATTGTGCACTGTATTTTCAGAATCAGAACTTGGACAGTCAGAGCACCCATAGTAGATATGAAAGCCAATACATTAATGCATAGCCCCCTCCTACTCATATAACCTAATGTCCTTTGTCTGAAGAACGAAATGAAAGCCAGTATTTCAATGTCTTCAAAGCAGGAACCGTCAGTTTACATCTACCCAGCCTCTGGATGTTACTGGGATTTTAAATAGTAATATAGTAAGGAGATACTTGGAATAAATCAAGAACCCAGTTAATATTTCTATTTTATTCCAAAATGGCAAATTTGCACAGTTTAATGCACTCTCAGAGATTTTCCTGCTAAGATGATAAGAGAGTGTCTACAGACATTTCAGTGATAGGAGCTCTACAAAAGTTTTCTAAGCAAACACTGTAGAAAAAATTGCAGTCACTTTAAGCATTAATTTGGACAACAAGTGCAAGAAATCTAATCAATACACTTTGTGTCCATAATATTGAAAAATATTATATATTATTTGATATTATGAAATCAAAATATTGTTTGCATATCTATAAAGATATTGTAAAGTTTTCAGATATATATTTCAATTGTAATATACTTAGATGATGTAGGAACACGGCAGTCAGAGATTACGTGGGAGCACAGCCAACAACACACTTTCAGATGGTTCAAAAACCTCAGGCAAAACCAGACTTCATTTAGCAGCAGCATCTCTCTCCAGAGTGATATTTGTTGCTCAAGTCTAGTTTGTATCTCTCATCAGTTCTATCTTACTACATCACTGCTTTGTTTTTATCTTCTGAATGGTCTTTGTGATCTGATTCTTGTTGAAGCAAGTTGAATCTCTGTTAAAATCTCCTGTATTTTAGGTAGTGGCAGAGATGGATTAAAAAAGAAAAATATAAAAAATACTTCCATACCCTTTACCACTGATAACTGAGCAATGATTTTGAATCCTCTGTGGGAACAACTATCTTCCAGTGTCATCAGTAAATCCTCCAAGATGCTATGGATGCTACGTAGACCAAATCTGTGCCATGTGACTACAGAATGGGGTAAATAAGCACTTAGGGATGCGAGCTGAATTAATGACAGCCTGTGCATCCCAGAATGTGATAAATTATAGTTTGCTGCTGGCAGCAGGAACTATTCAAACAAATATTTCTGCATTATGACAATTTCTTAAGGCTTTTATAGAATTCGTGTATAATAGGAGAGCTGCCTACAGGGAAGATTATTAGGAAACTTAGGAAAAGATTTTCATTTTGTGATTTGAGCAATGTCTGTAATTATCAACATAGCCTATCATTTACTAAGTGGTTAGTTGCACATATGAGACCTTTATCTTGCACTGTAATTACAGTATAGAGAAACAATATACTTGTTACGGGTGACTGCACCTAAGTGGGTGGTTAAATGTCATTAAAGCTGTTTTGGAATATGTCTATTTACAAATAAATATTTTCAATTTTCCTTTTAGCAAACATTGCTGAATGACCCTTTAAAAGAGATGGCAAATAAGAGACATCTCTATAACAGCAACATTAGTTTAAAGCATGTCTTGCTAAGCACATTAGAAGTCCTGCTGATAAAAGCATTTGAAACTTAACTATAGATGAACTTTATTTTTGCCACAGCCTTTGTATCATGTCTTTCAGGCCCCCTGTATGCTCACTGCATTTTTTCTTGTCTATTACCCTCATATTTTCTTTTAGTTTGTTTGAATTCTGAGAGGTGCTTGGTTTTGTTTGCACAAATTGTTTATTGTCAGGAAAGCATTAGAAGTATTGTTCTAATATGAATGTGGACAATCCTAGGACTTTAAATGCATACTTATTGTCTCCATATTGTGATTTAGTAAGAGCACCTTTAAAACTTAGGAACGTAGGAAATTATAAACAAAGCTTTGTTTGATTGGGACTTTCAATTACCAGAAAATTATGCAAGTGGGCTATAACAAAAAAAAAGGGGGCATTTAATTGTGGCCACGCTTGACCTTCAAATGGTAATGCAGTGTCACTTTAGGACTTTGATTAAAATTGCTGGTATGGATCTGCCAACACTTTCCGTGTCAGACTTTGCAAACAAATGAGACAAACCCACTGCTGCTTTAAAATGTGATAATTATTAGAAGATACCATTTATCAAAGTAACTTCTCAAAATTAATGTACTTGGTATAATTATCTTTTACCCACATCTGTAATGTTAAGCTGGTTTATATATATATATTTTGTTATATTAAAGACACACTAGCATTTTCTATTATTTTAGTATAACTGTAGTCCTTTATAAAAATAGAGGATTTCAGTGAGAGGAAGTCAGTCTTTCCATATTTCTTCCTCTCCTAGATGTCCTCTATATGTTGTATGGGAAAGGGGAAAGCAGCAAACAGTCAGTGCTTCCCTTGCCCTTACCAGCTTTATGCCTGGATTTTTCAACTGAGAGGGCAGACTGACTCTGTGCTGGACAGCTTGAACCAGAGTATAAATATTTCAAGTATTTCATGTTGTCTCAGTGATGTTAAGCGACCAGAGTAAACTGATGAATCCAGTCAGTACTTTTTTTCAAGGAGCTAATCATGAGTAGGTTTCTCTTTCTTAAATGAAGATTTATTTGTGTGATCCAGTGTGACATTCCAAGTTCGCTGTAGATCACGTCTGATACCCTTTCCCACAGTGATTAATGAAATACTCCAACAGTGATTAATGGCACATGGAGAAATGGATTGTTGGTGTGAGTAAAATGGCTGAATCCAGCTTTCTGTTTCCTGAGTTATCTGCAACAGAAAATGAAATTCAGTAAGACAGTAAATCCGGTTTATTAGGAATACAGATTAAAAAAACCCCAAACAAAACAAACATATAAAAAAACCCCACAAAACCCCCAAAGTTTGTTGTTTTTTTTTTTTCCAGAAAGTATCTTTATTTGACTGGACCATTTCTAATACTTAATTTTGTTCCAGCTTAGCCAGCCATTCAGCAGGAGTGTCAGCTGCAGTATTTACTGACAGACTGTGAAGCGCAAGGAAGGCTCACTCTCCTATCCAGCTGTCAGTGTCTCTCTGCAAATGTACAGATGTGTGCACTTCTGTGCACAGATATCTGTGCATGTATATGTGTGCGTGCATAGAAATGTTGAAAATCGATATAAGTATATAAAGGCAAAAATAACAGTTGGCTCTAAAATGAACAGCTGTTCTCGCTTTGCCAGCATGTCAGAATGCAATGTTGAGAGATAATTACACAAAGAGCACATCAAGAACTTCGTAAACATTTAGTGTACATAAATGTCACTTTTACTCAAGCATTACTTGCTTTGTGTTTGGCAGGAATAATCTGTGACACAAAATACCACCTGCTGGTTTTTTGTTGTTGTTGGGGTTTTTTTTGGTGTGGGTTTTTTTTGTTTGTTTGTTTTTTCATGTTCATGCATTTCCTAAAGAACAGTCTGGAAGAGTTCCACAGTTGCCACAGCAAAATTAGGTGTAACTTGGGCTCTTAGGCAGGCTGGTCCTCCCATCTTATGTTCCTCTTAGCTAATTCTGCTGTTAACTTTCTCCAGGAAAATTGACTTACGCGTTTTTAACATTTTAACATTTTTAACGTGTTATTCACATGAATAATCAGAAGAAACAAAAATGTATACCATACCCAGTGGCTAGATATGTGCTGATGTTATTGAAAGGATACTTTAAGCTATGTCTGTAGTAAAAAAAGGAATTATTGTGGGAGAGAATAACATATGGTGGGTGAGAGGCTGGACATGACCCAGCCATGAGCACTGGGAGCCCAGAAACCCCCCGTGTCCTGGGCTGCATCCAAAGCAGTGTGGGCAGCAGGGGAAGGAGGGGATTCTGCCCCTCTGCTGTGCTCTGGTGAGACCCCACCTGCAGTGCTGCCTCCAGCTCTGGGGTCCTTGGTAAAGGAGAGACATGGACCTGTTGGAGTGAGTCCAGAGAAGGCACCAAGGTGATCAGAGGGATGGAGCACCTCTGCTATGGGAAAGGCTGAGAGAACTGGAATTGTTCAGCCTGGAGAAGGCTTGGGGTGACCTAATTGTGGCTTTCCACTACCTAAAGTGACCATAGAAGAGACCTGGAAAGAGAAATACAGGAGCTTGTAATGACAGGACAAGGGGGAAAGGCTTCCTACTGAAAGACAGTAGGTTTAGATTGGATGTTAGGAAGAAATTCGTCCCTGTGAGGGTGGTGATGCACTGGAACGGGCTGGCCAGAGAAACTGTGGCTGCCTCCTCCCTGGAAGAGTTCAAGGCCAGGCTGGATGGGACTCTGAGCAGCCTGGTCTGGTGGAAGGTGCCCCTGTCCATGGCAGGGGGTTGGAACTGGATGATCTTTAAAGTCCCTTCCAACTCAGACCATTCTATGATTCTATGATATGCCCATATAGTTCTAGTTTGGCTTGGCTTCCGAAAACAACACAGTTCCTTGCACAAGCTGATAAACTCTTACCTGGCAGATGATGAACTGTGTGTGCAGCACCTCATGGACACAGCTGTTACCTCCTGCAGCAACTACTCTGAAGAACTTCGTAAGGCAAAATCTATGGAGTGAAACAGATGACAAATCATTATTTATGGTAGGTGTCAATAATACTATTTATTAAGATTTGCAGAGTAATTCAGTATTTGCACATTGGCAGCAGTGACCAAACAAGGAAAATCTCACCCAAGTCCAGGAATTGCAAACAAGTTCTAGCCTACTTAACTTATACATTTTAGTGGTCTAATATTGTGAGTTTAAGGTTTTTTTAATTTAATTTTATGAAACATATTCTTAAGTTAGACTACTTTACAGTACATTAAAAAACCTTTTTAAAATTCCAAAGATATTATCTCCAGTGCACTACTTTTAAAGACAGTATATTAAAAGTTAGGGGAAAAAAATGGTTATAACCACATTAAATCACCCAGCATGATTCAGGTATTTAATGAACTTGATTTTTTTTTGTCATAAGTGAGATTTATGAAAGATGACTGTACTTGTAGTTCATGCTGCTATGCAGAGTGGAAGCATCTGTTCAGTGCTGAAAACTGTCACTCCAAGACATGAGGGGGTTAAGCAAGGATGAATTTGGACTGTTATGCTGAAACTGTGTTTCTCTAACAGCACTATGCTTGTCTTTGTCTGTAGCTAAAAAATGGGTAAAGAAAATGCCAGCTCAGTTCTTTGCTGTTAGCAGAATGCTGTTTGCCATCAGATAGGCCTCAACTGTGAAGCGATATCCATTTTATGAGAAGGTGAAGGCACTATAGATCAATTTTAGCATTTCAATTAGTAAAGGAAAAGAGATCTAAAGAAGAATTAATATTTTTTGTCTCCTGCTTTGCCATTGTGCAGATGCATAACGTTCTGTAAACTTGCTATGTTTCAAATAGTCTTCCTGTAGCTATTCAGATGTCCACTGTGAAACTGGTAGTCCTCCTTTTCCAGATTATTTTCTCAGTTTTAGACAATCAGCATATCAAGAAAATTCTTCAACAAAGTGGAAAAGCGTTGTTACAGGCTTTTTACAGGATATTTTACAGGATATTTTTCAGTGAGATGTATGTCTTAGTCTTGCTTAATCACAGCTTTACAGAATCACAGAATCATTCGTGTTGGAAAAGACCTCCAAGATCATCAAGTCTGACCTGTCACCAATCACCACCTTGTCAGCTTGACCATGGCACTGAGTGCCACGTCCAGTCATTTCTGGAATGCCTCCGGGGATGGGAACTCCACCACCTCCCAGAGAAGTATTCCAAAAGCTGTTTTGCATAAAAATGTGTTATTTACTGAGGCACAGACAAAAATCACTTCCGTGATGTCTCCAGCACTCCCACAAGTTATCATGGTGACTTTTTGTCTTTAAATTCTCAGTATTAAATACTTGAAAACTGCAATAAAAGGAGACTGAGACTGTCCCTTGCTCTGAAATCAGAGTATGCTCATTTAGAAGACAATGTTCTGTGTAAACCGTAGATTTCAGCCTTCTCAAACAGATGACAGAGACGAAACTTGGATCTCTCAGGCACTTGGTAAATTGATCCAATTTATGTGCTATTACAGAAAAAGAGATGGAGAGATGGGATTACCAGTGAAATGTCCTTGTTTTGCTGTTTTGAGAAGTGAGCTTTTCTTTTTTTTCTTTTTTTTTTTTCTTTTATGATAAGTATTTGAATATGAAATTTTTTACCCTGGGTGGAAAGGAGAATAATTTTAATGAACAATAGAAAAAGAACTTTTAATATCTTTTTATTTTTTAATTGAAAAATCAAAGTGTATTCAGCTCATTGCTGTCCCTCTTTTAAAGAAATCTTTGAATAGCTTATTCCTAATTTTTAAAATAAAATCAAGGATTCTTTCTGAATTTATTAAAATTTCTGAAATACATAGAACAGGACAGTGGATTTTGAAAGTTTTGACCTTTTCCCTTTCAGCTTTCATATTTTGTGGTTTGGCCTGCTGGCCATTATCTTTCTTACCATGGTTTAGTGAGACTGTGAACTGTGTGGAAGGGAAAGACAGCAACCAATATTCAGAATATTGAAAAGGTTGAGGTAATAAAGTACTTGTAACAGATTGTAAGAGATATTAAAAATCTGATACCTAATTTCTGCAGTTGTGGTTTCAAAGGACAGAAGACAATGGTACACTACAAACTTAGTCTCCTGAAAAATATTACAGTGAGAATAGATGTGGTAAAAACTTGAATGATCCTTACTGCAATTTCAAAAGGGTAATTTCATGGTTTTCAGAGGGGGTTTAGTGCCATACAAAGGAAACACAGGCAAACAATGCTCAACTCACTAAAATATGTGTGGAGTAAGATAAGACTGTTACAGCTTTCTCAATACTAAGGGTATATTTTAGTTTTTCCTTACTTCCTAGGAAGAAATAAGATGAAACAAGTGTTTCACATCAGGGTGAATGAAGTTTTGTCTTTATTGTTCCAAAGTGTGTGAGCTCTGAATAAATCCTTTTCTTGGAGATTCTCTGGACTCTAGTAAAGCTCACGCTTGTTATTCAGCACTGTGCCCGGTGTGCCCTCCTTGCCCTACCTAACTTTCCTCTTTCCCAACCTTTGTAGAACATAACAAAACTTTATCTTTCAACCAGACTGAAATCAGCTGGCAAGTTGCAAGTGTTATGGTGTTCATAGGCGCAGAAAGGTTTTACATGTATCCACTGCAGGAGGAGACTCAGCATAAGGACAGGGAGAAGAGAAACAGAAAGGCCATAATTAGGGGAAATAATAGGGAGGATAAAGAATGTTTACCAAGATAATGAGTGTAATACTGTTTGAAGTGCCAGAAAAAAAAGTTCTGGAATTCAACAATATTTTTTGTTCCTGCATGTTATTGATATTTGTGATTTCACACTTTTCTGTGGATGCTTACACTTTATATATTTGTTTGTATATATTTGTTTGTTTGAGTATTTATTTATTTATTTATGATCTTTNACAGGGAGAAGAGAAACAGAAAGGCCATAATTAGGGGAAATAATAGGGAGGATAAAGAATGTTTACCAAGATAATGAGTGTAATAGTGTTTGAAGTGCCAGAAAAAAAAGTTCTGGAATTCAACAATATTTTTTGTTCCTGCACGTTATTGATATTTGTGATTTCACACTTTTCTGTGGATGCTTACACTTTATATATTTGTTTGTATATATTTGTTTGTTTGAGTATTTATTTATTTATTTATGATCTTTTATCTCTCCTATGAGGAAAGGCTGAGAGAAGGCTTTGGAGTGACCTAATTACAGCATTCCAGTACCTGAAGGGAGCCTACAAGAAAGAAGGAGAGAGACTATTTTCGATGGCCTGGAGGGACAGGACACGGAGGAATGGCTTTAAAGTAAAAGAGAATAGGTTTACATTACAGAAATCAATAAAGAAGAAATAATTCTTTATTGAGGGTGGTGAGGCCCTGGCACAGGTTGCCCATAGAAGCTGTGAATGCCCCATACCTGGAAGTGTTCAAGGCCAGGTTGGATGGGGCTCTGAGCAATGGAGTAGAAGGTGTCCCGGCCGTGGTGGGGGGTTTGGAACAAGATGATCTTTAAGGTCCCTTCCAATCCAGGACATTCTGTGATTCTATAATTGATTCAATGATCTTTTCTTATGTTTGTTTTTTCTTTTATGGAAAGATACCAGTTGGATGAAGGATAGTTGGATGGGGCTCTGAGCAATGGAGTAGAAGGTGTCCCGGCCGTGGTGGGGGGTTTGGAACAAGATGATCTTTAAGGTCCCTTCCAATCCAGGCCATTCTGTGATTCTATAATTGATTCAATGATCTTTTCTTATGCTTGTTTTTTATTTTATGGGAAGATACCAGTTGGATGAAAGATACCAGTTGGATGAAAGATACCATGAAAAAAAAAAACCTAAAAGGGACAATATGCAAAGATAATTTGAAAATATATGAGGAAGAGACCTGAATACTAACAGTATAACTGTCCCAGTAAGACGTGGGGACACAGGTGACTCATTGTGGCACCCCAAGATTCTCATCCTGCCACCTAGAGTGTCCTGGGGAGGGTAGATATAACATCAGAGGAAATGGGTAATTTGTCCTGAGTTTTCTTGCATAACAATTTTAAAGTTATCACTAATTATGTGGGTTTGCTTTCCCCTGAACTATTACAGTTTAATGATAATTATTAGTCTGCTTAAATTATATGTATGGTTAAGCTTCTAAATAGATCACAAAGAAATCCTTGGCTCCATGTCTATCATTAATTTCCTTTTTTTTCTCAAAAAGGTACCAAAAGAAACTGTATGAAAATGAGGACTTGAAACTACAATCCGTGACTCAGGAAAGGAGGCCTTTCCCATTTTGCCTTTGTGTATTTCTGCACAAAGTTAGTATCAGTATTTCTCTCTGATACTCTTGGATTAGGAATTTGAAAAGGACTCTCTGTCATCAAAGGTGAGCAGAAAATTAACTTGCATACTTTCTGTGTATTTTTCCCCATCACAATTTTTATTTAATTATTTACTTAAAATATAAGCTTAAAAAGTATAGATTAGTGAATGGCTTAATACATGGGACTTTTTCCTCATACCGAGGTATCTGTCTGTAAGTTATTTTGGTTCTATTTCAGTCAATTTCTCCAGTCTCTAAGGAATACCAGAGCAGTGGATTTTGTGCACTTAAGGATGGGTTCCATCATTCCATGAGAAGTAGCAAGGAGGATGGTAACAGCCCCATTCTAGGAGAGTTTTTGCTGGAGAAAGAGACCCAGTCAGGGTGGTCACTTTCCCATCTGCTTCTTGGGTCTGGTGGCATCAGTAAGAGCAAAAATTTGTATTTGACCTCTGTGTTACCTTGTTCTGATGGGCTTTAGCATTGTAATTTCCTTTGGGATTGCTTTCATCTGCAGATCCACCAGCTTTTTCACTTGTGCAACTTGTCTGTTCTGACAGGTTTTTTTAGCCCCAAGCTGTTCTTTCTCAGACTGTCCCTTTCACTAACTTCTGAGCAGTTTCTTCTTTTCCTTGAGTTAATTTGGCATCTTGCTGATGAGAACCTTGCTGATCAGCAGTTTTCATCAACTCAGACTCTCCTGCTGAGCAGCAAATATCATTGAGATTACAAGTTTATATCTCTTAATTCAGAGCATCAATAGATTGTCCAGACATCTTTCCCTTCCTGTTTATTTCTCTTTTTTTTTTTTTTTCTTGTTTGTTTGGGTTTGGGTTGGTTGGTTGTTTTTTGTTGGTGAGGGGTTTTTTGTTTTGGTTTTGGTTTGGGGTGGTTTTTTTGGGGGGGTGGGGATTTTGTGGGGTTTTTTTGGGGGGGGTGGGTTTCTTTTTTTAATTTTTAGTTTATAGCAGATTTCACTTACATGCTGATGTGCTGCCAAAAGCAGAGACAGAGAAAGACAGGAAGAAAAGTATTTTCTTGGATTTTTGTTTTTCCCCTTTGGGTAAATAGTTGGTCAGACTTGACCGGCACAGCTGTTTCTTTTAAAGTCCAGCTTTCTTAGTAATGTTCTAAGAACAGTTGTATTGCAAGGCAGACTATATTTTCAAATGGTTTTGCCCCTTTTTCATATTTTTATCCTTCACTTCCTGAACACACAAGGTACTTCATAAATAATAGTTGTTCAATAAATATAGAGTCAATTTCTTATTAATAAATGCAAACTGCAGACAGATTATAAAACATCTTATCCATCAATGCACTTGTCACTATATTTTGGAAGTTATGTCATCAACTGTCCTTAAAAAGCAGTGTGGTCTGGTGATGTGGCTCGGGGAAAATGAAGGACTAGGGCTCATCTTAGTGATGTCCTTGAATTGCTTGATGTCTGTAACCAAGTTTATATCACTGTAGTTTGCTTGTAATAATGAGGATACTGCCTCTCTGATTCTCTGATTATATGTGCACAGTAAAATCTCAACTCCATGAATTTTTTATTCATATGACTGACTTTAGTCCTTTGACTTAAAGAAATGTTTTCAATTCTTCTTACACACATGGGGCTCAAAGTACATGGCAGTATTCTTCCCCTCCCATACCAATTTTAGTTATATGTTGAAAAAAGGTCTTGTCTTTATCAAGAACTCCAACTGTTCATATTGTCATACTGATACTTCAAAATGTCTGGATTTTTGGCAGTTGGATGGGATGCTATACTGGGAAGTTTCCATGAGGTTACTTTAACGTACATTAATTTGTTCATAAGTTGAACTAACATAAATATGTTAGTTAATGTCAATGTTCTCTGGTGTAAAAGGGAAACACTTTTTGTTGTTTGGCCCAGATGCTCCTCAGGCAAGCACAGTATTATGTCTAATGGAGTTCTGTACTTTTAGCCCTTTTAGAAATATATGTTTCAAGTGTGTCATAAAAGCACTTGGTTATTTTTGACTGTGTGTCTCAGTCCAATTTCTAACTATTTTTTTTCCTGCTTTACCTTCCTAGTTCCCTTTAATTTACTAAACTCTATCTCCTGTGAATTTTCCTTGTTGAAATCAGGAAAGATTTCTTCCCATCTCTAACTAGTTTCTTTCACAGTGTGAGTACTTTCCAGTCTCAATACTGCAAAACTGATTTTTTTTCCCCTGCAGTTTATGTACTTGAGAATAAAGTAAAGGCTTGTTACTGAAGTTTTTATCATACTTTGAAAAGCAGAGGATGAAATGAATTTAGATAAATGTTTATGTTTATTAACCTCCTTCAGGTTGTTTTATCTCAATGTAATAACAGTATGGCTTTTGGGGAACAATTTTAATCAAATTGTTGGTGTCTGATTCACATTTATTTGAAAAGAACATTGATTGTCGTCTTTTTGTCTGCATTCCTGCTACCTAAAATACCCTATAATACCCTATAATCTAGTGACAATGAATGGTGCAGTTACACTGAGGCAGAATATAAACTTGAATGCCCACAACTCTTTCTACAAAGAAATTGTTTTCTTTTTGATTTCCTGGGTATATATTATGAAGACTGTTTTGTACATTCTTTAAGTGGTAATTCTCATTTTGTATTAAGAACAAGGTATATTTCAAATAACCGAGCTTCTAGTCTTTCATTCAGTACAAATGCGGTGGAACAGCAAATACAGTATCAAATAATGCAAGTCACTGGCAATTTTTTATGCTTCAGCTGAACACTTACCTTTTTATAAGGTGAATACCAAAGCTTCTCTTAACTTTAGTGTAAATCAGAATGTCATATTTGATGCTTGACTACATGAGCAGGTTTCAAGTCAGGAGAGAAATATACCTATAAAGACTTAAGCAAGTAAAGATATCATAAAAATAGCATTGTCCTTTGCTGCCTGCCAGAGTTCAAGAGGCATTTGGATGATTCTCTCAGGCACATGGTGTGACTCTTGGGGATGGTCCTTTGCAGGGCCAGGAATTGGACTCAATGATCCTTGTGGGTCTCTTCCAACTCAGCAGCTTCTGTGATTCTGTAAATGAAATATGTAGTATTTTGAGGGAAATAGTGGTTTATTGGTTTTGCTTTCTTTCCTCCCATTTGACACACAGCATTTACACACCCCTTCAGGCCTCTGCAAGGCTGTTTTCAAAATTATGATTTTTGTTTCTGTTCTCAAGGGTGTCATTTGCAGGGGACAGTACCTTAGGGAACCTCTGTGAAATGATCCCTTCATTGTAGGATTTCTAGCTGGACTCCTTCATTGTATTTGCCCCCACCATTCTGAGAAGCTGAGCACTTAAAAACAAAACTTATCTTTTCAAAGCAGCCCAGCAGAATGCTCTGATGACCCTCTAGGTACAAATTACCCAATATTGAGCATTTTGCCATTTTAGTATGCATACATTATTTTCAGATAGAAAATCTCCCACTGAATGGTAGGGCAGTAATTTGCATTAAGGGGCTCCTTTGTCCATTCTGATTAGCAATAGCACTTCTCTAGTTGAAATCCTGTCTCACCATGACAGTTACATGTGATGAAGAATCTTGGTTTTTTGCAAAGTATCAGGACATCACACCACTCATGCATTTTAAATAGCAGTTTAGATACCACTGTTCATGTGGAAATTCAGAGAGGATGAAAACACCCAGTTTGGATGACTTGGTTTATTACGATCCCAGTAAGAAAAGCATTCAGGCTCTGTGAAGGATAATTTTAAATGCCATTTATTAAAGCTAACAAAAATAGCATTGAACGGCAAATGTGTGGGTGTAGCAGATTTCTCTTTGAATTATGAGGCTCAAGTGCATCTTATAAATACTAGTCCTGCCTAGGCTTACACTGCAGCAGTTACTACAGTCAAAATCCTCCTCTTCTGCCAAAGTAAAGTTGAGGAAAAGAGTGTGTAATCAGACTCACATGTCTCTCAAATAATTTTTCTCATTTGACAGTGCTGCTAAAAACACCTGAGAACCTTCAGCATGAAATTTGTTTTTGTATCAAATTTATCCATCTTTGGTTTTACAGTCTTGTCCTGGTCTACTAATTGCTATGCAAATTGAGAGAGTTTGCCATGCTGTGTGCTTGCACCAGCAAGGAACCACATCTCGGTCCAACTCGGAGAGTTTTCTTCTAGTCACGTTGTGCACTTGGCTGCAAGGAGAGAAGCCAATTCTCTGTTAAAACACAGGAATGTGACATAATCTTTTTGACATCTTCTGCATTAGGGGGGTTAAGTACTTTGGAGCATGTTTGTTGGAAAGCCTCCAGCTTGTGTTGCTTGTTGTTGTTGTTTCCAGCAAAGGCAGCAGCTCCTATTTGCACAGGAACGGGAAACCGACCAGGGATGTGCTCCAAGCAGCCAGTTTCTTTATGGATGTTTCCTAGCTGCTGTTTCAAGTTATTCAAATCTAAATTGACTTTGTCCCAATTTATACAGCCTAAAACAAGACACCAAATGTAACACTGATTCACTTGGGATTAAGAATACTTGCAGAGTCTTTTTAAAGTAGGAGAGATTTCTATCCTAGCAAGTTAAGCTGTTTGCTTTGTGGAGGTTTGTGGAATCACACTTTAAGCTACTATAATAATTCAGTATAATAAACCTTCTAAGGAAATACTATTATGGAATAGAAGGCATTCATGAATTTGAGTCTTCAGAGAGACTGTGTGAGTCTCTCTGCACTCACTGCTTGGATGTCATGAGATGCCTTTCAGTATGCACCAGCCTTCTCAGACACTGTATATAAAATAAAGAGAAATCTAAGCAAAGAAATAATTGGACACATTGGTCTGGTATGTGTAACTTTTTGTGGTTTTTATTAGCTAAAGGATGTTCAGGATGGTACTTGACATTTTATCCAAAATCTATACCAGCATGGTGCTCCTCTAATTAGAATGTCTCTGAGTCTTCTGTACATGTGTGGGTTGGGTGGCATGTAGAGAATAAAGTCTTCAATGCAATACAGCTCCTCAGTAGTGCACTCTGCCAGTTTAACATTCCTTAAGTGTTTTTCTGTCTTGCTGTTACATGTGAGAGATGATAAAACAGAATCACAGAATGATTTGGGTTGGAAGGGACCCTAAAGATCATCTAGTTCCAATCCCCTGCCATTTGGAGGGACACCTTCCACTAGACCAGGTTGTTCAAAGTCCCATCCAGCTTGGCTTGGAAGACACTCGGGAATGGAGCATCCACAGCTCCTCTGGGCAATGTGTTCCAGTGCCTCACCAGCCTCACGGTGAATAATTCCTTCCTAATATTTAATTTAAACCTAGTCTCAGTTTTAAGCCATTTGTCCTTGTCCTGTCACTGCATGCTCTTGTAAATAGTCCCTTTTCATGTTTCTTGTGAGGCTTCATTCAAATACTGGAAGGGGCTCTCAGGTCTCCCCAGAGCCTTCTCTTCTTCAGGCTGAACAACCCAGCTCTCTCAGTCTGTCTTCACAGGAGAAGTGCTCCAGTCCTCTGAACATCTTCATGGCCTCCTCTGCACTGACTCCAACACTCCCATGTTCTTCTTTTGTTGGGTGCCCCAGAGGTGGATGCAGTGTTTGAGGTGGGGTCTCATGAGGGCAGAGTAGAGGGGGAGAATCACCTCCCTCAACCTGCTGCCCATGTTCTTTTTTATGCAGCCCAGGACATGGTTGTTTTTCTGGGCTGCCAGTGCACATTGCCAGCTCATGTTGAGCTTCTGACCCACCGACACCCCAAGGTCCTTCTTCTCAGCACTGCTCTCAATCCATTGTTTGCCCACCTGGTATATTGTGCTAGTGCACAACCCAGGTGTCAGTCCTTGCACTTAGCCCTGTTGAACTTCATGGATTTTGCACAGGGCCACTTCTCAAGCCTGTCAAGGTCCTTCTGGATGGCCCATCCCTGCCCTCCACTGTGCTGAACACCACACAGCTTGGTGTCATGGGAAAACTTATAGAGGGTGCACTCAACCCCACTGTCTGTGTCATGAACAAAGACATTGAATGGAGCTGGTCCAATCCCAAACCCTGAGGAATGCCACTTGTCACTGGTCTCCATTTGGACACAGAGCCATCAACCACAACTCTTTGAGTGCCACCACCCAACCAATTCCTTATTCACCAAGTGGTCTACCCAACAAGTCCATGTCTCTCCAGTTTAGAGACAAAGATGTCATGTGGGATAGTGTCAAAAGCTTTGCACAAGTGTAGGTTGATGACACATCATTTGCTTTTCCCGCATCAGCCACCGGTGTAACCCCACCAAATTTATCAGGCATGGTTTTCCCTTATTATTATTCCCTTAACCCAACCACCTCTTTCTTTCCTATGTGTTTTAGCAGAGTTTCCAGAAGGATCTGCTCCATGATCTTGACAGACAGAGAGGTGAGACAGACCAGCCTTTAGGTTCTTCATTCTTCCTTTCTTCGCTTTTCAATAATTGGAGTCATATTTCCCCTTTTCAAATCAGTGGAAACTTCACCAGACCCATGGACTTTTGCACCTTCAGGTTCCTGAACATGGTTGTGAACATGATCTCCTACAGCAGACAGTTCTACATTCTCCCAGTTCCTGCCCTTTTCTTCTGCAACTTGGGTGGTGTGGCTGTAGTCATTAGCTCAGACGCGGTGGGGAAGTGTCTTTCACAGAGCTGGAATGTCTCAGGGGCAGAGCACATGGGGTGTGGGAATTCAAGCTCCTAAACTCAAGAGTTGTGAGTCATCTAGCTTCTGTGTTACTGTTTGATGTTGTGAAGTGTCTAGAATTGAGTTGTTTCAATTTTCACTTCCCTGTATCTAGAGCAGAGCTTTTCTCAGCAGCTCAGGTTTCAAGCAGCTTTATTAAGAACTGACAAACATTATCTCTTGTTTTTGTATAGTTTATTTGACTAAATTAGGAAAAGAACAACAACAAAAAGTAAAGTTAATTACAGTGTCTTGAAGGTTTCCAGGCTTAGTTTGTCTTGGTCTCGTTTTAACTTGTTTATTTTCATGGGTTGCAGGCAGATCAAAAAGTGCCTGGATTATCAGAACAATAAGTGTAGACTACTGTGATTTAAGTTTTCTTAACTTGTAGTTAACTTCTCATATTTTTATTTTCTTGTCAATATAAAGTAATTCCTTCCTTCTTTCCCTCTAGTATCTTTTATTGCAGCTGTTAAGAGGGTTTTATTTCTGAATTTATTACCATTTTTTAAGGCCCCAAAATAGTTTAAATGCGATATTTTTGGTACAGTGATTAAAAGCAGCATATAGACATTGCCAGTATTCAATTCACAGGTTTAAAAATATTAAAATATTTTAATTCCAATTCTTTTGAGTTTTCTTTTCTGACCCTGCCTCTGCATGTAATCCTGTAAGGTAAGGGCAATAAACCAGCATGGCAACATTATGTAAAAATATAGCCCTCATTCTGGAGAGTGTCTTCATTACATTGCATGTTCTATTACTCAGACTTTGGCATTCCCAAAGTAATCTGGTAAGCTGAAAAATATTTGAAATTCCTAAACTTCCCGTTTTTATTCAGGTAAAATTTCCGTAACTTCCAGCTGTGAGCTTCTGTATCAAACTAAGCTACTCAGATTTCATATGAACTGTACAAGAGTCCCTGACTGTAAACTGAGTCAATTCTAAAGAGAAGTCATTTGACTAAAAAAAACTTCCTGGGTGATATCTCAGATCAGTAAAATCTGTTCATGGTGACTTAAAAGTTTGCAACCCCTTCCTACTATGTACAAAAATAGGCACGTCTATTTAAACAGATTTCCTTAACTTTAGATAAAATTTAGAAGGGAATTTTAATGAATAAGAAGTAGTTTCACAATTGGGTGCATAAATTCAAATCTACACTGCAGTTCCATCACTTTTAGGCAGTACTCCTGTGACCAAGTAAATAAAATAAATTTGTCAGTACATGAAAGAAAAGTAACAAGGAACAAAAATCAGATTTTGCAGTGTGTCTTTTAAATTTTGTTGTTGAGAGAAACACTTGACATAGTTAAAAATGAAAAGACATTTCAAGCACTTGGAAGCCTTATTTATGTTGAGAATAACTTCTTCCAGAAGAGTTATGCATCTCTTGAAGAGATGAAACCTATCTAAATTGCTTGCAACCAAAACCCACTGAAACAGAAAGCAGTGCTGTGTAGATGAAATGTCCCTTATGAAGGCAAACTTGTAGCTCCAGGAGGATGGTTTTATTGCTACAGGTACAAAAAGTATTTCTTCTGTGAGCAGCCTGTGCTGTCTTAACTAATGGTGGATTTTAATGCACTGTGATAAAAACTTGCTGGAGATCTTTTTAGGGGAAGCATGAATTCCCCCAAAATACAGTTGGCAAATACTGACAGTGAAATAATGGGGTCTGTTGTCCCGTTTCATTTTCAGAGTGGTCCTGGATGAACACCATTCATAAGATCAGCAGTTTAAAGGCCTGCATGCCACAAGCCTTGATGGTGGAAAAGATGTGCCTGAGGTGGAAGGAAAAGACATCCTGTGGTCCCTACTAAAGGTATTTATTTCACTCTCACATTTATGTGGTTTTTTTCTCCCACCTCTTCTTACTGAAGGGGATAGTGTTTTGACTGAGGAAAATGTGATGTCCACATGGAAGTCCCTATGCCAGGTGTGGTATAACTTTATTCAGGACTAGTGATGCGTGGAAAAATAACTGACAGGTACCTATTATCTTGTTACAGAAAATAATTCAATGAAGATTAAGTAAACACATAAAAGAGTCCCTGATTTCAGACGACTTGACACTGATGGAACAGTCGTAGTATTTTTCTGCCCACCATTCTTGTGTAGGGGGAAGATTCAGGTTGTAGTCTTTATTTGCTGACAAAATGGCAGATAGAAAACTATGGAGAAATTATTTTCTAAATAATTCCGTCCTGCTTTTACTTTAAGTCACCTTACTGGTGATGTCTTGTCTTGTTTTGCTCCTTGCATGTAAATCTCATTCATCTAAATCTTAATATTTAAAGGTAAATTCACCAAGTTGCAGAAGTTGCAATTCACTGCTTTGAATTCAGTTCAGTGAAGTGTTTCCCATAAGTATTTGTATCAAGTGCTGCCTTTGTCACTTGTATGTCAGATGATGTCAAATGGGAGTCATTAAACAGGATTACGATTTATTTACTTTTACTTTTGAAAAGTGGACAAATATTACACAGTTAGTTTGTTTTCATATTTACTGCCATGTACACATTTTTTATTGTCTGCACTTGTTTTGTTTTCTTTTAAGAGTCATTTCAGTCCAAACCAGAAAAAACTGATAACTGTGGTATAACATGGAAATTGGGATAAACTCTTAACAGAAATGATATCTCTCAGCACCTTATATGACACAGCTCTTCAGGTGTTACCTACAGGTGCTTTTCTCAGAAATCAGGTATCACTGTTCAGATAAACTATTTCTACTCAGCCCGTTGCTGAAGAATGCAGGTGGTGTTGGTCACCCCATCAAGGGACAACAGAGGGGTTCCTCAGCCTGTCAGAATTTTTTGTCTATCTCTCCCCGAATGCACTTCTTTCTTTATTAATCAGAAGAAAGGTTTTTGATGACTTTACTCTCTAGAACTAGTAGAGGCAGAGAAAAAAAAAATTGTTTCAGGAAGAAATTTGCTTTTGAACAAGTTTGTCAATCGCTGAGAATGAGTGCAGCTTTCAAATATTTATATGGAATGCTATATTTTCTATATGCCAAACGTTCTTTGTCTTTTTTTTTAGTGCCTTCATCTGTTTAGTATGCCAGAGAAACCACTTATATTCTCATATCACAGAATCACAGAGTGGGTGAAGTTGGAAGGGACCTCAGTGGGTCATCTGGTCCAACTTCCCTGCTGAGGCGGGGGCATCCCAGAGCACATGGTTCAGGATTGTACCCAGATGGTTCTGGAATATCTCCAGTGAGACAGACTCCACAACCTCTCTGGGTGATCTGTTCCAGTGCTCAGTCACTGCGCAATAAAGAAGTTTTCCCTCATGTTCAGGTGGAACTTCTTGGGCATCAGTT
>VYXB01006917.1:102461-137079 GCA_013397135.1 Pachyramphus minor | reverse complement strand
TGAGGTCCCCTCTCAGTTATCTCTTCTTGAGACTGACAGGACCAACTCTCTCAGCTTGTCCTTGTAGGAGAGATCCTACCGTCGGTTAATACAGAAATATAGAATAATAACAGAAAAATAAGTAGAGTTTCTTTTAAACCTCAAGATCCTGATTTTGTTCCTTGCATGTTTAGGAGCTTCTTTTTGGAAATGGTCATATTAACATCATTAGGATCACATGGGATATAATGTTATTCAGCATGAGAAAGAATATTGGAAACCAGGCTGTAGTGTGAGTAACATGATTCAGAATTTCAGGTCGTAGTGTTTACATCTCAGATCCTCCACTGAGCCTTCAGTTAGTTGGGTAATTGATTCAAAAATCAGTAAAGATTCTACTTCAAGGAGCTGAAAGGGAGAAGAGAGTGCTAAAGCAGGAGTTATGCAAGGTGACCTATGAAAATTATATTCTAAATGCAGAAAATATCATCCATAATTTTTTAACTGTGTTCAGAGTAGGCAATGTAGATAACTAAGTGCGTATAATTTCATAGGCAGTTATTTCATTTCTGTCTCTATAATAGAAAAAAATGTTTTCCTTCAAGCTGAAGTTTAACAGTAGAAGAGCATATCCTTGTCTTTTTAGCTCTGAAAAAGTAAAGTATATTTTCCAGATTCTGAATGTAAAGAGTATAAAAATTGTAGCAGGATGTAATAGGAGTGCAAAACCCTACCAACCCAAAACCTACCAAGCAAAACAAAACTCGTCATAAAAGAGGGTAACTTCTTCTTTATAGGTTAATTTTGTTTTATTATCCAAACTCTGAGTTTGCTTACATGCATCGATTTTGTATTATATATTTATGATATAGATGTGAGAAAACAAAACTGCAACACACTGAATGTTGTGCTCATTATTCTGATTCAAATCACACTCTGAGTATTTAATAAATACTGTAAGAGAAAGAAGACCACATAATATATACCTTATTCATTATAAATTCTACTTTTTAATGGTAACTGGAAAGACTGTAAAACTAGAAAAGGAAATTCTGCTTCTTATTTTGTGCATTTAGAAGATACGAGTCATCACTATTCCTTTTTCATTTTACAAGGTCAATTTGCCTTCTTCCTTATGTGCAAGAGTAGGCAGACTTCCTGAGAAAAAAAACAACACCAGAAAAATGAAATTATAAAACCATAAATAGTAGCATAACAAAAATAATATTTCAGATGTAACCTCCAGATTAATCTAAACGCAAAATTACTTAGATTCAAAATCAGTTAAGTTCTTTTATTTGTTAACATTTTGATTTAAATTCAAATTTTTGCAATTTGAATATTCTGTTCATCCAAAAGCGCAGTCCACTTGCTTTCTCTGTGTTTAGAAAGACGTGTGCATATTTTTGCTTGTGTTGCTCAAGGCAACAGCATCTGGCACTAAAACTTTTCCTTTGCTAGTACTGATCTGATGTTAATACCCCACAAAAAGATTAATAATCTGTTTAGTTTATATGAGAGTTAGATACACTATGTAATCTAAAAGTAGACTGTGTACTAGTACTGTGTGACAGTTTCTGTGTAATAGCAAGTCCAGGTACTTTTCCAGGTACTTCTCCAGCTATATCCAGGTGCCAGAAGGATCCAACTTCTCTTCCAGCTAGCTGAGAAGAAGTCTGTAGGATCTGTAGAGGGAACTGAACAAAATTAATATATTTTGCAAGTCAGGTCTTCAGTAATGTTCTTAGTCATCTGTGTGCTCTGGGAGAACCTTTATTAATTGACAGATACATGGCTTATCTGGTCCCTTCTTGCTACCAAGAATCTCTGTCACAGAGCTGATCTCTTGTGAAAAGAATATGTAATATTACATTTTGTTATTTCTTTGACACGCTGTTCTCTGGGTAATACCGCATTCAGGATGTGTGAAATGCCAGAAAAGACAGAAAATACTGGACTGCCTGAAAAATATCTTAAAAATTAGGCTAATGACGCTGATTTATAAGTGAAGGTACAGAAGGCCAACAAAATTAAATGCAACTTGTTACCAAAGTTAAGGATTTGTATCATGTTTTCATGAAGGAATAGTGAACCATAGTGGAATAAGAAATGGCAGTAAATCAAGAACTGCAGTTTATTCCTGTGCCAGTAAGTCATTGTGTACTTTTGGGAAAAAAACATGTACAGTAATAATTTTGAAAAGTAACTGCTGCTTTCTGGAGGAGCTGTGAATTTCTGAAAACCTCTGAAAAAACTCACCATTGACTCACCCCTGAGACTCCAAGTTGGATATTGATTCAACACATCCACACACCCACTTCCCACTTCAGCTCCCAGGACCCCGTTGTTTGTTTCCAAACCAACTTTTTCGTTGGTGTCACTCGGTGAGTCATTGCTGTACTCAGTCAAGGCTTTACACACCAGTGAAGTAGTGGTGGTGATGTGACTCATTCACTGAAGTTTGGATGCAATTCCTTAAATTTAAAGGAAGGATTTAGGAGGTTGAGATTGCTGTGTTAAGAGCTGCTGGCACTTCTGCAAGAATGCTGCAGCTGCAACCGCGGTGTGATTATTTGAATAAATGTACAAGCCTGAGGGCAACATCTCTTTAGATGCCATTTGAGAGAGAACTTGAACTACTACTTGTTCAGTGACAAGCAGTTGACTTATGGTCAGTGCTTCTTTTACACAAACAACTTAGAAATCTGCTTTGTGCTTTTTGTGTGTGTGTTTTTCCCTTTTCTTAACGGGGATGTTAAGAAATGCTTAAAAATGACTTTTTAATTCTACTGAAATTTCATATAATGATATTCAGTCATTACTAGAGAGGCTGGATTGCTTTCCTTGCATTTAAATTTGCAGTTATAAGTGCAGAAGCATGGCAACAGGATAATGGAATTTTTTTAAACTTTGAAAAGAAATTAAACTGTCAACGTAGACATTCCAGCAATGATCACTGCAGTACTGTAGAAATTAAAAGCACATCATTACTTATGAAAGTGTACAACATCATTGCAAACTTCAATTTTTCTTCTTCCAAAATAGATGGCAAGCAAAATGGTTGATCACCTGTTTTTCACACAGCCTAGCAGAAACATTGCAGCTTTGTATTTGGTAGCCTCTTATGCTATGCTATGCTATGCACTTAAATTCAAGTAATTGTTACTATTACCAGTTTTAAAGTCATGGGAACGAGATTGCTGCTAGTGACAGAAATAATTAATAATATAAGCATGTGTGATGTAACTAATATTTCTTTTCTTTGCTTTTCTTTTTTTTTTCTCTAAAAGATGATATCCTTTCTGTCTTATATAAACCCAGAATATAAATCTTTGCAGAGAAACATCATTGATTTAGCGGGAAAGGCAGTTCTTAACAGGAATTTCATTTTCTTTACAGGAAGGCTGTACGAGGTAGTGGCTACAGCTGTCTTTCTAAAGAGAGCAGAGTACTTCTATCCTGCAGTGACTTCCTGTGCACACAACTTTGACAGCTTTAAAAGCCTTTACACAGTTCCTCTCTTTGAGGATGCAGAAGTGTCTACACTGTTAAGATTCAAAAATGAAAACATGACATTGAAATTTTAGGTTAGCATTTTAGCAGATCTGTTGCATGTGAGTTTCTTAAACTGAAACAATAAAATCATAAAAGCAATCACATTAAACTAAATTTGAACAAATCACTTTTCTCTCTCCAGCTAGCAGTATGATGTCAGACAGTAGCATAATGTAAAAAATGGTGATTGGGAAAGTGTCTGGCTTCTCTAAAGAAGAAAATGATTGTCTAATTTGTATTTAAATACTTTTCATCAAAGCAATATTATCAACATTTTTCTGACGTTTAAAAGTGGGTTAACTTTGGATACCATTCATTCTCCAGTAAAGAGCTTGTGGATGACTACAATACTAGAGGGAAAAAGCAACAAAATATTTCAAAATGTATTATTTTTCTGGTATTTCAGATGGTGATGAAAGATGAATCTGCTCATGGACACTGTCCAAAAAATGCCTTCTTTGTGTTTGTAGAAGCTATGGAAAAAGGATTACAGGAAGAAATTGAAGAGAAGATTGCTAAATTTTATGAAAAGCATTCTTCTGAAAATAAGTAAAGAAAGAAACATGGTTCATGCACAAGTGGAATGATACATCCTAGTTTCTGTTAAGAGCTGTTTAATATGCATATAGTGCTATTTTTTTAGTATCTCTCCTCTGTTCAGACTTGTCTAAATCTGTAAAGTTTTGAAACGCAACTGTAAGCATGAAGAGAGGACAAAATTCTGCTCTAAAAGAGCAATGCTCATGTCCCTACATTTTTGAGAAAATTCTCCTTAATTCTTTACTATTGTTCATTATATCTAATATAATACTGCCTTGATTTTCATCTTTCATAGCAGCTTACGCGGAATGGTTTCCAAATGAAATGAAGCAGTTATAGAATTAAAGTTAGTACTTAACAATAGAGCAAATTTGAGAGAGGTTTAAAAAGCTGCAGTTTTCCACAGAGATTTAATTGAGATTGAGAACATAAGAAGTGAATAGTCTTTGAAGACCTTTAGATATCAAGAGCTGCAAATAAGAAGGAATTACTATATTATCACTACTGATTCAGTCGTAGAATAAAATAAGAGAATAAGCATTTAGTAGATTGACTTGGAAAGTAGAAGGATGTAAGATTTAGGAACAGTCTGGAACAAATCATGGTAAAAAACCCAAAAACAAAATAAAACCAAAACCAAACCCCATCAAACTTTGTGAACAACAAAAGACAAAAGAAACTTAATTTCTTTTTCATGTTCCTTCCTGCCTTCCTTCCTGCCTTCTTTCCTATCTGCCTCCCTCCCTCCCTCCCTCCTTCCTATTTTGAGGAGAACTATTCCTTTTTTTTGAATTCTGCCAGTCTCAGTGGGGTTTGTGTGAGGAGTTAGGAAGCAGCAGACTTGCAGATGGCAAGTTAGTTCTCAAAGGAGAAGACAGAGAAGACATACCAGGACGTAACAGAATTATTTCAGTGCCTTTCAGGGATGGTCTCGTACAAGAGTTTTTTCTGTACGTTTGCAACATGGAAGAAACTATGAAATTAAAAATCAGCAACAGGAGTCAGGAGTGAATTGAAATAAATGAGTTTTCTAATGCAGAGTCCTGCTTTCCTATCTGAAAGCAGCTGGAATGTGGCAGTTGTGGGTTTCTTTGACTTAGTGAAGATCCAGCAGTCTTGAGAGAGGCTGGTCCAAGACAGCACTGTAACAAATGAACCCAGGTGACATATGACAGCAGCCTCTGCTGAAACTGGTTTCTGAGCCCATAAACCATCCCTGTTCACTATCTTCTCTCCCCTGCAAGTGGATGTTGTCCTTCACTGCAACTAGGGCACAGTTGTCTGAGGTGGCAAAACAGATGCATTATTTAGAACTCTCAATTTCAGCTGCAGCTATATGCTGACAAAAGTGCTGAAATCCACTCCTTACATATGAAACTTCACTTTTTTGTGTGCTTTCTCAGAGCGTGTCTGTTTGCATTTCATCAGTTCTGCCCATATCATACTGAGATGGAGAAAAGAGGCTAAATTAATTATGAGAACTATTTGTGTGATTTATACATTATGCAAACATTCTTACTGCACTTACTGATGAATATGTTGTACTGTGACAGCATTGTTTTATTTTGCATTGTTATTTTACATAAGTTTACAACTGATATGAGTACCAAAATCCCTGGTTTGCATGTAGACAGGAAAAATTAATATTTTTTTTGTAAGAACATGCCATCCTACTGACTTAAAAAAAACTTCTAAGTTATTTATATTCTTGGATTAATATCATTGCAAAGAAAGCCCTTCAGTATAGAAGTTTTCCCTGTAACTAGTTTTTTAAAAGTAAAAATATTATGGGGGGGTTGGGGGGGGAAGGTAGAAAACTTGAGTAAGTCAGCCAGGGAGAGACCTTTGGAAGACTAGTCAACTATTCTGCTCCAAGTAGGGTCAGCTATGGGATCAGACAAGGATCTGTTCTCTTATATACAGTGAAAAGGAGGTTTGCCTGATCTGATGTGACCAGGGAGGCCATTGGCAGCTTTTGTAAATCATGTAAATTGGGAAGCAATAAAAAAATTAAAATAATAGGCTCTTACATCCATGGACAACTAACTCCATGTAGAAAGCTGAGCTCATGGTAGAACCACTATGTGCAAATGCCAGGCTGACAGACAGGACTGGACACCTCTCCCAGCACAAGGGAGTGTCCTGTTCCCCCACATCAATGGGACATGAGATCTTTTGGGGTTGGGGGGAAGTGGTGATGGGGCACAGAATAGGAATTGTGATCTCCCTGCTATGCCTGTCTTATTTAGATTATCAAATCTAAAAATTGTTTCTGAGAGGTGAGGTTCTGTCCTTATGTGTTATGATCTGATTACTAAGAGATGCCTCTGCCTGAATTATGGTGCAAATGAGACCAGATGCTAAAGTCAATAGTACAGATGTTATTTAACACTAAAATGGGAGGCAGAGAGAGAGAAAAGAGAGGCAAGGGGGAGAGAAAGAGAGTGAGAGAAAGATGGATTAAGCAGAAGAGTCACCACCCGTGGATCCAGCAGCACTCCACTGGTCCTTCTCCACCCTCTTCTTCTCAGTGGTGGTAGTCCTTGAGGTGTTCTTCTGGGGTATCACCTTTATATATAGTCCACCTTCCAGGTATCCACAAGGGATAGATGCCATTCCCATAACTTGGGATGGTATGTGTATAAGCAGTTGATTCCTTTCACACAGTCTGCCACAATGGGAATTTTTGTCCAGATGAAATAGCCAGGATGTGTTAACCAGCCTTACCTCCAACAGGCTTGGAATTACGGCCTTCCTGTTGCAAATTCCTCTCTTCTGTGCTTATCTGAAGTTCCTGCTCTACTGGTTAATCTTATGTGGCTATGACAGTATTTAGGACAGGCAACTGTGATTTTTAAGTCTCTTACATTATGGCTGTGACATTCAGTGGAGAACAAGGATAAGATCCCTGCATGTAGCAGGCCTGTGCTTTTGTCAGTGATGCCAAGCACTCCTTCCATGTGCCAGGTGTCATTGCTTGGACAGAATTGTCTTTTTGGTGTACTGAGGATGTGAGTTTTGACCTTAGCTCACTACATTCCTTGGTCTGGGAGGGTCCTTGCCCCTTAAAGCTCTGGATGTGTCAGTCCAGGTGGCACTGTGCCCTTGGCATGTTTGTGTGATACCCGTCCCAAGGGTGTGCTGAGTGGCTGGTTGGCACAGAATTTTGTTTCCTGTTTATTTGGGGAGGGGATGTATTAAGAACAAATATTTCTGGTTCCATGTGTACTGGATGCAGAATTCTTCTGGGGCCCCGAAAGTGTGTGGTGTCTGTCTAAAAGATGCCAGTGTTTGCCCTGGAGATGGGATGTCACCATGACATCTCACTGAGGCCAATTAGCCTGTGAGGAAGAACAGGCCATTTGTATTGTTCCTGTGTACTCAAGTGCTAGTTTTGTGCGTGCAGCTCCTGTAAAAGCACAGTTCTCCTGCCTGTGTACATCTGTGAGTGCCTGGTAGTGTCTGTGCCCGCCTTTCAGAAATGAAAGCTCAGCCCTAGCAGGCTGTGAGAGGAGAGGTATCATCCAGTCCTGGAATCCTCCAGCTTCATTAACTTCTTAAAGTGTAGGAAGTATTCCTGAGGTGTCAGGTGTGGGAGCCCAGTGTGTGGAAGGGTCAGGTCCTTTTACAAATATACCTGAAGTGCATGAATTTGTTAATGAATATTCTAATATTAACTCTATTCAGGAATAGAGTTAACATCTCTAGAAAACAGAATACCTCATGAAAACATCATATTGTGTTGGCTATAGAGAAAGCAGAGACACAGGGTAAATAACCTAGAGATGGCCTGTCTACAGACTCTTCCTTGGATGTGTCTCAAAATGTAAAAAAAAGAAAAATCCATATATTAAAAAAAAAAACAACACATAAACAGTTCAGGCAGGCTATGGTAACCCATTACTGTAATTTTACTTAAACGTAGGCATAGTTTCATCAATGACAGTTAAATCTTTGAAAAAAATACTCCTAAAAGGTACTAAATTGGTGGCCTTAGTTAGGTCGCTTTTGGTTTGTTTTACAGAATAATTGTCTGAAGAACAACAATTTGAATAGGTTGAACCAACAGATAAAAACAGAGACTCATAACTACTTAAAAGTTCCTTAGGAATAATGGCTAATGAACTGGAAAAAAAATAGAGGAGAAAAATAGCTTAACAGCTAAACACCAGCAGGAACTCCTGCTGATACAAATGTTCCAGGTTGGATAACTAACATAATTAATGCTAATTACAATCCTTTTTTTTTTTTTTTGTCTTCTATAAATAGCACAAAAGAACAAGTCCTTCCAGTTCCATGGGTCTTATTAATTTCTTATCTTTTGTTTTTGCTACTTTCATCTGTTTCACTTTATTGTTGTATCTGAGCAGGTACAGTTTTATCTCCGTCAAATTTGTCTTCAACACTTATCGTTCAAACGGGTGTTTTTCAGGACTTTTCAGGACTCAGGATCAGATATTTTACATCCTGAATATGCAGTTACAAGTAAAATGTTTTGAGTTAACTGTCTTAGTGTCTTTATATTCTCTTGGATCATCTTCTGACTTTTAATGAAATATTAAAATATTTCATAAATGATTGTGGGCAAACAGTCTACAGAATTTAAGCAGTAACTCTGTTACACTGAGCCCCAAGTCTGTAAAAAGATTGAAGAGTAGTGCTATGAAGAGTAAACTGTCTCATTTTTCTCTGTGAGATTCCAGCTCTCGCATAGTTGTAACTGAGAATTTGAGTAAACAATCCAAACTTCTTCATTGAATAAAGAGGAAAAAACTAAAAACTCGAACTGATTATCATGAAGTAACTACTTCATACCCACTCACAAAGCAGAATTAAATAGGACAGCGGAGAATTAAAAAAAGTTTCAAAGTGATTAGTAGAAATGAAATCATTCCGACTACGTGCATAGTCGATTCAAGGCAAAATGTTTTTGTCAGATTGTAGTGTTGTATCTTCTATGGGTCCCTCAGTTCAGGAAGGACATTAAGATATTAACTAGAATATCTTAATCCCTACAAAAATTTGGTGTCTTTCACGCTCTTTTTTCCCATCTTAATCCTGAGCCTATACCTACTGAAATGGGTGAAAATTAGAGGTGGGGGGAAATGAGTTGAAGAGAAAAGTGTGCTAAATACATTTGCAAATAACTCAGCAAGAAGGAAGAAAACAGGATCAGTCAAGAGAGTAGAAGCACAAAAAGGTTGCCTTGACCTCTCTAAACACCTAGGAGAACTGTTACTTAAGGAAATGGAGAAGTTAGTGTGTTTAATTAGACTTGTTGTATTCAAGTGGTCCTGTAGTAGCTGTTGTTTGAGCCCTCAGAATGGGGTGAGATTGAAAAGCAAAGAAACATAATTTTTCCTGATAAGTCTGTAATAGTACAGAAACTATAATTTCTTGAGTATTGACGAAAATTTTCACTTCTGAAGTTAATGCTTGTTTATTTTTTCCAGGGTGAGTTCACTGTGACATTCAAAAGGAAGCAAAGTGCAAAGGAGCAACAAAGCAGGTGTAACACGGATTCATTTTGTTAGAGGATTAAAATTCATGCAAGAGAAAAAAAATGATGAAGTTATAGTACAGAATCATGATTTTCATCATGACAAGAATATGGCAAGGTTTGTAGAGTAAAAGTAAATCTATATAGCTATATAAGTAAGGTTCTAGGTGGAGTAAAGTTGGGTAAATATTGTGCTTCTAAATGTCTCTCAGGTAGCAAAATTTCTCCCAATGTCTTCAAGGGAACAAGTAGTCTCTATGAAGCTTATTTAAGAGATGTTTTTCCCAGAAGTTTTTGTCCCCAAGAAGTTAAGTGTATCTCACAAATACTGCTGATTTCTGAAGCTTAATACAGAACACAAGGATAATAAGCCCAAGGATAAATGCAAGGAATTAGATTTTAAAGCATAACCACTTCTGTAGCTGTATATCCTTTAGAAGACTGGGTTTGTTGAGTTCATCCTTTATGAAATACAATAATTCATTTACAAAATCTCAGAATGGTTGGGTTCTCTGGAGACCATCTCATCCAATCCTCCTGCTAAAGCAGGCTCACCTATGGCAGGTTGCACAGAATCAGATCCAGACAAGTTTGGAATATCTCCAGAGAACGAGACTCCACAGCCTCTCTGGGTGATCTGTGCCAGTGCTGCCACCCTCATAGTAAACAAGTTCTTCCTCATGTTCAGGTGAAATTTCCTGTGCATCAGTTTCTGCCTCTTGTCCTATTGCTGGGCACCACTGGTGAGTCTGGCCTCATTCTCTTGACATCCACCTTGAGATATTTGTGGGCATTGATGAGGTCCTATCTGAGTTGCCTGTTCTTGAGACTGAACAGGCCCAGCTCCCTCAGCCTTTCCTTGTAAGAGAGATGCTCCAATCCCATTAATCACCTTTGTGGTCCTCAGCTGCACCTTCTGCAGTAGTATCTTGTCTTTCCTGTACTAAGGAGCCCAGCTGGACACAGCACTCCAGATGTGGCCTCACCAGGACTGAGTACAGGTGCAGGATCCCTTCTCTTGACCTACTCAAATCTTGTGTTAAGCCTTAACATTGTGTGCGTTCACTGTGAGCCCAAGATGTTGCATCTCTGCTGTCCTCTTTCTCCCAAGTCATGAATTCATGATTGTGACCACCGAAACACGTTTTATGGGGAAATGGGAGAGAGTAGAGGTGGTGTTAAAGCCAATTCCCTTTTATGTAGTGATTGTTTAAAAGTAAAATGTAGGCATAAAAGTAACTATAACGATCCAGTGAAATCACAACAAATAAAATAAATAAAATAAATAAATAACTTCCTAAATAAAACAGAATCATTTGTGTTGACATATAATAACTTAAAACCATAACAAAGAAGACTGAAACCCACTTAAAAACCCCTGTAGTATTTAAGCTGCAAAGGCCCAGGACATCAGCAGTGGATGGGTGCTCTGCAGGTGTAAGAAATAGAGTAAATGAACCAAATTATCCAACGTCGGGGGCAACACACTACAGGATATAAAAGCAGCCAAATCACCATAATAGGTCCTGCCTGTATTTGCTAAGCCAACAGCAAATTTTTCTTGGAAAACATGAAAAAAGCACTGGCTAACAGGTGTTTTACTGTATCTGTAGGAGTTCCCTATGTCCTACCTGTGCCTGTCCTTCACTTGTATGAGTTACAAGCTTAGTATTTTATATCGTATAAGTATCACGTCTTAGACTTAATAGTTCAGCAACTAAACACTGTAAATCAAATGGGCAGAAAATGGATAAGACAAATGTAAGAGACCTCTCAAACTTCATTTTCACATCTGTGGTTTCTTCACTTCTGCTGCTAGGATGCTTCATGTGTTGTATTTGATCTTTGAAATGTTGTCTTGTACAATTGTTATAATATGAGAAATGTAATTGCACCAACTCTTTTTTTTTCCTTGAAATAATTGAAATGTAAACAAAAGTAGAACAGAGACAGACAGGAAAAATAAATAGCTAATTAAAGGCTCCAGGGGTTTAAAATATAATGTGTCTGAATTGCAATGTAGATTTTGACTTTTACCTAAGATCTGACTTGGAAATCTATCTATTAAAATATTATCAGGAGATTAGTCTGTCAGAGTCAGAGAAGAATAAAAGGTATGAGCACATAAAATTACAGCCTTGCAATTTATAAGTAATTTAGTGCTGTTATATCTGTTTTTCAGAAAAGTTTAAAAAATGTTTCATTGCACCAAAGATGATTATACAGATATGGTTTTCTTTAATAGAGACCTTGAGGTCTTGAAAATGTGTTCTCTTGTTCTCAGCATGAGCAATATAATATCTTATTTAAAAATATGAGATTGTGAAAGTATTCTGTCTAATATTCAGAGAATACTCCATTTATGCACATGTGTCTATATATCTGTGCACCGGCACACAAAGTGTGCTGACCTTTCATTTCCATATATTGTGTTCATCACAGGTGATTTCCAATACATGGAATTATCTGTAAAATTATGAATAGCCTGACATTTATGGATGAGTAAATCTGAAAATCCTTTTTGATACATACCCTGTGGCTAACACCAATTATGCAGGTAAGTAATCCAACTAAGGTTTTACTGAGCAATAGAAAGGAAACATGAAAAAGCACAGTTCTGTTGTGTATTGCTCACTTTTTGTTGACCATTCCCATGACTAACTAAGCCAACATAACTATCAAATTGTTAAGGGTAAAACCCGACTTTTCTCACTTCATTTTAGAGCATATTTTTTAAATATAAACATACTACAAGTTCTTTTAGTGTTAGATCAGGATCCTTGGAAAATCCCACAGTTGGTTTTGGGAAATAGGATTTCTCTTCTTACCAAGATAATGAGACTTGATACTGCAACCAAGCAAACATTAAAGAAAGCAAACACTAAGCAAATGCCTAAGCAGGTATTGAAAACCTTTGTTAATGAGTTTAGCATTTATATTGGAGTTCTGTATTGTTACAACCCGTTTCTATTGTCATAGGTCTTTGCACTTAGTAAGTTGGAAATGGCCTGAATATACGAGCAGTAATCTGCTTACAAACTGTGCTATTTGTGAACAATATAAAGTAACATGTGCAGTATTTTATATTTGTTGTAAGTTTTTAAATTTATTTATTTGCATGTTTGTTTTACACATTTTCTCAGTCAATAAGTCTCTAAGCAGTGATTAGAAAACATCAGCGAGAGGCTTTTGGAAAAAGTTTTATTGAATTGAAAGAAATCAAGTATAATTTAATCTTTACTTCAAAATTTCCTTAAAATGCTCCAGCTTCTGAAAGCTTCCAATTTCCATTTTGTCGTTGTTGTTGAGACATATTATTTCAGGTATTGCTAGTGATTACTTTGTAGAATTTCAGTAGAACAACAAGCATGAAATTTCCAAATTCTATTTTATTCGCAGGCTGGCTACATGTATGTCAATCTGTACAGGTTCTATTATACACCCACCTCTGCCTCTTAATCCAAACAAATATTTTCTTCTGTGATGAACAAAAACACCACTAGGAAATCTATCATTTTGATAAAAAGTGAATTTGATATCAGGGAGAGTCAAAGAGTGGGAACAGAGAGTATGGTATATGAGGAGTCAGTACATATATGTTTATTAGAACAGCTTTCTCTTTAGGAATAAAAGTTCTAAGGAAATTTTTGTTGGAATTTTCTGTTACTTCATTGAATTGAAATTACCATGTGCATTACCCAGAGAGGCTATGGAGTCTTCCTCACTGGAGGTATTCCAGAACCATCTGGACACAATCCTGTGCCATGTACTCTGGCTTGAGCAGGGAGTTTGGACCAGATGACGCACTCTGGTGCCTTCCAACCTCACCCATTCTGGGATTCTGTGGGAAATGAGCATTTTGCCTGAAGCTCCCCAGGAATAGGATGTTACTAACCAGGCTATCTTTTCCCAGCTATTGCACTGTTGTAAAAGAAGCATCCATTGATACATTATGTCATGCACTATGGAATTTGTTTGTTTAGTATATTCCTTTTAAAAAATAATGCTGATTTGATCGTGGAGAATCCTATGAATAGAAGAGTTGTTGTTCTCACCTAGGTGGAACTGAACTCATCAAGGAAAAAATAACTTCCAAATTGCACAGCAGGAAGGTAGATGACAAGCAAAAGGGCTGGGATGGTACAGGGAGGAGTGAGATTTTTGATAGGCACAGCAGGCAAGCAACCACTAAAACAATCTAGGAATCAGAAGGGCAGTTTACAGTCTGCTGAAACTCCTAAAAACACTGAGCTAACAGAAAACAAGCCTGAAATGAAGTAACTGTCTTGCAGGCAGATTACTTCTATTAATATTTATGCACATTTCAACAGTTTCTTTTTGCCAGTAACAATGCATCTGTGATCTTTATCAGCATTACTGGTCAGAGTCAGAGCTTTTTTTTTTCTTGTGGCCTTGGGAATTTCTGAGGAATCCCTGACATACTTTGGAGATGGAACAAAGACTATTGTCATGTCTTGCTAAAGACCTCAGTGTTGATGATGATGTGTTCTGCAGTCCTTCCTTCTGTTCTCTTTAAAGGTGTCTTTAGATTGTTAATACATGATATGTGTGAAGACTAATAAGAAGATGATTCATAATAGAGGGCTTCTTGCAGTGAGAGGAAAAGCTCTATGCTTTTTCATAAATCTGATCTTTCACTGGGGCATTATCTTAACTGATAACATTCTGTATAGTTTATAGTCAGTGAAAAACATGAGGAGAAAACCAGTAAAGTAACTCTTCCTCTGTCTCTATCTGCAGCTAGAAAAGGGAGAATAAGGGGGAGAGAGAACAGAAAGTTAAGAGTGTATTTTTGTATAATCTGTTGGTTTACATAAAATATTTCATTACCAATGGGAAAAAAAAAAAAAACCAAAACAAACAAACCCAAAAAACCGAAACCCCAGAATTCTGGCCCATGGGCTTAGATAACTGGCCTAGTGGAAAGGCTTTATTATTCTAAATTTAGGAGGTTTTCATTATCTATTCATACAGAAGTAAACTGTGGAGATCATGCCTACTGGGTGCAGGCAAAACCTTTTGTACTCTTCCGTCATTCATTATGTATAGTCCATATTTTTAGATATTAACAAGTTTACAGAACTTTAAACTTTTGGTGGTTTAGATGTTTTTAAACATAATCTCAAGATGTTTTCTTCTCTCACATCATAAGTACAGGAACCTCATATGCTTCAATGGTGTTAAATGGGCCCTTTTCCCCACCCTGATTTTTGCTATATTGAACACAATTGGATGCCGTTGGGGTTTTTTTCCTTCTCCACTGGAGGGAATGTCCATTAGTACTCAACTGTTTTCACTTGAAAAATACTTGAACCCACTTAAACTACCTATTGATAATCTAAATAGCTGGGGTTTTTAAGGTCCTTACTGGAAAGTATTTTCTACAGTCTACGAGAAAAAGTAAATGTCTCTTTCCAACACCATCTAATTTGATACCCATAGGATTTTCTGAAATTGTTATATTCTCAGAGCAACTTTATTTTGGTGTAAATCCTTACACATTTAATCTTTCTTTTGGCTTTTTTTGGAGAAAAGTAGTGAATGTGTTCACAAGCCTGTGTTCAGCACTACAGCCTTTGTTCACAAAGAATCATTGCTCTGGGCCTGCCACCCAGGTGTGTCTTTCATTTTTTAGACTCTGCCTGTGCGTAGGTCACTGTGACTTCTAGTGCTGTGTCTAGTCCTGGGCTTAACTTTAGGAAAGACAATGAGGTGCTGGAATGAGTTCANGCTCTGGGCCTGCCACCCAGGTGTGAATTTCATTTTTTAGACTCTGCCTGTGCGTAGGTCACTGTGACTTCTAGTGCTGTGTCTAGTCCTGACCCCTGACTTTAGGAAAGACAATGAGGTGCTGGAACGAGTTCAGAAAAGGGCAATGGAGCTGGGGAAGGGTCTAGAGAGAAAGTCCTATGAGGAGCTGAGGGAGCTGGGGATGTTTAGCCTGGAGAAAAGGAGGCACAGGGGGGACCTTATCACTCTCTAGAAATCCCTGAAAGACGGTGGGATTTCAGCCTCTACTCCTAGGCAGCGAGTGACGGGACAAGAGGACAGACCTCAAGCTGTGCCAGGGGACGTCAGGTTGGGTTCGACGTCAAGCAGAATTTCTTCACAGAAAGGTTTGTCAGGCATTGGAACAATGTTGCCCAGGGAAGTGGTGGAGTCACCATTCAAGAAATGACTGGATGTGGCACTCAGTGCTTTGGTCTAGTTGACCAGGTGGTGATAGTCAAAGGTTGAACTCCATGATCTTGGAGGTCTTTTCCAACCTAAATGATTCCGTAGTTCTGTTACTCCCCTCCTGGGCTGAACCCCATCCTGCCATGCTCCCTGACAAGATGGCACTTTTGTCCCGTGTTCCTGAATATAAATTCTCTTCTCTAGATCAAAAACTCAGGAAGTTTATGTTGAATATTCAAAAGCAGAAGATACAGATTCTGGTGCTTTGAAAGGCGAACCATGCAGGGCAGCAACCAATATGGATTTGTTTGGGTTGTCATCTGCCTGAGGCTTTAATGATGTTTTTTATCTTCTGCTTCATTGCTTTCCTTTGTAAATCATTCATCAAAACTTTTATTTTTGTAAAGGAAAGCAAAAAACTATGTACTCTAGTTACATGATGGATATTATAACTTAAAAAAATGATAGATCAACACTACAATTTAACCAGCATTTAAGTGGCATTTATACTTTGCTAGTTTAGAGCTCTGTGTTGGAGTTACACCCTGCATATGCTAGATATATTAGATATATATGGTGTGTGGTGTAGTAATAAGATAAATGAAAAGTATTCTTACTTCCTGTATCTCATTGAATAACAAAGAGCCAGAAAGCTACAAAACATATGCTCATATGTAGCTGAACTAGGTAACTAAGCACAAAGTAGAGAACTCTATCACAAGTTTTTGGCTGCTTCTATGCAGGGTGGCAGGTCCCCAGGCTAATGAAGAGAAAGCTGTGGGGGGGGGAAATGAACTTTGATTTTATTCTCAGTACCTTTGCTTTGTTAGTATTTTATTCTTTTGTATTTTTTTTTCTTTTTTATACATTATAACACTGGAAAAGAAAAAAAGTAGAGAAAAAGGAAGAAAAAAGCCAAAGCCAAAAAACCCCATATGGGTTATAGCTGTCACTGATATTAATATCTTTCTGTAGAAGGCATATTTGAGCTACAGTTAACATAAGTGGTTCACTGCCTTTGTAATGGATATTGTTTATTAAATTGTTCTCTAAGAGAAGATATGAGCAAAGACTATTACAAAAGAAGTGCTGAGTTATCAAGCCTTGTCCAGATTATAGAGTGGCAGTACTGGAATTACAGAAGTGTCTGAAATTCAAACAATATCTCTTGCTCTCGCTTTTTTCTCCCCACTACATTAAAAGTTAAAGGTAGGGAGGGAGTTTTTGTGACACTTCTAGCATCTTTGAGTTAAGAATAGCAGTTCTGTCCCTGTAGTTCCCTGTGCTCATTGCCTGCAGTACGAGCAAATAATTTGTGTCTTCAAGGAAGTCAAAGAGCAACTGGAGATGATCTAACTCCCACTTCCAGCACACATCATATCATCTCTCTGCTCAGAATTAGTGACAATGAATTGCTTTTTACCACCCCCCATCCTTTCACTCTTTTCTTCATACTTTGTGCAATCAATAAATGCATTCAACAGCTCTGGTGGCCGGGTTTGTGGCTTGTAGGAATTGCATATTTCTGTTACCTGGACTGCAGACACAGAACTCACTTAAATGTGTAGCACACATCTTGCTTCACAGGAATAAGAGCTAATGAATTTTAGTTGCTAGAGAACATGTAACATTTGTATGCTGTCCACAGGCACAGAGCTTGCTTATGGTAGGATTGTACCAATCTCTTTAGAGAAAGCATGAGAATACTTGGATTTATTTATGCATTCCTCAAACAGGCACTATTTTAACACTTCTCCAGGAAACAATTACTTTTGGAGAGCAGATGATTGATGGGAATCTTTGTGGTACTTCGATTTTTGATGATGGCAGTTCATGCTTGCTCTTTGGCCTACACCTAGTTTCTTTTTACTTGCTCTCTGCTTTTCATATGTTGTTCTAAACTTAAGTCATATTCTGTATTATTTTCATTCAGGGAATCAATTGGCAGTTTTGAATACAAAAACACCACAACCAACCATTCTTAAAAGAGATAAGAAGAATGTTAAATAATTATATTTAAAAAAAAAAATTCAACACCCCAAAACAAAACAAGGAAAAGCTTCAAAGTCAAAGATTGTTTTACTCGCATTTCAGGGTTTTTTTCTGTCACAGAAGCTGATGAAGACTGTAGAAAAGGGAATTGCATAGAAAAACATATTCAGAAATTTCTGTTCCCAGCAGCGAAACTGTAATTTTTCCTATAGTTTTGCATTTTATCTATTTCAGAGGTTGCTATAGAAATGAACTGGGGTTTCATTTAACTTGGACTCATATAGAGCTATAGTCTGCCTTGATAGATAGAATTCACATAACCACAGGTTTAATGGCTACAGTAATTAATGCATAATTGTCGGTAAATATTGCAGCACAACATTGGTTTATGGCTAAAAATGTTTTTGTTTTTAATTGGAGTAATGCTTTATGTATTGTAAGTGATGTCTTGGTTGTATATGTAGAATGGAAGAAGTGATATTTTCAACCTTTCAATATATATAGACATTTCTGGGTTGCAGCTTGGTGTTAGTAAGAAATGTGTATTTGAAGATAATGCACTATAGATATGGAAGAAAACAAGTTTTATGTGAATGGAGGCTATTAAAATGTCACTTGAAAGACACTTCAGTGGAACAAGGTAGAAGATACTTTATGTTTTACACTTTATTATACATATATTTTTAAATATGCTACTGATTTCTTTCTGTTTCAATGGCAGACAGTATAAATCACTGAATAATCCCAGTGCATCTTTATTCTCTCCTATCACACCAAAACAGAACCTGTAGATGCTTTCTTGTTATAGGGAATCTTTTCTAATTTTTTTTCGCACAGAGTATCATAAATGCTGCATATATAACAGTTTTATACTTAATTAAAAATCAGCCTGATTGTGGAAACATGCTCTAATCTCTTCCTTTAATTTAAGTTAAATGAAACTGTACACAACAGCAGCCAGACAGCTTCATTTGCCTAATGCACAGAGTAAACAACCACAGAGTTACATCAGAATTCAGGTCTTGTGGCCTCACTCTTCAGAAGCCATTTTATTAAGAAGAAATAGTAATAATAATATTAATAATAATAATAATAATTTGCCTTTTGTGGTAAAAATCATACAGAAGTATTATTTAAGTACCATTTTGACTTTGGAAAGAAATCCTTTTGATAGACTGATGTGTTAAACATAATGTCAGCTCTGAAAAAAGCTGAACATCATCATCATCATCTTCATCATCATCATCATCGTCAGGTTTTGATATACCACTGTGTTTTTTAGAGTACACATATCATTAATCTCTGAGAAAGAGAAAATGTCATGCTTTTTCTTATCTGTCAATGTAATTAGACATCTTCATTAATGCTACAAGAGCAGATTGCTGAAGAGGAGGGAAAGGTAGATTTGATATTTTCTACATGTAACTCAAATATCAGAATGTTTTACTTGTGGTACTCAATTATCCTTTTATCAGAATTCATGTCAAAACTGTAGCATTAGTATTCTAAATCTGGATCTTCTGTTTGATCACTGCAATTGTTATCTCAACTTCACTAGTTCTAAAGATTTGAGATTAGTGATTAAAAAATCAGCCAAATAATTAAAACTATTTTGCAAATATTGTGTGATGAAATACTGCAGCTCAAATTATATGTGCTGTAATTGTGTATTATGTTTTAATTGGTGTATTTTATAGTAAGGTATAATTGTTGCACAGCATTTGATCTGAAGAATGGATGTTCCGAGGCCACTTATTTGCAAGTCAATAAAATTTGTTTCCATTCAAACATAGATAAGAGCTGAGCTCTTGATAAATGTCATGACCATTCCAGCATGCTTTACACAAACATACTGTGGTGGGACAACCACCCCCCTCCCACCTGCTTGGGCCATATTGTGATCTCAGAAATGCTCATTAGGCCTCAGCCTTGATGAACAGCACCTGGGCTCAGCTCCTCTTGAGCTTATCAGAAGCACTGTCTGCTCCCAGGAACTAGTGCTGTATAATGAGGTCCTGAGGTTTTTTTTATTAAACAGCTTTGGAAACTTAGTTTTTTCAATAACAGCCCAAGTGGAACAACATTTTTGTTATTGAATTTTCAAAGAAAGTTACTGACCTAAATTGCAGCCGGGATGGAAAGTTACTATGACTAAAGCCAACTCTTTTGTGACCCTGTAAGCTGTGGTCCTAAATGAGATGCTGTGAGCTATCCTGGACTGCAGAGGGCTGCGACCAGCAACCTCCCTCTGAGTGGGACACCTCTTAGGGCTGGGGAACTCTCAAGGTTGTTGTAATTGGAGAACTCCAATAACAGAGCCCTGGCTGATACCCCCACTCCTCAAGGCCCAACGCTTTGCCAGTGGAGAAGATGCAAAGACATCCAGTGTGAGTAATTCATTGAACTGGAGGGGAATTTTTCACGGGGATCTGTCTTGTACAGACTCTTTAAGTCTGTGTGAGTGTGAATATGTCACAGCAAAGGTACCGTGAATGTTGCTCTCTGTGATACTTGAGTGCGTTACATTCATTTGTGATTTAGACCTATAAATAAGCTACTGTTGTGCTTATAGTAAATCCTATAGAATCTGTTGTTAAATTTCTTATCTTCAGTTATAAATTCGGTGCTGTTAAACTTAAGTGCTGTTTAAACCTTTAGGCCTAAACCATTGGTCAAGTCCCAGGCTAAGTTTGGCAAGGGGGTCCACCCTGAACCTTGTGACTCAATGGGATGGTCTCACTTGTTCCTTTTCTTCCTTTACCATTTCCCATCCTTCCCATCCTATCCTCAGCCTCCACTTAGATAGTTTTAGATAAATTTTAGTTTTAGATTCTTGATTTTAGTTGTATTTTTTCCATGTGCTTTAACCATCTAGTAAGTAGAACACCGAACCTTGAGAAGGATCTTTGCTGTACTTTCACTTTTATATTAAACCTGCTTTTGCCAGGCAACACAACTGTTTGGATACCTAAACCCAGCAAACTTCCCTGCTTATAAGCATTTAATCTAAATATAAAATTTTAACCATATTTGCTGAAAGGTGTCTCAGCTTTCAGTCCCTTCAGTTTTTGGCATTCTGGCTGTAAAGGCAGTGTGTTCTGGCCTGTTATTTGGAATTTTGTAAAAATCAGTTTGGTTTAATTGGAAACCAGAAATAACTCAATATTTCCGTGACTTTCATAAAATCACAGAATCATAGAATGGCATGGGTTGAAAGGGACCTTAAAGATCATCCAGTTCTAATCCTTCTGCCATGGGCAGGGACACTTTCCACTAGGTTAAAAAAGGTTACTCAGAGCTCCATCCAACCTGGCCTTGAACGCTTCCAGGGGTGGGTCACCCACAACTTTCCTGGGAAACCTGCTCCAATGTCTGACCAACCCTCACAGTAAAGAACTTCTTCCTAATATCAGATTCAAGCCTACTGTCTTTCGGTTTAAAGCCATTCCACCTTGTCCTGTCCTTGTAAAAAGTAGCTTTCAGCTCTCTTGTAGATCTGTTAGGTACTGGAAGGCTGCTAGAAAGTCTCTCTGGAACCTTCTCTTGTCCAGGCTGAACTTTCCCAACTCTCTCAGCCTTTCCTCATCTGAGAGTTGATCCAGCCCTCTGATTTTTCTATCCTGTCTCTGGACTTACTCCAACAGCTCCATATCCTTCTTATGTTGGAGGTCCCAGAGCTGGATGAGGCAATCCAGGTGGGGTCTCACCAGAGCAGAATAGAATCCCCTCCCTGGACCTGCTAACTACTCTTCTTTTTATGCAGACCAGGAAACGATTCTCCACCTCTACTCCAATAGTTTACTTTGTGTGAAAGATTGATCATTTTTCTGTATAACACGGAGTGTAAACAGCTCACTAAACATTCCATTGCATTCCTCTTTCCTGCCAAAAGATGCTGACTAAACAAAATATACAGGAATTCTAAGGCAGATTCACATTTGCTTTTTCTGCCCTGAACAACCAAGGGTGTTAATTAATAGCTTTATGGTGAAATGTGTCATCTTGTACAAGCTCTACCATCAATCTTAAGACTGTTACCAAATAAATTTTCCTTTAACAGACCAAATGCAATGGAATCTGTAAGTGAAAAGTGGGGAGGGACAGAAAACTGGATGATAAAATATAACTATAAGAAAACTGATTGCAAACATTATCTTTTACAACCCATTATGAAAAAAAGTGCCCCCAAAACCATGTAGTTCACAGGGACTTACTGCATCCACTTAGTGTATTGGAAGTACATATTCAAAAGAGATTGATTTATACATGGTAATGACAACTCACTTGTAAAAATTAATAGGTAAAATAAATTAATCAAACACATATTAACACAAAAATTCTTCACCAATAGTAATTTAAATATTCAGTAGAGCCTTTATTAATTAATTTCAGTGAAGGAGATAAAAATCCTAATAATTTTTCCAGGACCTTAAATGAACATGCTTTCCAAAGATGTGATGCAGTGGATGTGATTTGAGGTTGATGAGAATCAAACCATGTTGAGCTTGTAGTTGCACAGTGTGATAATTTGTACACTTTTACATATAATATCTGTATTTGGCTCAGTGAGGAGACATGGCAGAGTGCTCATTTTCATGCTGCAGTATTGCATCTTTACTAGGATTAGGATTTTTTTCCCCCCTCTTTTTATGTACCTTTATATACCTTTATAAACCAAGTGGTCTTGATTCCCCACCAGCCCAGATATTTTTCTTATTCCTCAGAAGATATCCCCCTTTACATACTGTACAAGAGAAATATTCTTCCATTTCTGTATTTGCTTATGTGGTATTCATGTGAGAATAAGGCTACTAGGGCTGATATTTAGTTCTTTTCCTGGACCTGGATGGGTCACCCTAATAAAGTGCTGTTACTAACTAGCTGTTGTCCCTTTCTAAGTGCCACGTTAAAAGGGGCAGAAAGGAAGAATTTTCTGTCCAGCCTGTATTAATTTATTTTTTGTCTGTCACTGTCCCCCTCTCCCAGGAAATCAAAGCCTTTTAATGTCCAAAACAGTCTGTTAGCATCTCACCTAATGAAACCCTTGGCTTAACAGATTCACTGAGACGGACAGGACATTTGAAACCTTTTTATATAAGGACTGCACTTAATAGCAGCAGGAAAACCCCTCAGTAGGTTTCACCTAAAACCAGACTCACTCTAACAGTTTATGAATAACATGTTTATTAATACAAATTTGTGACAATTTAAGGGGTTTGTTGTGTCTGGAATAGGGTCTAACTGCAAAAACCTCCTTAAACTATGTGATAGTAATAATAAAGCCAAGCATAGGCACACATGCTAGAGCAAAAGCAACTTACAGTGAGGTAATAAGTAAAAATTTTAAAGTGCTATGGAGCAAAAGTAAAGTTAGTGTATGTGTATAAAGCGATTGCTCACCCCAAGGCATCCCAAGAAGGTGGAGGGAGAAAAGGCTGGTTACCTCCACAGAGCTGATGGAACTTCTACCCTGTTTTTGCTTATGTCCAATCTCTTTTTATACCTTTTTTTCCCAGGCAGTTCGAGTAGCTGTAGTCAATAAACTAATTTTGGGGTGATGGACAGATGCAATAGGCCCAAAGGTCCACTTCCAGAGTTCCCAGCAGCCAGGATGTTTGGAGAAAAGGCCCGTGTTATCTCCATATCACTCCTTTTTTTGTTTTAATCCTTTTATCAGTTTCTGGGAATGTCTCCCCAGGTGCTGGGATTTTCCAGAAAGCCATCAGGAGGGTTTTTTTCTCCTTTTGTTCAGCCTTTTGTATCACCTTTCACTGGGGAAGGTGTTGAACCACAGGAAAATTTCAGTAGATATGAGGTGGTTCTCTTGATCTGTTTATATTCAGCCACAATTTGCATGATCAAGTGTTTTATATGTATGAAATAATTCAATCACTCCATAGTTGTTATCACAGTTGTGGACTTTTTGATCATTATGTTTATACTACACATTATGTTTATATTCCACACATTTTTAAAGGTGGATTACACTTTTTAACAAGTAAAAGGTTGTAAACTGTGTATTTTGGTGGCTGTAACTATTAAGAAGTTAGTTGCATGCCCATGTTGTCCATAAATATTGATGTTATAATATTTTCTTTATGTGGGAATATTATTGATCAGTTTTTGTTCTTTTTAATTAAACCCCACTTTCCCATTAAACCAAAGTTCCAACAAAATGCAAAACAAGGAGATTTTTGTAAGTATATTTGGGATTTTACTTAAAAATGCAGTAATAGCAATGTCCTAAACATTTTTTACAGTGACACAAGAACTGCAACATAAAGATTCTAACGAGGTAGTTGGTTAAAATTTTAAAGTCTTGCATAATACTTTTTTTTTTCTCTGTTGCTCTGTTGTGAGGTTTTTTACTGTGTAAAACTGGAGAAATCAAGACCACAGCAAATTTGGTTCCCAAGTTCTGAGGGATGCATAGGAAAGAGACACATGTTGCTCCAACTTTCAGTTTTGCCACTGCACACAGAGACAATAAATCCAGTCCTAAGGTGAGTTTTCTGTGCTGTGAAAAATACAAAAATTATAAATTTAAGAGAAACATATTAAACATCTGAATAAATGGGCTCCTCTGATGTTACTGGTCCTGTTACAAAATCCATTTTGGAAAACATCTTCCTGAAAAACAGAACACAAATTGTGCTCTTTTAATACAACTTTGTCTATCCCAGCTGAAAGTAGAAATATCCAAATATTAAGCTTTCTATATTATTCCCTGGAAGGGAGACAGGAAAATAAAGATATGGACTACTGAACATCTCCTTCCTTTGTCCATGAAGATTTTCTGAAAGGTTTCTCTCCATTCTGCTTAGCAAGGAGCCAATGCCAGAATTTCCCTTTGACTACCCAAATGTGACCAGAATTATTAATTTCTGTAATATTTTGGACATCATATGAATTTTTTTTGTTTTATTATAATATAATGTCTGTAGCCTGTCTGATTATGTGCAATTACTAATATGTCAAAAGACAATGTAAAACAGTAATGAAAAAAACAAATGTAAATACTTTCTTAGAATATATATTGGATTTTTTCATGAAATATCTTTTTCATTTTACAGAAATCTTATTGTGTGAGATATATTTGTTCTGCAAATCCACTAAAAATGTTTTTCTGAACAAGTATTTTCAGTCATAATCTGTTTTGATTAATATTTTGCAGCAACATTTTTCAACAAATATAGTGATAGAATGTTAAAGTTACAAATTCAAGTACAGAAGGTTTAGAGAAATCCAATTGCCACAGTCTGTGAGTGTATCATAATTCAATAAAGTACCCACAAATTATTTTCTGTATAGTTCTGTCCTCATCCACTTGATGCAATGGCCTTACCCTTCATTGCCTCCAAATGCCACAGATCAACCAGGCAATTTTCCAGTGTGGCATCTGGTGTCCTGATTTTGGCAGAGGCTTCTTTTCAGAATCTCTCTTCTACGTCCAAATAGGAGTTTATGGAGGTGAAGTGTAAAAACGTGGCTTACTATGTTTCTTTTTTTGCCACTTTGTTCCAGTCCATATGAGGCCGTGCTTTGGGGAGTAAGTCAGTCTCATCTCTTCGTATTACTCTGAGGTCAACTGATCAGACTTAAATAGGAGCATGTAGGCATTTGAAATGTCTAAAGTCATGAGCCCTCCTAAACTGTGAACAGTATGGTAATTTAAGAGTTTTCTAAGAAATAATTTATTTATTTTAAAAATAGATATATATGGGTATATTTGATGAAAACTATTGCTGCGAAATATTAGTTTTAATACAGACAATGCTAGTTCAACAAAGTGCTTCATTTTATATTGCCTTTGGCATGGGCAGAAAAAAAACCTTTGTGTGTTCACAGACACTGCCAATATCCATAGAAGAGTAGTTTTTACATTAAACTTACATAAATTTTCTATTAACTCTTGACATCTCTCAAATACAACTTTTATTTCCTGTTGTGATTTCCAGAAGTGCACTGACTCTATGCCTACATACACTTATTATGAATCTAGATGAACAGAGCAGGATTCAGGTATCTGAAAACAGGCTCTGCAGGTATTGGGAGGAGTCCCACTGAGGAACAGCAGTCTGGACATAAATGTATATCTCAAAACCCTCACAAAACTGCCAAATAACACCAGCTGTTTACCTATTCATAGCTGAATGGTCTCTTCACAGAACAATTCAAGTGCTTACAATTAGGTGTCTAACAGCATTTTAGACATCCTAAGGTATCCTGCCATGCCCCTTTGCAGATCTCCCACAGATCCTCTGTCACATATGGCAGCTCTAAGCAGGTGTTTCGGGTATTCTGTGGTCTAGAACAGCTCTACATGGATGTGTTTATGCATTTGAATTGTTTTGTTACATTTAGACATCTAAATTTAGTTGTCTGAAGTGTGGTACTGAAAGACATCATGGGGTATTCAATTCTGTGCTGGAGCACTTTCACCTCATCTGGGCTATTTGAAAACTGCCTTTCAGGACAAGTTTTGAATTGCTTGTTACAGTATGTTCACCACATATGTACATACATATGTACAGTTACAACTTATTGCATTCTCTGCAGTCTCTTATTGCTAAAACTGATTTCAGTCTGAACCTCAGTCTCATAACAACCAGTACCCAGATGTGTCCAAGTCTGCCAAGCAGTCAGGCATGAAAATGCCCTTATCTGTTCAGGGATGCTGCAATACCATGCAGGATGAGGTGCCATCAGTTTTCAAGCCCCTCCCAACACTTCTTGGGTTCTTCTTAGGAGTGTGCTTGATTTGATGTGGCTCACTGGAATCAGTCAGGGGATGACAGTGGTTAATCTCTTTATCTTGTCCCACCTCTGTGAGTTACCAGGGTTTAATCACTGTCTCTGTTTTAGATCTCGTTGTCTTGAGAATTTGTAAGTAGGCTTGTGGATGTCAGCAACACATGTCATTTTTATTGCCCTTGTCCATTCATATCAATATTGAGATTTTTATTACAATTTTGCAGAGTCCTAGAAGATTCCTGGGCTTCTATTTTCTTATCCTTCGTAGACAGTTCAGCATGTACTGGTAAAAACCAACATCTTTTATTTTATGATATTCATAAGTTTTCTTCTCAAAAGTCTCCCAAGCTTCTGGTGTATTGCAGCAATATATTGTCATAAACTTTTCACTTTCCTAGCCTGGAATTGCAAATGAAGATTACAGTTCACCTCTTTCTCTGCAATCACTTTTGTCTTTAAGTTCTAACCTAATGCACTCTTCATATGCTTTCTGTTGGTTTTATTGGATTCTGATGAGCTTTATAATGTGCCTTCCCAGTTTCACATTCTCTATTATTCACCTCACGTTATCAGTTTTTATCCAAGACAAACTGGAAAGGAACTTTGAAAAGAAGCAGAAGAGTCACATGCCATTGCTAGGGCAGACACAGTCTTGCTGTACACTGTCATCGTACTTTCTCTGACTGTCCTGCTGAATATTTATTAAGGGCTTCCTCTTAGGCTAGTTTGAACTTCAGTGGTTATAACAGAAATAGGCAGAAATTTTGAGAAATTTGTCCAAGAAATAGGCAGAAATTTTAAGTTCATCTTAGTAAGAGGAAACTTATTTTTGTTATGATTCCGTTACAGAGCATGTTTCTGGCCATGCTAAACATTCATATGCAATTAAAAAACCAGGAAATTTGTATCATCAACCTCACATTCTGTTATTAACAGCAGGAGGAAAAAACAGTAATAGAAAAAATAATGTGTTGAACCACTTTATATTCAGAACATTATTTGAAAAGTTTTTTTCAGAACCACTGGAATGATGATGAAAGGCTGCTGGCAAAGGTGTGAGAATGGAGACCTGAAAGACATGTTAAATCACTGGAATCCAGCCTCTTTAGGGCTCTCTATTGGCTCAGGCTGTTGCCTTCTGTAACCACCCTGACAGGACATCCAGTTCCAGATACTGTGGTTCACATAAAAGCCAAGTTCAGTTGAAATGTGCTCCTAATGACTCTGTGTGACCCTTGGGCCTCTCTTGTGTCCCTGCAGCTGAGAAGACCACCAGCAAGGAGGAGGCCAGAAGGAGGTGGAGAAGGACTGCGAGGTGATGGCAGCCCTCAGGTGAGAGTTTGCCCCTGCAGACACTGATGGGCCTGGGATGTGGGGTGTGTCCATCCCCAGGCATATAAGGAAGCATCAAGAGCTACAACCACTTCCCTGGAGAGCCATGGGTCAAGACTTAGTCTTGGAGGCAGCACAGGACTTTTCCCTCCTCAGTCAGTTGCTAAAGGCTTTCAAAACTTTCTATGGAACAACACGGATCCAAGGAGAAGGAGATCTGCACGACACACACCTACTGTCTGCCTTGTCCTCAGAGGTAGCTGTGCAATCCCCATTCCCCTTTTCCATGTGAGGCTTTCCTCAAAATAGTTTCTGATTCACGGACTCATCAGACAGGTGTTCTGTTTTGTCTGGTCAATCATTTTGGGGATTTCCTTGTTGTCCTCATGTACATGTCCTGATGGATTTGCATTTTGTCCTGGTTTCTCATGCATGCGTGAGGCTGTCTCAGAAGGGTTTTATGGACATCCTGCTGGGACAGATGTGGCCTCTTTGTTTCTGCTTTGCAGCAGGCAGCTAATCTGAGGCTGCTCAGAGATATCAGGGGTATGACAGGTTCAGAAGGGCCACTCATTGGGGCCAGCCCCATGTGTGCCATGGGCAGCACCAAAAGAGTGTCTTGCAGATGTTTCCCCTGGAATGGGGGAACAGCCCTCACTGAGTGCCCAATGGACGTGACAACCAGGACAGGACAGGCTGCATGCCCTGCCTATGATGTGTGGCTTCCAAGAAAGCTCATCAGGCAGGAGAGGTAGGGGCAGTGAGCTGTGATATGAAAGAGCAGAGGTGTGACAAACAAGCCACACCAGCCTTTGGGGTCTGACAGCCAGAAAATTCACTGGAGAGTCTCTTAATACCTGTGGATGCTCCCACCATGCTGGGTCCAGGAGGTGTATCTGGGATGGTATAGCATGGTAGGAATTTTGACTCCATGGCATTGCAGGAGATGCAATGATAGTCTGTGTATACAGCCAATTAGTAACATCCACATGGTTATTTGTGAAATATGTTTTGAAATAATTTATAAAGCACAGGGACAAAACCCTTCCTCTTGGCCGCTACATGGTGGTCAAGATGCTGATAAACTATTCTTCATCTGATGTAAACATCTACAGTACATGAGTGCTGTTACATTTTATTATTTTAAGTGGCAAGACCTGCGTAGGCTTTTCGACCAGAACTATTTTAGATCTGCACAATGTTCAATTTGTTACAGACTAAAATTGTTTGTGGTTTCAAATCCAGAAACATTGTCGGACTGACACAATGTCTGCTCTCTGCAAATGAGCTTCCTACTGGTAGATGGCAATTCATGACAAGGTCTGTCTCTGTCAATTCATACAACAATCTCAGGTAGGCAGAGTGGAACAAAATGAGTATTTTCTGCAAGTGAATTAATTTCCCTTGTGGTTAGTGGGCAGTTTTGTGTGGACAATGGAAGTTTTGTATATACCTTTTTTTTCCCCTTTAAAACCGTGTCTGCAACTTACACACGCATCCCACAGAAGGAAACTTTAGAATGTTTGTTAAGTTCAAGTCAGTAAACAAGTATTTTGTGCTGATGAGATTTAGCATGGAATTATGGGACCACAGAGATTTCATAAACCAGCTCAGCTGGCTGTCAGACATCTGTTTATGTAATAAGAGATCAAGGGGATGAAATGATGGTTGATGGGACTCTGTAAACAAAAAATTTGGAGTGGTTATGTACCACCTATGTAACTTGCTATTACTTTCTCAATCCTCGGTTGAAAACTTATTTTGCACTTCTGAAGTGAAATGATTTCTTTTAAAAGACTTCAGTAGGAAAAAAATTCACAGAACTTGAAGCAAACTTTAAGTTGGGCTGAGTTACATTTGTTTACCTGCCTATACACAGAAAAACTGTGATGAAATTAGTCATATACATAACATCCACAAGAGAAGCAGTAGAAAGCTTCAACTGTGAAGCTTGATCTGCATGTGATTCAATGCTTGCTCAAACTGAACTTTTTCTGCTCCTATGACACCAGTTTAACTGTTTCATGGCAGATTTTCTGACACCCTGTAGAGAATTTTGCGTGCATAAACTGTTTAGAGACTGCCTGCTCTCTTTCTAGAACGTGATAGAAGTATTTTGTTTTACTTTGTTGCATATTTGAAATTGGCAGGATTTGTGGGTGATATAAAATTCAGCAGGTTGCCTACACACATTAAAACCAATATTTGGCTCTACCTGTCTGTACATGGACCTCTGGAACTAAGGAGAACAGAAACAGCAAAGCTTGGATGGGCTGTTCCTGACTTCATGTCTAGAATTTCCCAGCAAATAGTCCTCCTAACTGTGACTTTAACTTGAACCCTAAAGATTCCTTCCCCTATTTTTTTTTTATAAATCATGCAGTTCACATAGGCTTACTTGACACATTTGCTAGCGAAGGACTCTGAAAGCTGTTTTTTCAATCAATCTGATATAACCTGTTTCACTTAGGGCAGCTTATTTTGGGCCTTTTGATCTACATAGAAGCAAAATGTAGGTGAAAGAAAAAACTGTGTAGAAGAAAGAATAATTGGGTGAATTTCTATTGAATGGAAATAGCAATACAGACAAAGGATGAGAAAAGCAGAAGCAGTGTTTGGACAGACACAGAAGGAATAGTAAAGTCAGAGATTTCTCTTTATGAAGGCAACAAAAAATTTGTTATTGAGGTACAAGTGTACAGGCTACAATGAAAGGGCAGTAGATGAGCAAAGTAGAAGCCATATGGCAATTTAGCAGTTATGTGGTTAATGAGAGATATGGAAAATAAACATTTAGGCAAATAATGCTCAATTAATCAGTCAGGCAATTAAGCAATGCTATGAAATGTCTTATGGCTCTTACCTGTTCCATTAAATTTAGGGACAAAGAGCCTTAGGTTGCTTGTATATATTAAAGTGCTGAGCCTCCAGTGCTCATTAGGAATTAAATACTAAAGATGGGAAGGCAGAGTAAGATCTTCAGACTAATTTACAGTAAATGAAACAAACAGAATTAGATCATAGCAGCTGCTTCAGTTTAGATGAGTTCCCCCCCATTTGTAAATTTATCATTGCTGGGATAAGGGTGGTAGAACATGTGGTAGATTATGAGAAATGGTAAAACTCATGTTATGGTTTTATTTTACAAATACTGTGTGCACACCAGAAAGTATGAGATAGACAGTAAAAGCTGTCTGTCTGAAAGGCTGAAGTTTCTCACACTGATGGGATTGCTGATAAATCCTGATGAATAATAGCAGTGAATATGGTGATAAGTATGAGGGTAGTTTGCACTTAACATTAAAGGATGTACAAAACTTTTCAAAAGACTTTCTGTTGTAAATATATTTATTCTCTCTCTTAGTCCACGTTCAATGGCCTGGTGTGTATCTGAAATATTGGAGAATTTTTTATTTAGAAATTATTAGGCCACTTAGCTCTAAATATGACTTCCATCTTGCCCATAGTGTTGTTTTTTTAAAATTACTTGGGAATGAGCTTTGGAAAATGCCATACTGCCAATTAGCCACTTAATTGTTTTGGGGTTTTTTTAAATATCACCTGAAAATGTTGTGAATACCTAAAACATACATGGCATAAATAGTAGCAGAGATGTAAACTGGTAAGAGTGAAAAATAAGACTCTCCTAAGCAACTCATTTCATGTAACATGAAGTCAGATGACACTTCTACTGTTGGTAATAGGTTGCACAATTCACCATCAATCACACCATATGCCTCTCTCATCTGGAGTTACCTTCATTAAATCACAAATCACAGCAGTCACTACAAATAACAAACCTAAGGCATATTTATTTCAAAATAAGCTCTCTGTGAAAAAAAAAATCCATCTTATGGGTGTGTGTTGTTGCTATAATAGATGCTCCAAGTCACATGGCTTAGATAAAAATGGAACTGGTAACTAAAACTCAGTACTTACAAATAAGTTACACTCCTTGCATTGTTTTCTTTCTGGTTCTGCAACTTACATCTGATAGGAAAGAACATAGGGAAAACATATGGAATTCAAATATATGGACTGCTTAAAAATTAGAACAATTAGCAGAACGACAGTAATTAGCACAAGCAGGGAAGAAAACTGGCCCAGGTGTATCCTAGTAAGGAAAAAGCAAACAAACAAACAAACATTGGCAAATAATAAATATTATATTTTTAAATAATAATTGGCAAAGAAACTGGTAAATAATAATTATAGTGCTCACATTTATCCTGGTTATTTCTGTTTCAAGGACAGGACTACAAACCCAGAACTCAACAGGATTTAGTGTTTCTTTTTGCACATGTGGATATATCCTGGCATATTTTGCATATATTTTGTGACAGAACATTAGTCTCAAAGGTCTGAAGGGCACAGAGGATTTGCTTTGATTCCAAAAGTCAGTGCCCAGTCACACTTGTTTGGCTTAATAAAATCAAACCCTTAGCACAGCCTAATAAAGACAAAATCTGTAGAGAACTTTTTTTCCAAATTTGAAGGAAATTGTTCTAGTGAAATTTTAGCCGGAAAATTTGAAGCTCAGATATATTGACTGATTTCTAAACTGATTAACTGATTTCTAAAGCGTAAGGACTCAATCAGGGCATGCTGCATCAGAAAGAGAAGCCCAGACATTTTGTTAATGAAGATTCAATCAGAGCTGATTGAACAGGAAACAGAACAGCAGCAGTACAAGTATATGCTGTGAAAAAAACCCTTCTTAAGTTCAAATTAAATTCCAGTAATGCATCATGGCAGTAAAACATCTTCCTCCTGATTTTCTCAGAGCATTCTGAACCCTTAAGGAACTCCAAGGCACCCTTTGGTGCTCCATGGTCCTCCAGCAGAGGTCCAAGCAGGTACTGGACAGGCTCAGTGGGTTAAATTTGGAAAAGCCATGCAACTGCAGTAGTGTGGCCAGACAGTTCTGCTGATTAGTTTGGTGTCTCAGCAGAGATAATTAGCTCCACACTGATGCGACTTTGCTGTACTTATTGTCATTAGTACTTTGTTTGGCATTAGCTCAGATTTCTCCTTGGTTGTCCACTTTATGGCACAGAACTTACTCTTAATTTCTAGAGTCTCTGGACAAAACATGTGTCATAATAATTGGGAGCCAAAGAACAGAAGTGGGAAGGATCTCACTGACAGGCAACAAAGCCAAGTCCCTAAACACATGAGAGATTTAGTGACTTCTGAGACTTGTAGATAATCCACATTTCAAGTCTGTCCTAAGTGGACTACTGTCCTACTAAGTGGACTTAGTACTATAGATGTATTTCTATAGATATGTTTAATTTTATGGAATATAAATTTAAAAGACCAGCACAATGTTTGATGCGAGAAACAGAAAATGGAAGGCTGCATTTTTTTGTTCAGGGAACCAGGAGTAGTTGTTTGTAATATACACAGAGTGTTTCTGCCATATGCTAATATCTTCCTTGTGAATAGGTGTTTCTGAGGAAGTAAACCAATAGATGATACAAGTTTTAGTTCAGTTTCTTAGATCTTTAACAATTTCACAGCACCTTAAGGGATTTTCTAACATTTGAAAAAAAGTATTTATTTCCTCTGTTTGAAACATTCACTGAGCTGCAGTGTCAAAACCACCACAGACATCAGTATTCATTCAAAATAATATCTAAATAGAAAAGGCCTAAAAAACTTTTTGTGTAAGATGTGTATTATTTTCCTGTGTCCTTGCCTTTTTTTTTTAATTTTTTTTATTTTGCCAACCTTTATTTGTAAATGCATGATGCTATTTATAATGTTAATGAGTCATTAACAACCGTGCTAGTTGTTAATGACTAATCTTTTCTAGATAATGGTCAACATTATCAGATATAAGGGAGTCTTGTCAGAAGATTGAGGGAGGTGATCCTTTCTCTCTGCTGAGAACTGGTGAGAGGCACCTGGAGTGCTGGGTCCAGCATTGGGTTCTCCAGTACAAAGCAGATGGAGAGAGGCTTTCCTCCCTACTGGGAAATTACAGTTTTAGGCTCATTTCATCTTGCACATTATCTAACTGTATGTTTTTTCAGAAAAAGCTGCAGTATGAATTTTCCCCATTAGAAGATACTTAATAGTATTTGGGGTGGTTTTCTTATGGATCTTAGTTGGTTTTGTTTGTTGGAGGTTTTTTAATATCAAAGCTCAGAGAGCCACGGTTTCTTTACACATTTTTTCTTTTTTACTGGGTGCTTACAATAACTGAATATGCATAACCAAATTTCCATAATGCAAATCACAAATAAAGATGAGAGTTAATAAGAAAATACCAGTTATTAATCTTCTAACATACATAAAATATGCATTGTGTATTTTCCTTGTCAAAAGTGTTGCCAGAGATCAATGTTTTAATTTTCTGAAAATGTGACTCAAAATAATTGTGTAGGATTTACAGAAAAGATTTATTATTGCTCTAATTGGAAAAATGAGGCAGGGTTGTGGGGTTTTTTTGCCTAGGCCAGTGCTAAATATTAGCTCTTTTTAAAAGTGTCTCCTATCCTTTAATTGCCATATCGACTGCAATTTAAAATCCACGGAAAGTATAAATAGGCCAAACGAGATACGCAGGGTTTCATTTGTGTACTTAGTTTTAATTGTTATGCAGTTCTGTTTTGCTACTGAATGATTAATGATAATACTTTGAATGTCTCGGATAAACAATGCAGTAAGAATAGAAAATGTTTAACTAATATTTACTCATTATCCTTTACTGCACATTCAGGTAGGTAGGAAATAGTTGCTTGTTTTTTGTTGGTTTTTTTT